>LPNX011091106.1:0-131590 GCA_001517045.1 Pseudotsuga menziesii | reverse complement strand
CCCACGATCCAACGACATCCGTCCGTGGGTTCTAAGGTCTTCTACAGTCCCTCGAAAGCCCCCTAATGGTATAGGGCCCCGGTATAAGTATTTCTGGCTGGCAGGGGTCNCATCCGTCCGTGGGTTCTAAGGTCTTCTACAGTCCCTCGAAAGCCCCCTAATGGTATAGGGCCCCGGTATAAGTATTTCTGGCTGGCAGGTGTCTGGTATAAAAGAAAAGTGNAAAACGCACTTGCTTAAATAGGATTGCTTGCTTTTTGTTGCTGCTGTTTTTCGACTTTCTCGCCCGCCTGAGATCTTTCCACCTTACTAGGATCTGACCTTCAATCTAACCCCAATAAACTCTGTAAGACCTTATCTGCCCACGATTGGGTCTGAAACCTGGTCTCTGTTGAGACTTGCTTTTCTCCTTATGGAAAACGTGGAACCTACTTGCTTGTCTCATCACTATTTGGTCACAACATCACTCTTTATAATCTTTATATGATGCCACCTTTGCATACTGAATTTACCCAGTTGGATAGGGATTTTCACTCTTAGACTATTACCACACCATATGATGCCACCTTTTCATTTGTGAATTTACCATATGGATAGGTCTGATAGGTCTTGCTGCCTTGGTCCAGCGAAGAAACAAGCCTTAAGAGAAGAGAGAGTCTCCATTGGAGTAAAGATCATCAGCTGTAGAGTTAAAGCCCCATTGGACTGGACTAGCTGAAGTCTTTAGCTTGTTGGACTACTGGACCTATTAGTCCCCTATGTGATGGAATGCCGCCCTAGAGTTAAGGCCTATATAATAATAGTAGTCTATTGGAGCTTCGGAGAGGAAGATCTAATCAGAGAGAAAGATTCTTAAAGCTTATCAGAGAGAAATAAGAGTCTTAAGCTGTAGAGTTTAAGCCTTATGGCCCCCTAAGGCCTACGAATTCTGGTACTAGCTCTAGAGACAAGCCCTAGTCTGTACAGTAAGCCCCCCATTGGACCGGAAAGTCCAAGCCGTTTGGCATGGCCTGCCGTCTGTAGTAACAAGCCCTCAGTGCTATCTTTCTTTCTTGACTACTTGCCGGACTATATTAGCTGTTTAAGCCCCGTGTNCTATCTTTCTTTCTTGACTACTTGCCGGACTATATTAGCTGTTTAAGCACCGTGTGGAAAGCTGTAGTCCACCACTATGAAAACTCTTATGCCAGTCTCACGTATATATTGTAGCCTCTGTTGTCCATAAGTGTGCATCATATATTAATGAAGTTTTGTCTTTATGTCTGAGTAAATCGAGAGCAGCAAAGGAACTCTTGTCCTTGCTGGTTTTACACAGTAAGAAAAGAGAACAGCATATGTTTATTACAACAGTTATACTAGTGTGAGAAGAAGAGAAGGAACTTCTGTCTTGCTGGTTTTTACACAGTCAAAGAGGACAGCAAGGAATATCTTCTCTTCCTGGTCATCTACAGTCACATTCAAGTCAGTCATTCAAGCTCATTGAAGAGCATAGTTCATGGTGGAAGTTGTATTATGATCATACAATTTTATTTGCAATAAAGGAAGATTGTTTGCTGGAGTTTTCTCTCTTCTCGGGTTTCTCCAAGGTAAATTTCTTGTGTTCATGTGAGATCTCATTTATGCATCTATTCTACTGCTCATCATCCATGCTTATGTTCTTCTATATTGTTGTTTGAAAAGTTTATATCACAGGAAATTTTTAAAGGAACAGTAAAACACTTTGCCTTGGATAAATATGCTTGAATTTTAACAAGAAGGAATGTTACCCTTGTTGATTTTTCTGAGCGGCATCGAGAATCATTCTCTTAGGAGAATGGGGACACCTGGTCCAGGACCACGGTGTAGACTCAACCCAGTGTTGAGTGACCATTCTGTTGAATGGTAGATATCTGGTCCTTGACCATGATATGGACCCAGCTCTACCCTGGGTAGACTCAACTCAGTGTTGAGTGACCATTCTGTTGAATGGTAGATATCTGGTCCTTAACCATGATATGGACCCGACTCTGCCCAGGGTAGACTCAACCTAGTGTTGAGTGACCATTTTGTTGAATGGTAGACATCTGGTCCGAGACCACGATGTGGACCAGTCTAGTACTAGTAGACTCAGCTTAGTTCTAAGAAGCCATTCTGTTGGAGAATGGAGGCACCTGGTCTGTTACCGGGAAGGCACTATAAGCCCTAGACTTGATTAATGGGCTTTGTGTACTTATCCAAGGCTTCGCTACCCTTGGTTAAGTTACCCTAGTACCTGATCCTGGTGACACTCAAAGTGTGAGATAAAAACATTAGTAACTCTCTTGGTTTATGATGATGTACTTTGAATGGAATTAAGAGACCATAGGTAATGACCACAGGGGCACTTGGAAAAAAGCTAAAAGCAAAAGTCAAAAATACATAAGGATTTTTGGTAAAAGTCAAAAATACATAAGGATTTTTGGTAAAAGTCAAAAATACATAAAGGACCTTTTAGACTACAGAAAGGTAAAAAGATACAAGTGAAAATTAGAAAAGAATAAAATAATATTAGTTTGTTCTTTCTAATTTTGGTCCACTTACAGGTGACTCAAGGTTATAAAAGAAGATCAAGCCATTTCATTATCACACACACTTGCTCTCACAGGTACAGCGGCTCCATGAGAAGATCTCAAAGGTTGAAGAAGGAAAGTTCATGATTATGCCCTAGCATGGATGAGTCCTAGCTAGGGTATCATCATCCTCCATTGAAGACAAACTCTAAGCTAGGGTTTCTTACCTTTTCTGTCTCAAGGGTTTCCTAAAAACCCTCATCTTCAGCACACCTCTTCTTGGCAGCCACATTCATCCACGGGCAATCTCATTTCCAGATCTGGGCAGCCTTTCCTAGATCCGGCCATTTTCTCTGAATTTCGGGCAGCGGAGATTTGTTTGGGCAGCCCCCTCCTCTTCACGGGATGCCCCTGTTTTCCCTTCGGGCGGCTCTTCTCGGGCTCAACCCTCTTTCTTTGGCCCTTGGGTTGCTACCCGTGAGGGTTTGGGCAGCCAGCCAACCCTTGGGTAGCATACCCGTGAGGGTTTGGCAGCTTGCCAACCCTCAGGAAGCCTTCAGGGCAACCCGTGAGGGCTACGGGCTACCAGCAGTCTGTTGCAGCAGCTGTTGTGCAGACCCTAGGGTCTCAGGCTGTCAACTAACAAACCCGGAAGACCACAGGCAGCCCTAGATCTGGCCAACAACAGATCCGAGCAATCAACAAGCTGTCGGGTAGCAGATCTGGGCCACCGACAGCCAGATCTAGATCACAGGCAACATTGAAGAACAACGGGCAGCAGGTAGAAAAGAGAAGTACGGTTAGGCTGTACGAAACAGTCTAACAGGGCAAGTACATTGGACAGCTCTGGACATTTGACAGGGTTACTGATCAACCTGATTTTTTGTTGCGCAAAAAAGAGAAAATAGGGCATCTAGCCCCTATCTGAAAAAACCCTAATTGGGAAATTTTCTTGTATGTAATTGGAAAATTGATCTTCTAGTTTTGTGGTTAACCTTATTGGGTTTGTGGAACCTTTTGAAGAATTTAAGTCATCTCATTTACGAGATGAGCTACTAATGCTTTTTGGGGTTTTTGTCCTTTAAAGGTTTGCCCAGTGAAAAACTCTTGTGTCCATTATGCCAATGTGATGAATGTTATTTTACTGCACTTCTCATTTGTTTTAAGTTAGTCTGCAAATTTTTTTTAAGTATTCATGCTAATGCTAAAATTTAACAACCCTCCCCACCCATGTTCAAATCTTGGGGATTAACTTTTATAAAAAATAAATATTAAGCCTTAGGAATCACCCTTATAATATATATTTTCTTAAATAGACTTGTAAGGCATTTTAATCTTTGTCAATCTAAAAATACGATTGATCCTTCCCTCTATAATTTAATTATTTTTCCTTTATCATAAAACCTGTTTTTATTAATGTAATGGTTTTTTATAATAATAATAAAATAGAAGTGTGGTTTCATAATGCAATGGGTTGTTTTTTTTTCTCCCTTTTCTTCTTCTTCTCCTTCTTCTTTTTACTTTTTTTATTCTATGACTTGTTTATAAAACCACATGTGGTTTTTATAAACCTTGTGTTATCGTTTTTCCTCCTCCTTTTTATTGTTTTACCTCTTTTATTTTATGTCTTGGCCAAGGGCCGGATCGCTCTGATACCAATGTAATACTCATATCTGGATATTCTCAAGAGCTATCTCAATTGAATAGTCCAATAGAAAATAGTTTTATGCTCGATAATTATATAAGAGTAAATATGAATATGAATAATGATTTTACAATTACATTGGTAGGGCTTTATATAAGCGTTATCATGCATGTTCAAAAGAGAGGGCACATCTCTTTCTATTTTCTAATTAATTAATTTAATTAATCATTTCTTATTTACAATTACATTGGTAGGGATTTATATAAGCCTTATCGTGCATGTTCAAATGAAATGGTACATCTCTTTCTGTTGTCTAATTAATTAATTTAATTAATCATTTCTTATTTATTAATTATTAATATTAATATTAATATATATTAATATTAATAATTAATATTGATATTTAATATTTATATATGTTTATATATCTCATTATGTTATATATTTTTTGATATCTCATTATGTTATATATTTTTTATATAACATTGATATCTCATTTTGATATCTTAGAATGTTATATATTTTTTATATAACAAGTACACAAAAGGAACTAACAAATAGAAGGGATCACATATTTTACATGCACGCCTTACCTGGGACTTGAAAATCCTTTATACACACGAACTAGGACGCATTGGACTATTTAAGACGTAATAAATTCATGACTATTTTACATATGATTAACATATGCCCCTTGAGATACTAAAGAACTAGCTACCTATATCCACATATTTTTTTCTTTTTTGAGAAAAACTTCTTATAGAATCTCTTTGGCTAATTTGTCATGCTATGAGAGGCAGATCTATGCCATCAGAGTCACCGAGGACTTGCACCTGGCCTCGTCCACACCCACCCACAGTGATTTGATTCTTGAACCCAAGTCTCCACGTTAATGCAAGCCCAATCACCTCACTACTTGCCGCTATACCACATTCTCATGGGCCATATCCACAATTATAAAAGTAGTATTACACAATATCCATTTGTACATACATCACAACATGTAATAATAATATGTATAAACAATACATTCATGTAGATTAATCATGTTCATTACAATAAGTCAATTGTGCCTAATATTACATCAAGCAACTCATTGTCATTGGTAACCTAAGGTAGCCAAGTAAATCATCTAGAATGGTATCATAACAATAACTCATCCTTGGTGGTAACAAAGTGGTAATCACTCATCATTGGGATTCCTTTGCGTCCCTCACAATGAACTAACCCTAGAAAATATTAATTAAAAACAAGGCCACAAACTTGGTTTAGCAGAGTAAGAACACGAAATTAATAGGAACAAGACATAGATGTGTAAACACTCAGGCAATACAACAAGCATCAAATAGGAAAAATTTGTTTCTTGAACAGAAGGCTGGCATATAATCTAGCAGAGGTAATGAATATGCAAAAACGCCATAACACTTGCTTACTAAACAAATAGAGAACGAAGGCCGAACTATCTGTTATGGCAAGAAGGTGATCAGGCACATGAACAAACACGTCAGCATGGAAACAGAGCCTAGTTTCCAAAAACAAAGCAGCATCAAGAGAATACATGGGTGGAACATATTGGAAGGTTACAGAGCATAGCAATGGCTGGTACAAGAATTAAGGAAAACGGTAGCAGCAATCAGATGAGGATGAGGACTTAGTTAATAGTCAAAAAGTGCATCCCTTATTACCTTTGAATCAAGGGAAAAATATTAAATACAGCAGAAGTGTGATCCCGTCATGACACCACCAAGCAAGACTACGACTTCAGTTTATAAAATCCTAACTAGCGGTAGTGTCTCAAGTGCAATGAATTAGGAGAAGAAAATCGTGTACCACAATCGAATATCTTCAAATGAAATAGCTGCTTTGCAATGGTTACAACAAGGGAATCAACTGATTGACACAGATTTTGAACAAGACAACTTTGTAGACATTTAAAGAATGACATGATAACATTACTCAAATCGTTCAACTTCAAAATAAAGCATAGAAAGCTACAAACTGAAATCTTCATTACTTCCATTCACAAGATTATTCTTCAAAAATTTCTGCAGTTTTGAATATATGATAAACAAAGGAATATAATTCCATGTAATCATATAAATAGGTAGCTGACATAACAGATTCCACTAAACAACTAATAAATTCAAAACATAGGAAATAAAACAGTGTCTATTCAAAGTAATTATGCTGATTTTAAACGGTCAGGGAGATGTGAGGCTTACCTCATTATAATGATTGGCAGAAACACTTTCCAGTGGAGAAAGATTTCTTAGAAATTCTTTCCCCATGTTAAGCGATTCTACAATGCTTGGCAAGCTTTGAAGCAAGCTGACATTCCCTTTTTGAGGATGCAATTCATTAATTATTTCTTCTCTGTCATCAATATCAACAGCTTCAACATGCCCATCATCAGCATGTGCAGCAATACCAGTAGATGGCAAACTGAATCCTGAATCCCATCCTTTTACCTATCCAAGATTACAAAACAAATCATTATGTAAAAAGGCAATTAAAAGATGATAATTTAAGTTTGACGTGACTAGCTTGCTAAAAGAAAATCCTATAAACAAGTGTACCTTCTCTTCTGGTACACTAATGGGAGAAAGAGAACCTTCTCTAGCATTCTTGCCTCTGCCAGGGTTATCCTCAGACTTGCTACTTATCAACTTTCCCTCTTTATCATTTAATGTTTGCAACCTATGAATTGAGTTCACTACAAAGCCAGTCTCCTCTAATTTGTTTTCCTTATCACGAATGCTTCCATGTTGACCAATAAACTTCACTGCTTCCGTCCTCTCATGGAAGGAGTAATTCCTCTGTACAGATTCTACACAAGCATAACAATGCAAATATATCCAAATCCAGATATCTGAAAAACAGTTAAAAATTAAAATAAACGTATCTTTGGCATTCACACTCACCATCATCATCTGCATCAACGACTTCGACAACAATATCTTCTTTCTCTATGCCTGCAGCTTCAGAGCCTCTATTAGATTCTAAATCTTTCCGAAATGGATGATTCAGTTCCCCATCGCTAATGACATTGACATTAGAGTCTTCAACATGGTTGGCATGTCTTGAAGTTTCTGCCAAAGGAAACTCATCTACCAGCTTTTGCAACCGAGCTTGTGATCTTTTAACATGAAAAACAAAATCAGTAATCCCTGTTGTGTATTTAAGAAATTCAAACTGTTGATAACAACATTTCAATACTATAAACAACTGTGACTTTTCATATCTAAAGAAGATATGTACAAGTACCAAAGTCTTACCTTTTCACCTCCTCTTGTGCCCGAACAAAACGAAGATGTGCTTTGATGAACTTCTTTATTTTGGATCCAAGCCTGCAGTTTAAACAGTCATAAAATGGAAATGCTCACTAGAACTTAAAATGTCAGATAAAAAGTATCAGAACTATCAAATACTCCTTGAGTACACTTCAATGCAAGGTTACTTGGGAAGCGGGAGCGAAAAGCGAAATTTTCAAAAGCTTCCGGTTTGGGAGCGTTTCGGGAGCGTTTTTTATATAATATATATTTTTAATATATTTTGATGCATATATGCCAACAAATGCTTGTAGAATGTTGAATTAGTTATGGAAAGCATAAAAACATGAAATAAATCATAATACCATATAACATCATTCATCAACCATCAATGATTCAATCAATTATCATATACTAGTGAATTCGTCAAACATAGGTCCATTATCCATAACATCAAGTTATCAACCTTACAGCTTCAGAGTTCAACTTCAAACTTCAAACTTGAATTGCCATGTAATGTTCACAAAATATACCATAATAAATATAGAAGAGTCAATGATTCAAGTTCTCGAATCTCAACAGTGCAGAAACTTGAAAGTTGAAAGTACTGTAAATAAGAAAAGACAAGAAAAGTAGATTTTATGGATGTTTCCTCTTGCCACGGGAAATTTCTAATTTCTTTTACCGTGGTCTATGAACAATGGGAGCGGGATTATCATCCCCGGTAGCCACCAATGTTGAGCGGCTTGAGCCACGTCCAAGACTTGGTCTTGCATGACCCCCCCTCGCTGATGCAGGTGAAGTTGTGAAGTTGAACCTCTAGGTAAAGATGGTGCATCTAGAAACAAGGTAGCAGATGGCAATGGCATTGTTGTTGTTGCTACTACATGGTCATCCTCATCGCCCAAAAGCTCATCCTCCAAACGCTCTAAAGTTAAGGCTCCATCCTCCAAGTTATGCTCCTCCGAATTGTTGTCCCAAGTGACATGATCTATCGGTTTTGACCCGCTCACAGTAATGAGTCAACAACCTCAAGTTGTGATGTACATAAACCAAGCTTTCTGCCCGATTTTCATTTAATCGATTTCTTTTCACTGAGTGGATGAAGCTATAGGTGCTCCAACACCTTTCTACAGAGGAGTTGTTTACCACCTGTGAAAGCACTTTGGTTGCCAATTTATGCAAGCGTGGGCATGATGAGCCATACATGTTCCACCATTCAATAGGAAGCGCCCTATCTCAATCTTTTTTAGAATGCAAAGTCCCAAACGGACCAATATCACTAAGGTATTTGCTTCATTCACTACGCAATACGGCACATTCCTCTTCATCAAGGACCAACTTGTCTATAGCAGCCATGTACCCAACATGTACCTCTGGATCTGTGTAGGGCTTTCTCCTAACCCCACCCCCAGGTGTTGGTTTGGCCAACCAAGATGGAGAATAATATTTTGGTGTTAATACATATGCTAAGGCATGCAGTGGAACGTTGAGATGTTCCCACCTTTTGACCACATGTGTGTGAATATGATCATACAGGATGGGATCCTTTGATTCAACAATATCTTTAATCTGGCCAAACATGCTATTTATCTACTCATACACCTCCCCAATTACCGGCTTATCTGTATCTACAAACCGAATCATGTGATAAATGGGCTTTGTGAACTGCAAAACAAACTTGACACTTGCCCAAAATTGACCATCAAGAACTGTGTCTTCCACATCCTGAAAATCAAGCCTGTCAGATGTGGATGTAGCCCTATCTTTCAAGACTTGCCATGATTCACTTGATACCATGCTAGCCAATGCCTCTCTTACCTTCAAAAGGCGTCTGAAGGTGAGGTAATAGCTAGCAAATGTAGTCTTTGTTATCTTTAATAGCTCTAACTTTGAGTGAGTGCGGAAAATGCCATGGGCATTGCTATGGTTGGTAATAAATCTTATCATGTGCTTTCCCTTTTTGTACAGTTCACCAATCCATTTCTATTCATTTTCCTTCAACTTAATAATATCATGCATCAAAAGGTTCAATGTGTGAACCAAACACTTGAACCAAAATATGTTGGGGTATTTATCTTCAATGATTGCTCCCGCTGCCTTACAATTAGCAGCATTATCTGTTATGACTTGGATGACATTGTATGGACCAATAGCTTCAAAGTTTTTTAGTAGGAGTTCTGCAATGTTCATGCCGGTCTTGAATTTATCTGAGTAGTCATGTGCCGAAAGAAAGATTGCACCAGTAGCAGACACACCAAGAACATTTATCAATGGCTTACCTTTCGCATTTGTTCAACCAACTGATACAATTGATACCCCATACTCATTCCAAGCATTTGTTAATTGCCCCAAAGTATTTTGGATCTTGGCTTTTTCCTTGTCAAGCCCCACAGTTCTAGCTTTGTCATACTCGAGGCTCCTATATCCTGCTAGGGCAGTACGAATGGCCTCTACCATTTCATGCCAATAGGGTGAGCGAAGAACATTGAATGGTATGCCACATGCATAGAGAAACCGATACACTTTTGAATCCACGTCATCCCTACCACCTTGATCAAGGAAATCTGATATTGTCTTGCCACGTGATTGCATGGGAAAGAATCCACTACCTTGGGTGGATGGGCCTCCAGTTCTTGGTGAGCATGAAAGCTCATGGTCATCCGATGATCGTTTTGTTATGTTGTGCTTCAAATTCTTCCTTCTTATAGATGGCTCTTTGTGTTGATACCACATTTGGGCAAACACAAACTCCTACAATTTTTCTTTCATCACATGGCATGTGCCCACATAGATGCCTTCTCACACGGGTATATGAACCTGTGTATGTCTTTTTACAATGGGGGCAAACAAATTTGGTGGTTCCACCCCCTCTACTTCCTACCTGCCTTGTGACATATTTCCACAAGGGTGTGGGGTCCTCTTTGGTTTTCTTTCGGTTTTCCTCCTCCTCCTCTCCATGGTATGTGCCACTTCCCACTTCTTCATCCTCTTCCTCATTCCTCCTCCGATTTCCAACCACCATCATCAAAATAACAAATGGAACCAACAAAATAAACCATAAACCCATCATCATGGCTGATGCCAGATGGAACTAGAGATTTAACTTGTTGTCTGCAATAGAATGAGGGAGGAACTGGAGATTTAACAATGTACGTTACTACATTCTAGTCACTAGACTCTAGAGTCTAGAATTTATATTCCAAGGCCAAGCATTCAAAGAAATCAAAGGTCAAAAACTTTCAAAATTCTAACACAAAGCAAATGACAAATGAACAAAGAAGGTTGTAGAGCCTACCTCTTTGGCTCCCGCTCTCCAATAGTGGCAGCCTTCTCCTTCTCCTTCTCCTTCTCCTCTCCTCTCCTCTTCTCTTCTCTTCTCTTCTTCTCTTCTCTTGCAAAGTGATAATGAGATTGGAGAAGAGGGCTTTATCCCCCAAAACCCTCCTCCTTCCCTCCAAATGCAAACTTGTCCCTTTCCTCTCTTCCGCGTGCCGCAGGCATCGTTTAAAGTGGGAAGCGTCGGCAGTAGCAACGGGAAGCGTGGGTGGGAGCAAAGGGAAGCGTTGGCGGGAGCGAAGGTTGGAGCGAATTCAAAAGTGAAAATGGGAGCGAAGGGAGTAACGGTGAAGCGTTCACTCCCAGACAAAGCAGGGAGCAAAAAAAAAAAGAGGAATCACGCTCCAGAAAACACTCCGGATCGGGAGCGATCCAGGAAACGCGCTTTTGGTTAGCTCCCGCAGCGCTTCCTTGCGGAGCAAACTTCCGAAGCGGGGGCGAGGGGGGGGGGACGCTTCCCCGCAACCTTGCTTCAATTACCTCAGCAAAACTAATAATCAATGTTCCATCAAGTTTCCTGGACGGGACATGGGAGCAAAGAAACCTGAAACACAAATGGGGGGTGCATGTGGAAGCACCCCACAAATTCTAGAAAACGTCAAAGGAGACATCCAGGACTCTAACATTGGGGACCCCAACCAAAATACTAAAAATTTAAGATTAAAACATATGAAAACAGAACATCAATAACTGATTATTTCATACATAACAGGTACCCTAATAATGCACAGCAATACATGTAACATAATAGATCATAAACGCTACATGTAATGATGTAACATTACATAATAATCCTGATTCACAAATCAACTAACATAAGTTTTGAGATAATTGATGTAAGAAAAAGTTAAATGACAAACAAGCAACTTCTCGAGGCAATGCCCCACTTCTCTCTGCATCCAAGTACTACACAATGGATTAAGGACCAAATCATGGGAAGGTCACTATCTAAATCAGAAACATTTGCATTCTCAAGAATATTCAATGCCACACCAACCAACCTGATTTGTGCCTCATCAGTCCCTTCTCATTTAACTGTACATTAAGAATACATTCATTTTATTTTTAATTCTAGTTTTTTACTTTTTTTCCTTCAAAACAATGAACTTTGGTCAAATGGTGTGCGAGAGCATCCCTACCAAGGTTGTTGGGAACAGGGAGCAGGAGTGGGAGCGAAAAGCGAAATTTTCAAAAACTTATGTTTCGAAAGCATTTTGGGAATGTTTTTTATGTAATACATATTTGAATATATTTTGATGCATATATTTAAAAAAACATGTAGAATGCTAAAATAGTTATAGAAAACATGGAAGCGTCGATATAATCATTTAGTACACATATAACATCAATCACTAGGAGCTATAACTTATAACATTGTCATCAAATGATCAATCGTCAACAACATCAACCTTCAAGTTTCAATGTACAATATTTGCAATCAACAAACTCTAACAGATAACATCAACCATGAAATGAAACAAGGCATCATATTCATTACCAAAGAGTTGTACGGCAAATCTCTTACATCTGAAAACCTACCAATGGTTGGGGGTGTGGCATCTATGTTGTATGAATTCGATCACCATCATGATCGCCCAATAATTGAGTCTCCAAGCACTCTAACGCTATGTCTTCATCCTCCAAATTAGCCTCCGCTTGATTGTTGTCCTAATCCAAATATGTTCTATCATTCTTGATCGCATTACAATAATGAGACCACATCGTCAAGTTCTAGTGCACATAAACCAAGCTTTCTGCCCGATCTACATTCAAATTGTTTCTCTTCACATTGTGGATGAAGTTATAGGTGCTCCAACACCTCTCTACAGAATAAGTGTTAAAACCTACAAAAGCACCCTCACAACCAATTTATGCATATATGTGGTAGAGGAGCAATACATATAACCACCATTCGATAGGAATTAACCTATCTCAGTTTTTGGTTGCATGTAGGTTGTCAAAGACTCCATGTTCAGTAATGTATTTTTTCAATTCACTTCATACTTGAGCACACTCATATGCCCGATCTACATTCGAACTATTTCTCTTCTTGAAATGGATAAGTTGGTGGCCCAACACCTCTCTACAGAAGAAATGTTAACAACCTATGAAAGCAACATCACCGCCAATTTATGTAGATATGTGGTAGAGGAGCAATACATATTCCACCATCCGATAAGACTTAACATATCTCGATCTTTGGTTGTATGCAGGTTACCAAAGACTCCATGTTCACTGATGTATTGAAAGTTTTTCATGAACCCCAACCCGGTTTCAAGCCTTTTGGCTTCTCTACATAGAATTTTAAACAAAATTTGACTAAAACCGAAACACATGAAGTTCTTTTTCCAAAATTAAACAATTCAGAAATTTTTCTTTTTCACAAAAATTTCAAACTCATAAATTTTCAGACAACCAAACACACATGAAAATGACACAGTTGTTTTTTACCAATGGTCCAGGATAAAACCCCTTAAGGGAAAACCTATTTCTGTGAGAAAGAAGATTTTATTTTCAGACAAAATTTTACAATTTCATAACAGCAATACTTATCTTTTCCTTCCTCGAAAAATGTGCCAGAAACTCTCTGACAAAACTGTACGAACTGTCTAAAATTCAACACCTCGAAATTCGTGCCACGTGTGAAAGAGTACAAAATAGTACGGTCTAACAACAGCATTTATTACACCTCGATTTATGTGCCTTGTACGGTCTGACAGTAGCATTACCTTCCTCCTCAAAATTTGGGCAAGTGTACAAACAATTACAGTATGAAACAATACAGAACTTCTCGAAAATCGAGCCAACTTTCTGTTGTAGGTTACCTCGAATTCTATGTCAAATTTGTCTAGAAAATTTAGCCAAAATTTATTGGGAAACGTGCCCACTTCACATTCTGGAAATCTCTGAAATTTTCTCACTCTTCAAATTTGGTTTTTCTCAAACCCTTGTCTTTCTGTTCTTCTCTCTCTCTCCAATCTTCTCTTTAGAAAGTGAACAATGAATTAGAAAAGCCTTGCCATAGCCCTTTTTGTTCATGGTAACTACCTCTTTCAATCTAATGGTCAAGATTAGATTAGATGAACGGTTCACATTAAATGCTCCATTAAATATTAATTAAATGACATTTAGTGCACCTCATGTCATTTAATAAAGTTAGAACAACCCCTTTTTAAATAATCACTCACTTAACTTTTTTAAATATAAACTTAGGAAAAACCATGACTTAGCCTTTTTAATAAAGTCACTTTAAAAACATAAAGTACTTCTCACTTCATTAAAAGCAAATTGACTAGGAGTCACAACTTAAGTGTCCTTGTCCACCTCAAGGCAAGTCTAGGTGGACAAACACTTCCTAGGTAACTTTTCAACACTCCCTCTTACCGAGGAAGGTGTTTTTCACCACTCCCAGCTTATCTCTAAAGTAGACATGCTTCCCTCTACCCAAAAGCCTTTGTGAGAATGTGAGCCACCTGCTCATCTGTAGAAACATACTGCAATTGAACTGCCCCTCTCTAAACATAGTCTCTGATAAAGTGATATATGATCTCTATATGCTTCGACCTATCATGAAATACTCGATTTTAGAGAGCTTGATGCAACTCTGATTATCACAATGTATAACTGTAGGACTCGGCTCCTGATCAAATAAGTCCACCATCAGCTTGCGAAGCCACAAAGCGTCACATATAGCCTAGCCGGTTGCCATATACCTAGCCTCAGCAGAACTCAATGCCACGGACTTTTGCTTCCTGTTGAATCACGACACAACTGTCGAACCCAAGCTAAAGCAACAACCAGAAGTGCTCTTCCGGTCCGAAACACTACCTGCCCAATCTGAATCTGTAAAGCCAACCAATCCCACTCCACCAAATCTCCTATAATCCAATCCATAAGCAATTGTACCTGCAAGATATCTCAATATGTGTTTTGCAGCAGTCCAATGCACTCTCCTGGGCTCCACCACGAACTGACTGAGAGTGTTCACTGCAAAACTCATATCCGGTTTGGTGTTGACCATATACATCAACGAACCAATAAGATGACGATATAAAGTAGGGTCCACCAGCTCTCCCTCGGAAGCATGAAGCTTCGTCTAGTTGGTGATCATGGGTGTATAAATGGGTCTGCAATCAGTCATCTGAAATCTCTTCAGAACATCTGCAGCATATTTTCCTTGCCCCAAGAAAACATGTCCATCCTCCTGCCAAACCTCCATCCCCAAATAATAGTGCATCAGCCCAAGGTCAGTCATCTCGAACTCTGAAGCAAGATCCTTCTTGCAAGCATCAATCAGGTGCTCTACCAGAGTAATGAACAAGTTATCAACATATAGCAGAAGAATAAGTGGAACACCACCAACCACAATGTAGTATAGGTTGGGTGCCGCTTCACTCTTCTGAAACCCAATCAAAAGCAAGTAGGAATCGATCCTGGAATACCAAGCCTGAGGGGCTTGCTTCAGACCATACAAGGCCTTTTTCAACCTGCAAACATGAGAATCTCTCTCATACACCTCAAAGCCCTATGGTTGCTCCAGATACACCTCCTCCTGTAGAAAATCGTTGAGAAAACTGGTTTTCACATCCATCTAATGGATCTTCCAACCCATCTCTACCACAACAGAGATCATTGCTCTGATCAAAGAAAATCTGGCCACTGGCGCAAAGGTCTCATCATAGTCAACTCTCTCTACCTGTGAGAACCCACGCGCAACAAAACGAGCTTTGAACTTCTCAATACTGCCATCCGCAACATGCTTTATCTTGTAAAGCCACTTGGAAGTCACAACAAACTTCCCCTCTAGTCTCGGAACCACTTCCCACACCCCATTCTTCATGATGGAATTGTACTCTTCCATCATGGCATCTCTCCAAACCTAGTGTACAGAAGCCTCCTCATAAGTAGTCGAAACGGTGTCACGCAAGCTAGTCACCTGTGCCATATAGCTGGAAAATCTCTTAGGTGCTCTACTCTCTCTAACCATCCTCTTGGGTGGTCCAACTGACTCCTCTGCTTCCTTCATCAACTCCTTAAGCCAACTTGGCTTTCTCTTCCTAAAGGAAGCATCCTGTCTCAAACTCTCCTCTACCTCATCATCAGACACCTGTCTCCCTGAAGAAGTACCAACAAACTGAGAACCTATCCCTGGTGAACCTAAACCTGTACCACTAGAAATCGAATCACCTGAAGGTGCAACCTGTGGACCTGTGATCCGTGAACCTGTCCCTGTACCAAAAGTACCTGTGGACTGAGCCCCTGAAATTGAAGAACCTGTAACCTGTGACCCAGTCACACCTAAAACCGATGACCATGTACTCTGACTCGCTAAACTCCGAACTGTCACCTATGGAGTACTTTGGTTCTCCTCCATCTCAAAATCTAGAGATCTCTTGAAGGCTTTCTCCTCCTCAAACTTCACCTCCCTCCTCACAACAACTTTCCTCTGTGTAGGAAGGTATATGCGAAAAGCCTTCAATGTCTCATCATAACCAACAAAGATACCCCGCTCACTTGTAGCCTCCAACTTTGTCCTCTTCTTGGAAGGGACATGAGAGTATGTAAGGCAACCAAAAATCCGAAAGTGACCCATCTCAGGCACTTCCCTGTAAACATCTCCTCAGGATTTTTGCACCCCAATGCACGATGCGGACTCCTGTTCAGAACATAAACAGTACAGGCCTTTGCCCATAGAAAGAAAGGAAGGCTCTGATCATGCAGCATGGCTCTAGTTTCACCCACTATCGAACGATTCTTCCTTTCAGCCACTCCATTCTGTTGTGGAGTGTAAGTAACTGTCAATTTCCTCTTGATACCCTCCTGTCGACAATACTCATCGAATGCATGGGAAGTATACTCACCCCCATTGTTTGACTGAAGTACCTTGATCTTCTTTCCTGTCTGGTTCTCCACGAGAGCTTTGAACTCTTTGAACCGAAGCAAGACTTCCTCTGATCTCTTGCTTCTAAGGAAATAGATCCAGGTCTTCCTGGAAAAGTCATCGATGAATGTGACATAATACTCGTATCCTATCAAAGAGGAAGATGACATGGGACCACACAAATCTGAATGAATCAACTGAAGCACTCCCTCTGATCTGGAATCACTGCTCGGAAAAGCAGTCTTAGTGTACTTTCCCAAAGCACAAGCCTCTACACACCCCACTCGACTCTGTGTTGAACTCTGGCATACCTATCGTCATCTCTCTCAGCATCCTCAAAGCTGGATGGTGAAGATGGGCCATCCTCTTGTACCATAGCTCACACAATCCACTACTGCTTTGAGTGTGTGACAGTGCATGATGTGGCTGGAAAAGAAGCTTGTAAAATTTCCTGCATCTGACTCCAATCACAAGTGAATCAGATGGACCTGTTGCCTTGGGAAAGATGTGAACTTTCCCATCAAGGACATATACACCAAAGCCTTTGTCTTCAATCATGGAAACTGAAACAAGGTTCTTCTTCGGCCCAAGGACATACAACACATCCCTCAAAAACATAGACTGCATGGACTCCCTCTCAAAACGGGCAGTCCCTCGCTCAACTGCTCTCACCACTGTCATCTCCCAATACAACCTCCAACTCCAAGTCTGTCTCTGACATATCTGAAAACATATCACAATCACCTGTCATATGACTGGAAGCTCCACTATCAATGTACCAAGTGGAGGAAGTAGTGGTAGCACTCAATGAATGCCCAACAATCATGGAATGCTCCATGTGGTCCTAAAAGTCCCTGTTGGTGATAGAAGATGCTCTCTCAACACTAACACCTACAAAGAGAGAAAGTCTCTCTCAAATCTCGCAGCAAACTCATCAATCTCTGCTAAAGCTGTTGTCTGTTGTTTCTTCTTCTTCTTGTTTAGACACTGTCTACCATAGTGTCCCATCTTCCGACATGCAAAGCATTTCACTTTGCTCATGTCCTTCTCCCCATCATGTTGTTTGACCCCATCCTTGAAACCCTTCTTGAACTTCTT
Source organism: Pseudotsuga menziesii (assembly GCA_001517045.1). Taxonomy (NCBI): domain Eukaryota; kingdom Viridiplantae; phylum Streptophyta; class Pinopsida; order Pinales; family Pinaceae; genus Pseudotsuga; species Pseudotsuga menziesii. Next base: position 113,830 of record LPNX011091106.1, on the reverse strand, counting down.
CTTCTTCTTACCCCTCCTTGCTAATGCAACATTCTCCTCAACATCCCTGTGATGTAATGAACTACCCTGTAAGGAACCTCTTCGTGTCTCCTCCTGTGTGAGATCATCCCACAATCGATCCCATGTAGGCATGTTCTCCCTACCAATGATAGTCTGCACAAACACGGTCTACTGCTGAGTCACACCATTTAGTGTTGTATGCACCATCTCAGCATTCCCTATCACCTCACCTACAGCTGCAAGCTCATCTCTTACTTGTGTGATCTTGGTAAGATATGAAGCCATGCCTTCCCCTTTACCCATGTGCACACTCTTCAACTTCTCACTCAATACCATCTTCCTGTTTTCATTCGAACTCTGGTAAAGGCTGGTTAAAGTTGTTCACATCTGAAATGCATGATCTTTTACTGATATGTGAGGGATTACATGATCCTTCACGGCATCAAGTATAACCCTCCTTGCCCTCACATCTTTTTCATGAAAGTTGCCTTATCTGTTGCATCAGCAGGTACTATAGGATTTGTTGTTGTACTATGAACTATATCCCATAGTTCATACTCTTCAAGTATCAAACTAATTCTAGCCTTCCATGGGCTAAAATTTGCAGCCCCATCTAACATGTCTTCAACTCTAAGACCAAACACCGTGGTTACAACCTGTAACTTCAAGCAAGTTGTTCAAGAATTTCTTTTCTCCAAACCCCTGTTTTCTGAATGTTCAAATTCTGAATTTTTTAATGTGCTCTGATACCACGAAAGTTTTTCACGAACCCCAACCCGGTTTCAAGCCTTTTGGCTTCTCTACATAGTTTAATGCCCAAGCTCTCTATGCACAAATTTTAAGCAAAATTTCACTGAAACTGAAACACATTAAGTTCTTTTTCCAAAATTAAACAATTCATAAATTTTTCTTTTTCACAAAAATTTCAAACTCGGAAATTTTCAGACAACCAAACACACATGAAAATGACAGTTGTTTTTTACCAATGCTCCAGGATAAAACCCCCAAGAAAAACATGCTTCTGTGAGAGAACATTTTATTTTCAAACAATTTTACAATTTCAGAACAGCAGTTACTTATCTTTTCCTTCCTCGAAAAATGTGACGAAATCTCTCTGACAAAACTGTACAAACTGTCTAAAATTCAGCACCTCAAAATTTGTGCCACGTGTGAAACAGTATGAAATAGTACGGTCTGACAACAGCATTTATTACACCATGATTTTTCTGCCCTGTACGGTCTGACAACAACATTAAATGGTGTACCTTCCTCCTCGAAATCTGTGCAAGAGGACGACAAGTACAATACGAAACTGTACAGATCGTCTCAAAAATCAAGCCAATTTTCTACTGTAGGTTACCTCAAATTCTGTCCCAAATTTGTCTAGAAAAGTTAACCAAAATTTATTGGGAAACGTGCCAACTTCAAATTCTGGAAATCTCAGAAATTTTCTCTCTCTTCAAATTTGGTTTTTATCAAACCCTTGGTGTACCTTCCTCCTCGAAATCTGTGCAAGAGGACGACAAGTACAATACGAAACTGTACGGATCTTCTCGAAAATCAAGCCAATTTTCTACTGTAGGTTACCTCGAATTCTGTCCCAAATTTGTCTAGAAAAGTTAACCAAAATTTATTGGGAAACGTGCCAACTTCAAATTCTGGAAATCTCAGAAATTTTCTCTCTCTTCAAATTTGGTTTTTATCAAACCCTTGTCTTTCTGTTCTTTTCTCTCTCTTCAATCTTCTCTTTGGAAAGTGAACAATGAATTGGAAAAGCCTTGCCCTAGCCCTTTTTGTTCATGGTAACTTCCTCTTTCAATCTCATGGTCAAAGATTAGATTAGATGAGGCTCACATTAAATATTAATTAAATGACATTTAGTGCACTTCATGTCATTTAATAAAGTTAGAACAGTCCATTTTTAAATAATCACTCACTCAACTTTATTTAAATATAAACTTAGGAAAAACCATGACTTAGCCTTTTCAATAAAGTCACTTTAAAAACACAATGTACTTCTCACTTCATTAAAAGCAAATTGACTAGGAGTCACAACTTAAGTGTCCTTGTCCACCCCAAGGCAAGTCTAGGTGGACAAACACTTCCTAGGTAACTTTTCAACATGTATTTGCTCAAAAATTCACTTCGCACTTGAGCACACTCCCCCTCATAAGGGACCAAATTTGTGTAATGCAAAAATATACCCATTTTGCACCTTTGGATCTATGTTTGGTTTTCTCCTAACTCCACCCCCAGGTGCTAGTTATGCCAATCAAGATGGAGAATAACATTTTGGTGTAAGGACATATACTAGGGCATGGAGTGCAAAATTTAGGTAGAAAAGGTTTCCCATGCTTAATAAGTGATTTTACTTGATTGAAGGATACATTTTTATTAAGATCATAACAGAGGAGTTCAATCAACTTCAACAATTACCCATCAACACCACCAACATCAAGGTACATAGACAAGTTAATATGCTTTATTAAATTCCAATCCATTACCCTCATACATGATAGAATCCAATGGAAATGTTGCAATCTTACAATCTTGAAAACTATTAAGTCTATTGAATTATGAATGGGATCTAAAATTCTACTTTTTGCATATGGAGTCCGACGAGGTTGGAACCACTCTCAAACATCCTAAAACAATTAATGCTAATGTTAAAAATTTAAGATTTTAACATTACCATTTAATAAATCCCCTAAATGAATCCTAACCATGCCCAAACATCCAAGTGAAACCATGTCTTGATTCCAAAAACAAAACAAAAAACAAAATAAAAATCGCTTCAATTATTGGGAGCGTTGAGGGAGCATTTTTTTGCTCTTGGGAACAACCAAGGGGCAACGAGGGAGTTGGGAGTGATGCTCCTTCATCACTCCTCGATCGATGCCTGAAAAACCAGGGAGCGTTTTTTTTTCATCAGGGAGCGCACTCCCTAAAATCGCTCCCTTCGAGAGCGCGCTTCGGGAACGAAACGTTAGGGAGTAGGGCGCTCCCCCACAGCATAGATCCCTACTGCATCCCCTTGCATCCCTTCCCAAAGGAAACATGGGGAAGCACCCTGTTATATACAATAAATAATATATATAATAATTAAAACATAAAAATATAAATAAAATAATTAAAAAATACCTGTATACTTATATAAACCAAAAATTGTTAAGGAACATCGTGTCTTTACAAACAGTCACGTAAAAGGCTTATATAAGCCAAAAACTTGATGTAAATTTGCAGATCATATATTTCCAAAGATACAATTGATTTTTTTAGCTTCTTAAGTTCTTCACGACTTCATTGGTATCAGAGCAGGATTGATGCTTGCTGCTCCAATAGTCGCTGTATGGGATCACCGTCGACCTCCACTGCTGCTCCTGCCGCGTCCACCCCCATTTTCGCATGTTTTCCCTACTCCCCCACGCTATAGCTCCTCCATGCTGCTCCGCACCCTCTTTGTTGCACCTTCTCTCCTCACACCTTGCTCCTAATCGCAGCCACTCTGCCCACCTGCTACACCATCCTTCGCTCCTCTTCACTCTTTCGTGCTCCTTCTCTCGCGCTCCTCTTCCCTCTTCCGCACTCCTCCCGTGTGGCACTGCATCCTCTGTTGCACCTTTGTCCTTCATTCACCATTCGGCAACGTCGCTCCACCTTCGCGTTGCCACCTTCTGCTCACTTACCTTCCCTCCTTCTGCGTCGTCGCCCACGCTGTTGTCCACTCCCTCCACCTCTCCCTCACGCCGTCACCTTCCACTGTCGCCTCCACATCAGTCCTAAAGCCAAAATAATACTATTATATATATTATTATTCTAATAATAATTTTTATTAATATTCTTTATTATTTAAAAAAAATTATAATAATGTTTTTATTATTATAATTATATAAGAAAAATTTGTGGATGGTTGGCTTCAAACCGCCAATAAGAATAGATCAAGGTTCAGCACAGAGAAAATTCTAGTAGTCGCCAGAATGGGAGATGTCAATGCTAGATTGGACCAATTGGACAAAAAAGTCAACAGAAGTATGCAGAACTCAAGGCGGACATCAACAAAAATAATAATGAATTAACAGGACTCAAGGCAGGAATAGAGCAAGGCATCAATGCATTGAAGGCAGATCAAAAGAAAACTCAAGAGTCTCTCGACAATATCTTGGCTAGACTACCACCGCACACTATGTTCCCCCCACCTAGCCATAATCCACACCTAGACCCCTTCAATACACCTCCTCCAAATATGCCTAAATTGCTAGGCCAACATAACATGACACCAACCCATGAAGTTTATTTCTTTAAAATTCCGTCAATATCAATTCCCCAAGCACACGGATGCCAAATAAGGGATAAACTAGAGTTACCCAAGTTTGATGGTGACAAAAAACAATGCATCGCATGGATCAATAAAGCAAGGGAATACTTTGACATCCATAACATACCTTACAATAGCGAGAAGATTAAGTACGTCGCCATGCAATTGGAGGGAAATGCCTACAATTGGTACATGAGGTGGTAGACGACGATCGGAGTTTGTTCCTTTAATTGGAATAACTTTAAAAACGATCTTCATAAGAGGTTTCAAGGCGTAGCCGAGAAAGAAATCTGTGCAAGATCACCAAGTTGCAGCAGAAAGGCAACGTAGATGAATACACATGTGAATGGGAAGCTTTGGTAACTCGAGTCCCAGAACTAACAGATGACCAACGTCTACAAACATACATACATGGACTAAAACCGCAAATTCAAGATGAGTTAGAATTACATAACACTTCTACCATGGAGAAGGAAAGACATAAGGCCAAGATCATTGAGAACAAGTTTAAACGATCCACTCAAAGTAGCTTTGACAAAAACTACTCCAAGAGGAATCCTCCCCAATCAATGAATACAGGGACTTCAAGATATACGTTGCCGCATCTAAGGGAAGGAGCAAAACCCAGTTTAGAATCCCAGAGGATGAGGGAAGGAAAGTGCAAATATTGTGGAGAGAAATGGGATCCTAAGCATAGATGTTTGCAAAGGAGCAACACCCAAAATTGTATGCATGCGAAGATGAAGAAGAAGAAAAAATCTCAAAGTGTGAAGAGTCAAGTGAGGAGGATATAGTAAACCAGCATGACTGCCACTCAGAACTAGAAGATGACACACCAAAGATATCATTAGCCACCATTACAGGGATATCCCAATCACAAACGCTGAAGCTAAAGGGACATATCAAAAACAACAATGTGTCGATTCTCATAGATACCAGTAGTACCCATAACTTTATTAATGTTAATCTTGCTAAGATATTCAACTTATTCATTTTCTCAATGCCTAACATGAAAGTTATGGTAGCAGACGGCAAGAAGATAGAAAATGTCACAAGGCTAAATTAGTAAATTACAAATGCAAGAGTATAGCCTAGAATCCGACATCTTTGCAGTACCTCTTGGAGGAGTAGATGTGTTCGGAATCCAATGGTTGCAAACATTGGGTACTTACGCCGTTAACCATCAAAAGCACTTCATCAAGTTCAAGTGGCTAGGGAAAAAGTACAAATTGTACGGTTTCCAACCACCCCAAACTCCATTGGTTACATCACATCAAATAGAAAGGTTAATTCGAAAGAGAGCACCTGCTTACATAATTCAATGTCAAGAGATGGAATTAATAACATGTGAGGGAGATGACTACAAACCCCCAGAGATACAAGAGCTAATCCAAAAACACCACAAGGTGTTCCAAGAGCTTCCGATGGAGCTCCCACCAAACAAGAAGATTGAGCACTTGATTGAGATAGAACTAGGGGCAAAACCTGTCAATATCAAACTGTACAAATACCCCCATCACCGTAAAACAAAGATCGAGAGGTTGACCAAAGATTTGTTAAAAAATGGAATCATTTCAAAGAGCATAAGCCCTTATGCAACTCCAGTAGTGCTAGTTCGAAAAAAGGATGGATCTTTTAGGTTGTGCATAGATTACAGAGGACCCAACAAGGTAACAACTAAGAATAAATTTCCTATCCCATTCATCGATGAGATGATGGATAAACTTCACGAAGCTAAGTACTTCTCAAAATTAGACTTGAGATCAGGATTTACCAAATCAGGGTTAGATTAGAAAACGTAGCCAAAACTGCCTTCCGTACTCTCGAGGGCCATTATGAGTTTAAGCCTTTAAGGTAATGCCCTTCGGGTTAACTAACGCTCTAGCCACCTTCCAAGCCGCAATGAATGAATTGTTCCAGCCATATTTCCGAAAGTTCATATTAGTGTTTTTTTATGATATCTTCATATATAGAAAAACGTGGAGAGAGCATCAATTTTTTACAAAATTGTCAAAATGCACTTTTGGAAAAGAAGAAGTGGACTATCTTGGCCATATAATATCAAAGGAAGGAGTCAAAGTCAATCCCAGTAAGATCAAGGCAATCACTGAGTGGCCCAAACCAAATAACATCTCCAAATTAAGAGGGTTTATAGGCTTAACAGGGTACTATCGAAGATATGTGAAGAATTACACCCATAAAACAGCCCCTCTAACAAAATTACTGAAGAAAAAATCATTTCGATGGAATGGTGAGGCAAAAAAATATTTTGAAGCATTAAAAAACATTATGTCATCAACACCAGTATTAGCAACCCCGGATTTCACAAAACCCTTTGTAGTTGAGCGTGATGCTTCAGGATTCACGATAGGGGCAGTCTTGACTCTTGATGCAAGAAAGTCATCCAATAGCTTTTGAAAGCCGGAAGTTCAATAAGAGAGAGTTTGAAATCCACATATGATAAGGAAATGCTTGACATTATACATGCTCTAACAAACTGGCGACAATATCTCCTAGAAAGCAAAATCTTGATAAGAACAGACCACAATAGTCTTCAATATCTCCTACAACAACAAACATTGTCAACTGAACAACAAAAATGGATAGAAAAACTTGCTACATTTGACATGGAGATACTACATAAGCAAGAGAAGGACAATGTAGTTGCTCATGCCCTTTCCCAAAAAGATGAAGAAGTCAAGGCTTATGCAATCTCAGTCACAGTTTCATATTGGTTGGACGAAATACAAGGAGAATATGCCAAGGACCCAGACACTTGTGCCTTAATCAATGATCCTAATCAAGGTTCAAGATTTGAATGGAGGAATGACATCCTTTGGTATGAAGGAAGGATCTACTTAAGCCCTACATCTCGGTTTAAAACCAAGGTGTTGATAGAATCTCATGATTCCCCAGCCGTAGGCCATGTAGGTTTTTTCAAAACTTACTACAATGCCAGGAAATCCTTCTACTGGAAGGGGGATGTATAAAGACATTCAAAAGTATGTAGTCGAGTGTGACACCTGTCAAAGAAACAAAAGCAAAAAGGTCGTGACTCTAGGGCTACTCCACCTGCTTCACATTCCAACCCATAAATGGGAGGAAATCTCTATGGATTTCATTGAAGGGTTACTGGTATCTGAAGGCAAGGACAAAATCTTCGTGGTAGTGGACCAATTAACAAAATATGCACATTTTATGGGTATTAAGAAAACTGACTCCGCTATACAAATTGTTGAAGTATTTTGTACATGGATTTCCAAAAATCATCATCAGTGACAGAGATGCCAAATTCACAAGCAATTTTTGGAAGGAATTTTGTAAACAAATTGGGATCACTCTTAACATGAGCTCAACCTATCATACTCAAACAGATGGACAAACAGAAGTTGTTAACAAATGTGTGGAATCCTATCTTCGTACTTTCATCACTGACAAGCAAAACAGATGGTTACAGTGGTTACATCTTACAGAATGATGGTATAACTCCAAATACATCAGCCAAAATGACACCTTTTCAAGCATTATATGGTTATGTGTCTCCCGGATGGAAGGAATTCGTTCAAGGTGATGCAAAAGTACTCGCAGTACAAAGTCAACATGGAGAAAATCAGAGTAATGCAAGTACCCAAGGATAATTTAACTATGGCACAAAATCGTATGAAACAGCAAGCGGATCAACATAGAACAAAAAGAGAGTTTGAAGTAGTTGATTGCGTATTTGTAAGACTTCAGCCATACAAGAAACTGTCACTTAAGCAACAAGGAAAGAATAAATTAGTTCCCAAGTTTTATGGGCCATACCAAATTATCCGAAAGATTAGCCCAGTAGCATATGAATTGAAGTTACCAGACAAGAGTCGAATTCACAATGTTTTTCATATTTCAAATCTCAAAATACAGTTGGGCCAAAATCAATTTGCTCAAACGACACTTACTACATTGGATGAAGAAGGGAAACTTGTATTAGAGCCAGAAGCCATCAGCAACATCAGAGAAAGAAGACTATGTTCTCGCATCATCAAAGAATACCTTATTAAGTGGAAGCGTTGTCCAGAAGAAGATGCTTCATGGGAGACCGAGAAGTTCATTCAGCAACATCCCCTCATTGCCCTGCTTTGAGGACAAAGCATCTTAAAAAGAAGAGGGCAATGTTATATATAATAAATAATATATATAATAATTAAAAATATAAAAATATAAATAAAATAATAAAAAATACCTATATACTTATATAAACCAAAAATTGTTAAGGAACATCATGACTTTACGAACAGTCACGTAAAAGGCTTATATAAGCCAAAAACTTATGTAAATTTGTAGATTGGCATATATTTACAAAAATACAATTTTTTTTTTATCTTCTCAAGTTCTTCGCGACTTCACATCCCCCTAAGAGCACTCACATCCCAAGAGGATGGGGAGCACATCCCCTACTCTCAAGAATGCATCCCCATACACCACTAATAATGATAAATTATTTACAAGAACAACCATTTGGTTACACTTTATTGCTCTCTCTGAAAGGAGGAGATCCTAGGAAGTTTTCATTGGAAAATTATATATATATATATATATATATATATATATATATATATATATATTTCTGTATCATACGTGACTTATTTTGGGAGGGTCTACATACCCATGTCGGACACTCAAATCCCCATGCCCTGGTGTGCACACTGAACTGACTCGGTATTTCTCATGATGCAATTATCTTCAGTCCAATAATCAATTATGAGATGGTTGGTCAAAAGAATGAAAATGTGACATGATTGACAAGACTCCTGCCACTAGGGTTGATATGATTGGATAGTTGGGAAAATGGTGTTGACAATAGAATAGATTGTCAAAGCTGGTAAATTATGTTCATCTAATCCACAAAAAATAAAAATTCAATAAAATAATTCTTTAAACATCCATGTTATTGTTCACTAACTTACATAAGAATACAAACAAAATCCATGAGATCTAGTAATAAAATTCTAAAGGAACCCTTCTACAAGACCCTTGAAGAAATACATTTTACTCAATATTCTACTTGCATTGCCTAGCATACCTCTTATGATCCTCTTGTTCCTCTGATAGTGTGACCTCAAGTTCTGAATTTTTTGCTTCCAGCTTATTTGCTTCATATGTTTTCTTCTCAAGAGAAATCTGAATGGACATGAAAGAACCATAGGGTCTATAAAATTGTTAAAACTTCACTGCTAAATATAAAGGGAAATCAAAACCTACAGATTGCGCAGGACTCATATTGAAAATGGGATTTCAAAATAATCAATGAAAGCAATTGCAGACGTCCACTGTTGGTGCATAAAGAGAAAGTAAGTAAATATCAACTTGTATTTCAGTCAATCACTGGAGTGATTCCTGGTTAAAATGGGATGTTGGAAACAATTTAATTCTAACAATTTCAATAAATTCAAAGAACATATGTAAAATTATTCACACCACAGATCATGATAAATAGAATAGGTCCTAGGATTATTCAAACTCCTTCAGAATGTTAAATTTCAGTATATGGTAAGCAGACCTTCAACCTAAAACCCTAGAAAGTAGTAAAATTAAAATCTCACAAAAAAGTTAAAAACTATTGGTATATATGCTAGATCTACAAAAACATACACTGACTGAAAATACTAACAGCAAAAAGTAGAATTTGCAGCACTCAAAAGCACATCTCTGTTTCTCTTATTAACTCAAAAGAAGACAATAAAACAGCTCACACAACTGAATTGAGGAACAGTAACACCTTACCCCTACCTTTTGAATTGAACAACTAAGCATTAATGAGGGCCTTTGATCTTATGAAATATGATTTAATTTGAGCCATTGATTTTGAGATGTTGGTTACTCAAACAAAAAGGCCAAGGAAAGGCATTGAGAGCATCATTGTTCATTTTTCAAAAAAGAGAATTTTGAGAGAGAAGAAGAGCAAGAGAAGAAATCAAAGAGAAGAGAAGAAACCCTTGAGAAATTTTGAGAAGGCTGAGTTACCGGCCGAAGATCAAAACTGAGGGCACGAATTCCTAGGCTACCGTACATCAGAAAGTACAACAATAAATCAGACCATACAGGCACAAATTTCGAGGAATGTTAACTCTGCATTTATTGCAAGCCGTACAGACTGAGATTGGCATGAATTTCAAGGAGATCGTACTGTAATTATTGCAGACTGTACAACATTGAATGGAGGTCGTACAGGCACGAATTTCAAGGCAGATTGCATCACAAATTTCGAGGACCAAACAAAGTTAAATTCAGGTCATACATGCACAAATTTCAAGGCAGAAATTTCTTGTAGTGTGGCACAAATTTCAAGGGCCATACAGCAGTCGTACAGTCACACATGTGAGAACGTATAGCCTAAAAAACTATGCAGATTGTACAGCAGCAGCCGGTGAGTTTTTGGCACATTTTTCGAAAAAGAAATAGAGAGATAAGTACTGCTGTAATTTTTTTTTATTTTTCTGAAGAAATAAAATTCTCTCTCTGAAGACAAGTTTTCCCTTCGGGGTTTTATCCTGGACCGATTGGTCAAAAATACTGAGTCAAATTTCATGTGTGTTGGCTGTCATAATTTTCTGTGTATGAAAAGTAGGTTGTCATAAAAATTTCTGAGTTTTCTATGTTGAAAGAATTCCATGTGTTTCAAGCAAATAGTGAAATTTTTAAATTTTAAATGATTACGCATGTTGGGGTTTGGGCATTAAACTACATGCAGAGAAACTAAACTTGAAACCAGGTTGGGGTTCCAAAATTTTCAGACATCATCAGAGTGGAACACATCTGGATATCATATGTACATCACAATTATCTCAAACATCTCTATGTCATAAGGAAGGTCTTCCAACACAATCTCAGTCCATCGAGAAGTGTCAACAACTCTACCCAGTCCATGGGGGAGTCAACATGCATCAGCTCAACCCAGTGCATCGAGGAACATGCAATAGCTTAACAACTTTACCCAGTCCATCGAGGAGTCAAATGCATCAGCTCAACCCAGTCCATTGGGGAATATGCAACAACTCTACCCAGTCGATCGAGGATTCAACATGCATCAGCTCAAGCTGGTCCATCTGGAACATGCAACACCTCAACTTAGTTCATCGAGGAGTCAACAACTCAACCCAGTCCATCGAGGAGTCAACAACTCAACCCAGTCCATCTAGGAGTCCACATACACCAACTCAATCCAGTCCATCGGAGAGCCTACATGTAATATAAGACAATATGCACTAGCCTCTCCACCCTTTCACAGGGTGTCCGAGAGATCTCCACATTCCTTCACATAATGTCCAGGAGAATGCATTAAATATCTCCATCCCTTCGCATGATGTCCAAAATATCTCCCCACTCCTTCTTAAAGTGTCTGGGAGAATGCGCTAGCCTCTCCACCCCTTCTCAGGGCGTCCGAGATATCTTCCTACTCATTCTCAGAGTATCTGGAAGAATGCAGTGGCCTCTCCACCCCTTCTCAAGGTGTCTGAGAGATCTCCCCACTCCTTCTCAGAGTGTCCAGGAGAATGTAAGAGAATCATCCTTCCCTCTTAGCAATGAGAACAATCATGATACCAATCTCCCCACTCCTTCATAGAGTGTTAGGGAGTAAAATCAACCTTCCCTCTTAACAAGGGAAGCAACATGAGACCAATCTCCCTACTCCTTCACAGAGTGTGAGGGAGAATGTACTGCCCCATTCTAAGTCATCTAGGGACTAATCTTCTACTTAAAACATGTGCCCTTCATAAATCCCATAGACCTACACACATATCAACTAGCAAGGGCATCAAATGTATCGGGGAAAACACTTATATCCTACCTTATTCAAAACATGAAATAGAAATAACTTTTAAAATAAATGAAATATCAACAAGTCACATGGCTAGATTCATACACCTGCATGAGAGAGTATCAAGAGACTAGTCTCCCCACCCCATCACAGTGTGTCGAGGAGATGGGATGGTACTACCATCGGATCACTCGCCCTTAGCCAAGTCACATGACTAATACTAGGGGAACACTTGTTCGATATTGCAATCATAACCTCTTCATGCTCATCACATCTCCCTCTGTGGCGAAGCACCCTGCTCCCTCTGCATCTGGTCATTCTGCTCACTCTGCATCTGAGCATCTTGCTCCCTCTCTAGAGCTATCCATAGTCTAGTTCATCATCCTATATGAGATATCACAACGGGTGCCAATATGAACACCATCTTTCACAGAGCAAATGAGCACAATTCCTTACTGTAAGTATCTGTCCTGGTGACAACCAGGTACATCAAGAATCCTTCAACTGCCTATATGGATCAAAACAACATTGCCATTAGTGTAGCCATGTACTCATAGTCATCATGCTAGATCTGCTCAAGATCTCAACTGTGTTCTTCCTTAACTTAGGAAGATCTCATCAGGTTTCTGCCACACCGACAATAAGTGATGCAATAGGCCAAGATCCTCATCTCAAAGGCTAACTTCCTTTGTATCTGGCAATAAGTCTTTCTGCCTTGGTGAGGAATAAATCACCAGTATATAGTGTCACGAGCAAAAGATCGTCATCGGCAATATATTATAAATCTCGAGGCACAACTCTAACTGAATGGATGTGTATACATATAGCTGGATGTATTAGGTCCTCATCTGTTAGTTGTTACTGTTGAACAGTCATGACTTCTATGGAAGCCATCCTTCTTCCTTATTTGTACTCTGAGCTGAGAGTCATGCTCACAGAAGCTTCCCGCTTTTGATCAACCTTGCTCTCTCTTGATCACTGAATACCAACAAGATCTATATGTCCATCGCTTGTTCTTCAGAACAAGTCTCATCATTCTTCTCTTCTAGGCCATAGCATATGGTCTTTCACTACAAGTCAAATTCAATCAGATAGTTAGCAACATTGAATAATCAAATTTAATCAATTCAATGCAATGAGAATAGTTCACATAGTTATGTAAGCATCTTAGCTAATGCTTCAGCACAACACTCATATATATCCTAAGCACATATGGTAACTATCTGGATGCTTTCTATCTCCATTAAAACATACTATCAAGAGTGTGCACTACTCTAAGCATGTAAGATGGAGATATCATCCTAGACTAGCTCCATCACAGGCTCATGGAGTGCTTGTGCAGCACTATAGGCTATTTAATTAATCATATACATAACATGTACTATAAGAGCCTATAGTTCATCATTAAAAGAACTATATCACATGCTCAACAAACTTCCTACTTCTAGGAATATAAATCTGCATACAACTTGTTATGAAGACATATTCGAACATTCAATTTTGATCTACAAGAGCAATAATGACAATTCAAATACCTATATTTTATTGTTTTGTGGGTGGGATCCCACTACCTCCTAGTAGGAATCATGAGAGTCCTCTGATCTTCATCTTCTTGAGGAAATCCCATCGCAATCTGGTTCTTCGTGATAATCACATCATCTCAACATGGAGAGTACTAGAAGAAGAACCCCTTTCGACAATCTTCTTCAGAATCATAATTCCTTGACTTCTAATGTCGAGTATGTTCATCAACATCAGCAGTTTAGGCTTGGTGTTTTCTCTTCTTTGAACCACGACATTGTCTGACATAATGACCGTACTTCTGACATTTGAAGCACTGGATATGTGAAAGATCCTTCCTTTTCTTTTGTTCTGGAATGGGACTTGATCTTTCACCTTTGTCTTTCTTGCCATTATACTTTCTTCCCTTAACTTTTCCCTTCTTGACATGAGATGTATGGGCTTGATTTTCTTCGTGTTGAGTGTCATGAAACCTACCTCTAGCTGCAAGTCTAGTCTCTTCTTGTGTACAATCTGCCCATAATCGATCAAACTTGGGCAACTTGGATCGCCCACTAAAACTCTGGATGAAAGGTTCCCAAGAGGGAGGGGGACCATTAAGAGTCGTCATGACAAGTTCTATGTTTCAATTGATTCTCCAATGCTACTTAATTGATCTCTTAGCTCCAAAAACTTCATGAAGTAAGTAGCAATTGAGTCTGATCTTGTCATCTTGATATTGGATAATTGTTGTTTAGGCCAGAGCTCAAATGATGTTATCTTCAAGCAACTTCTTCAAGAATTTGAGGAACCAAGTGGTCTCTTACTGAATCTACCAAGATCCTTCTTGACTTAGCATCGTTCTTCCTCCAACGAGTCTTTTATGTCTCCTCTTTTGGTTCAATAACCTTCTCATTGACAAACTTGATCATTTTCTTCCAAGATAAGGAGAACCCTAGACTTCCAAGAGCTGAAGTTGGAAGCCCCATCCAGTTTATCTTCAACCTTCATACCAATCATCTTGACTGCAGACTAATCAAAAACCCTAGTCGAAGCTAGTTAAAATTTGAAGTTTGGATTCTTGCCAAATATGATTCCTTTGATAAATGCGCCCTCCTAAGGCGAGTTGAAAATACCTTTTCTCCCAAATCTGTGGACAGGACAACAACAAAGTGGAATCCCTATTTTCAGTGCCAGTAGAGTAATGAGTTAGGTCAAAAACTGAAAAATTCTTAAAATGAGGATTTGCTTCCAAAGAGAGATATGCCCTACCAAGGCGAGTTGGACAATGTCAAGATCGAACCAAATTAGTGGAAAGAGGGGACCAAACCAAGAAACCATAGATCGAACCAAATCAATGGATAGAAGGGCTCAAACCAAAAAACCCTAGATCTTGACCCTGGAAAAATTAGGTCAAAAATTGAAAGTTCACCAATCTAGATTTTGCCTCCACATAAAGGTGCACCCTCCTAGGGCGAGTTGAAAAGACCTTTCTCCCAGATCTGTGGACAGGACAACAAGAAAGTGGAATCCCTATTTTCGGTACTAGTAGAGTAATGAGTTAGGTCAAAAACTGAAAAATCTTGAAATGAGGATTTGCTTCCATGGAGAGATATGCCCTACCAAGGCGAGTTGGAGAATGTCAAGATCAAACCAAATTAGTGGAAAGAAGGGCCCAAACCAAGAAACCATAGATCGAACCAAATCAATGGATAGAAGGGCTCAAACCAAAAAACCCTAGATCTTGACCCTGGCAAAATTAGATCAAAAATTGAAAGCTCACCAATCTAGATTTTGCCTCCACATAAAGGTGCATCATCCGAGGGCGAATTCCAATGTGCTCTTTTTAGGATGAACTAAGCTTGCAACACTACAAAATCTGGAACCCTCGTTTCCGACAACTGCTTATTTTAGAATTACTCTGATACCATGTTAGATTTTATAGATATAAAAGTATATATCAATTGCATCTAATAAATAGGATCACTAAAAGAATAACCAAGCACATAAACAATAGACACAAAGATTTTGATCTGGGAAACCACTAAGGGAGAAAACCCAACAACCTTCGAACAGAGATAATTAGTTCAGAGATCAGTGTACATCCAGATACATATGTAGTAGAAAGATAAAACACAACAATATAAGAGAAACTTCTTCAATGATACAAAACCCCATAAAATCTCCTTCTAGTAGGAGCAGCAAACTTCTTCTTAAGTGGAGAGAACTTGCTTGGTTGCTTGATGAGAAATGAGTGAGGGTGATTTCTATTTATACTTTATCATGCTGACTTTTTATTTTCCAAGTGGGGCCAACTTGTCTTCTTCTGCCAGGTCGACTTCCCTTAGTGTGCAAGGCAAGTGTTATCTTCACATCTCTTTTAGGGCTGACTTAGTGAGAATGCCTCACGCAGCTACTACATCAACACACCTGAAAGTATAGATTAAATTTATGAGGCTTGCATTGCACTCCCTGCACACATCCCTCTTGCCATCCGTAAGAATAAACACTAATCGTTATGGCTATGGCCACAATTTCAATGACCAATGGTATACAACGCTCTAATCAATTTATTAGACCATGCACAATATTAGCCACGTTGCAAGGCATTCAATGTCGAAGATCCTCACATGTTTTAAGGCATTAAAGGAGAGCAAGTATAGATCAGCATCGCACATGCCATCCATCACCAAGTCTTGTCAATTTGAGCTCAAGTGTGTTACTAGCAGCGCCGCAGGTGGGATAATGGGGCTTTGAGCCCTCGCTCAACCTCATTCTCCTTCTCCACACATGGTTAGGTTGTATGATTATGTTGGGCATAGAATAGTTGGAACAAGGCTCTCTTGTAGATCAACCTCTTCCTGGCTCGATCAATAGTTTGTTGTTCAAAAGGTATGGTTTTTATTGGTTTTGGAGGTTAAATACATTTGGTAAGGATAGTTAACCACTAAATTTCAGTAATCCAATTGGTTATGTGTGTGTCCTGGTTGTTGGTTATATTATATTCTAGCTTACTATGATATAAAGGAAGAACTGAAGGAATGCCTTCCCTCGTCTCAACCTGCCCTGTAGCGATGCGATGCAGGAAGGCTGCAAGGCAGCAAGCCCCCTTAACCCCCCATTATTTTTTTTATATAAATCTACAACGTTAGTTCTGGAGTTTAACCGTAGCTATTGGAACAGTATAAAATTGGGAAAAATGTGGATTATGAGAGGGTATTATAGAACTGCCAAAAAAATTTAAGTCCGGAGAAAGTGGAAAACGACAAAAGTTGTCAATTCCATAATTTTATAGGTGACTGAAAGATCAAATCAGAGAAGTAAAAGTTGTTGAGTAATGTTGGTCATATGTATTATCTGGGCCAATAGAGAAGTTGTTCTGGTTCTCCGTAGATTATCTTCTACAGGTGTCTGAAGTCGGCCTCTGGAATTAAATGAACCTACAGTAAAAGAGCAAAAATTGGGTAATTTTGACCATTTTTTTAGGCTATAACTTTTTGCTCAGGAATCAGAATTGGGCCTACTTATAGTCATTGGAAAGCTTATCCAAAGGGGAACAATTGCGTATAGTCAAATTCTGAAGTGGTGTTTCAGATGTTTCTATAATCTGATCAGAAAAGTGACCATAACCATAATTTGACAATAACTATCAATATGGGTATTTTCTAGAAAATATGAAAATTGATTTTTTATTTTCTAAGAATGTAATATATCTAACAAATGTGTTTATATGAACACTTTTGCAGAGTTAGGATTATATCAGAGACAACTAAAGTTCAGCATTCAGTATAGTTCAGTTTGGAAACCCTTGGTTTTGATTGAGCAAAGAGAATCATCATCATGGATTATGCACATAACCATTATGAAGCTGAGACAAAATACAATGGTAGAAGAAACCAAGTGACTCACCCAGACATTGCATAAATGATTAGAATTTGCACAATGGATCTAGAATCAAATTATACCTCACTTAGAATTGCAACAAAGATTAGCAAAAAATAGAGAAGAAATATTGAAGCAGAAACATAAGAGAGAGAACTCAATTGATGTAAACTTCGTCTCTATATTATTCATCAATATGAATACAATATATAATACATCTCAAGAGAGAAAATTGAGTGGCTTCGAGGCAATTCAAATGGCTCACAATAAAGCAGGCTTAGATGTTACTAATTCCCCAAATCTAGACAAGTGTCAACCCAACTCATAGCTAGAGGTCACAAATGGGCAAGGTGAGCCTTGGTAGGCCATGAGTGACATAAAATCAGCTAGTAAGTGGTTTTTAGGAGAAAAAGATGGAAGAGGTTGAGGCCAAAAAGTGGCAAGCATGCCTAAATCATCCTAGCACACCTAACTCATCCTAATCCAGTAGAAAAGCAGTAAATCTAAAAAAAGTTGGATAAAAGGTGGAATTAAGCAGGAAGTCTAACCAGTAAAGCAAGAGCAAGAGAAAAAGCAAGAAAGAGGGCACTATAATAGTCTAAGATGGTCAAAAAATGACAAATGTGGATCCAAGACACTATAGACTAGGCACTGAGAAGCCTAAATACATGAAACAACTTATCTAAACACTAGGAACTTTAATGGAAGTGTTTTATCCTATGGTTTAGATAGAATTATGTTCTTAACCCTAACTTATGGTAGTGAGCAATGAGAATTATTGAGGGCCCAAGCAACAAAGGCTTATAGTCACCCTTTACATTATTAATCCATGTGAACTGAGGAAAGAGGCAAAACCACATGGGAAAAATCCTCTCTCAAAAACATGGACATGTGACACACCAAAAAAAACTACCCCAAACTCCAAGTAGGTGTAAACTTGATTTAGATGTCTGGAGGAATCTTCTTCTTAGGAAGAAGAGGAGTCTGCTCAACTAGATCAAGAACATAAACAACTGCAAGATGGAAACTGTAACCATGTAGAACAACTAAGATCCATTGATAATAAAGCGAATGATAGTGCTCACCAGACTTGAACTTCCTGAAATCAGGTACAAATCAGACTTGAGTTGCTAGAGCCGTGAACTTTGAACCGAGATCAGGTTCAAATGAAGTAGGATCACTCCAAGCGAACGGTGGTGTCCTCCATCTTTTGTGCAACTTTGAGAACATATGCCAATCATAATCATGCAGTGGATAGGAAGCATGACAATGAGAGCGAATGCAACAACTCCATACTTCAAAACATCCATTGACACATCAAAATGCGAACCATTGAGTGTGACTGAACTGCAACACCTGGCTGATGATCTTCAGAAATCCAATGTGAAGACGGTGAGAACAAATGGGTTTGGAGATCAACTCTAACAAGGTGGAACAAAAGTCCCAAGTGCAACAAGGTAATGGCAAATGCACAAGATTCTCCATCTTCAGTGGAACATTGAGGAAATGCACTAGTCATCATAGAGGAGTAGAAAGAAAGCATGAGATCATAAACAATGAGTGCAAATGGAGCACTCTCAAAACTTGATCTAGCCTTCAAAACATCCAGGCGACCACTAGATTGGGCACCTTCATCTTTTGAAGCATGCACAGGATCAAGAACAACTAACTTATCATCCTCAAGATCAAAATTTGAAGAATGAGTGGAGAACAATGAGAGATGGAAATAGCTAAGTTCTTCATCAACAAAGGTCGGTCGAATGTCTTCTTCATATAGATCAGCTTCATGGGAAGCAACAAAGGAAGAAGTCACTTCAAGGAGACTTACACCAATTCAAAACTGTGTTGAGATTTCTGCCATATTCTTCTTCTTGAACAACTTCTGAGAAATTGTGCCTGTAAACAACACTCTGAAGATCTGTATGGAAGATTAATTGATTCTAATGAGCTCTGCTTAAGACAGTAGGCACATTCAAGAGTGTATCACACCTGGATAGACTCCAATAGATAAACCAATGGCTTCAAGGCAATTGCCCCAAGAATTATGTGGTTACTCCACTACTTATGGTGTGTTACTATAAGCAGCTATCCTCAGTCTAGCAGCTCTGATACCAAATTAGAATTTGCACAGCGAATCTAGAATCAAATTATACCTCACTTAGAATTGCAACAAAGATTAGCATAAAATAGAGAAGAAATATTGAAGCAAAACATAAGAAAGAGAACTCAATTTGAATGGCTCACAATAAAGCATGCTTAGATGTTATTAATTCCTCAAATCTAGACAAGTGTCGACCCAACTCATAGCTAGAGGTCACTAATGGGAAAGGTGAGCCTTGGTATGCCATGAGTGACATAAAATCAGCTAGTGAGTGGTTTTTAGGAGAAAAACATGGAAGAGATTGAGGCAAAAAAGTGGCAAGCATGCCCAAATCATCCTAGCACACCTAACTCATTCTAATCCAAGAGAAAAGCAATATAAAGCTAGCATGTCTCAAAAAAGCTACATAAAAGCAGGAATAAAGTAGGAAGTGCGCTCTAGCCAGTAAAGCAAGAGCAAAAGTAGGAAAGAGGGAGCTATAATAGTCTAAGACAAATGTGGGTCCAAGACACTAGACTATGCACTAAGAAGCCTAAATACATGAAAGAAACAACTTATCTAAACACTTAGGAATTTTAGTGGAATTTTAGTGTAAGTGTTTTATCCTATAGTCTAAATGGAATTATGTTCCAACATAAACCATGAGGAGCCTAAGGGTGGAACTATAGAGTTGAGCAAACAATGAGACTAATTGAAGCTCAAGAAGTACAGAATCAGTTGAATGTAGCTATGCTTCAAAGTTTGACAGATGTTTAGAGGAAGATTAACTCTGGATATCACTCAAAAAATCAGTAAAAGAGTGGGAATACCTCAAGGAGGCATTCCCACAAAAGGTCGCATAGTTCAAGAAGAATTTCTAAAGACAAGATATATACTCCAGAAATCTCTTCTAGTGAGTCATCTTACTCTAAGAATTCCATTGAGGGATCAAACTCTTAATCTCATAGGATTAAGAGGAAGAGGCATTTCAAAAACAACTCACATGGAGAATTTAGGAAGGCCAAGCCTACTACATTTGATGGTGAAGTAAAATCTGGTCAAAAAGTTGAGGCTTGGCTTCTTGGGATAAGGGAGTATTTCCATGTTCAAGACTACTCAAGGAATATGAAAGCAAGAGTGGCTATATTCAATATGAACAGAAGGGCATCTATATGGTGGAAACACCTTATGCAAGTGAAGAAGGTCAATGAAAGGAGGATTGTGTGGAAGCGATTCAAGTACTTCAAGCAAAAGTACCTCTCTGATAGGTAATATGAAGGGAAAATTAAAGAATTCCATGAGCTGAAATTGGGCCAAATGACTATGGAAGAATATGCAAATATATTCTTGGATTTGTTGACATATGTCAAGTATATCAAGAATGATAAAGTGAAAATTCAATGTTTTCTAAGTGGGTTGCCTCAGTCCTACAATTACAAAATTGAGTTTGATGAACCTCACACTCTAGATGAGCCATAAGAAAGGCCAAGTATTGTTATGATCAAAACAAAAACAAGCCATATTTCCATAAGACATGGAAAGACAAGAAAAATGATACGTTTGACCAAAGGAAGAAGGGGTTCAAGCCTCCTCATTTCATAAATCAGCTAGGGAAGCTGCGACAGGGTGTGACAAAGCCAGCTCGGATGATGGGAGACAAGCCAAGAGAGCCATTTCAATGTTGAGGATGTGGAGATGACCATTTGCTAAGAAATTGTCCACATTGGAATGGGAGTGCAAAGCATGTTCACAACTTCACAATATTCAAGAAGCTCAAACTGTGGGTCAAGTGGCAAGGACCGTATTAGGATTTATGCTGCATTAGAGGACCTCCAAGCAAACCATCGATCAACTATGGTTGAGTTTGACAGTAAGCTCGCTAAGCAATCTATTTCTATTTTGATTGACCCTGGATCCACTCATAGTTATAACACTCCTAAAATTGTTGAGATTTGTGCTTTTAAGAAAACCAAGCATATTAAATCATGGTTGGTCCAACTAGCCACAAAAACCAAGAGCAAAGTTAGTAAAATAGTGGAGAAATGCCTATTAGAAATGGATGGGTTGTTCACTTGTGCAAATATGAATATTTTTCCTCTTGATTCCTATGATATTCTCATTCGAATGGATCGGTCGAAAGCACACAGAATTAAACTTGATTGCTATGACAAGATTTTTGAATCCATTGATGAATAAGAAAACCCAAAGATTGTAAAAGGCATTCCAAAGGTAGTTTATGTTAGGCAAATTTCAGCCATGTAGTTGAAGAAGTTCTATAGTAAATGTTATTAATTGTATGCATCCCATGTTTTGGATAAAACAAAAAATGAAATTCTCAAGTTGGAGGATCATCATGTTTTGCAAGAATTCAGGGTTGTGTTTCCTTATGAAATTCTGAGACTTCCTCCAACGAGGGACATAGATTTCACAACTGATCTTGTGTCAAAAGCTGCAACAGTGTCTAAGACACCTTACAAAATGAGTACACCAGGATTATTGGAGCTGAAAATGCAATTGAAAGAATTGTTATAAAAGAAGTACATTCGACCAAGTGTGTCTCCATGGGGAGCACCCATACTACTTGTGAAAAAGAAAGATGGAACACTCGGGTTATGTATTGATTGCAGGCAATTAAACAAGGTTACCTTGAAGAACAAGTATCCATTGCATCAAATTAATGATCTTTTTATCAAATGACAGGGGCAAAAGTATTTTCGAAGATTGACTTGAGGTCTGGTTACCATCAGGTAAAAATCAAGGAAAAAGATACTCACAAGACAGCCTTAAGAACAAGGTAAGGACACTATGAATTTGTGGTGGTGTCATTTGGTCTCACCAATGCACAAGCTACCTTCATGTGTCTCATGAATAGCGTTTTCAGCAAGTATTTGGTTAAGTTTATTCTTGTTTTCTTAGATGACATTCTTATTTACTCTCAGAATGAATAAGAGCATAAAGAACAATTGAGAATAGATTTAAAGGGAGTATAAGTTATATGCAAAGCTAAGCAAATGTGATTTCTATCAATATAAAATTCATTATTTGGGTCACATTATTTAAGAGGAAGGAATATCGGTGGATCCGAAAAAAGATTGAATATATTATGAATCGACCAACTCAAAGGAATGTGACAAATGTGAGATATTTTATGGGTTTTGCTGGTTATTATAGAAGATTCATTGAAGGATTCTCTAAGGTTGCACACCCAATCACTTCTTTACAAAATAAAGGAACAAAAATTGAATAAAGACATATGTGAAAAGAGCTTTTAGTTGTTGAAAAAGCTTCTCACAAGTGCGCTCCAATTCTAAAAATTCCAAACCTAGAAAAAGACTTTGTGGCGTGTACAAATGCATGTAAACAGGGACTTGGAGGAGTTCTTATGCAAGACAATGATGTGGTGGTTATGAGTCTAGAAAACTGAAAGAGCATGAAAAGAATTATGCTACCCGTGATTTGGAACTTGCATCCATAGTGCATGCTTTAAAGATGTGGAGACACTATATAATGGGAAAAGAATTGGAGTCAAGGACATGTTGAAATTTAACATGTGCATGAGATTTAATAGTAGTAACAACGCTTTTAAAAACTTTTACAGGCTGTGTAATAGATAGTACTGAGTTTGTTAGCAGCAGTAAAACAATCATCCACAAAATTGAACACTATTTTTCATGGGGGAACCTTTTAAGGACAAAAACCCCAAAGCATCAATAATTCATCCTCTAAATGAGATGACTGGGTTTGTACATGAGCAGATGGAACATAGATAGTTACATCAATTTTGTTCACAGAACTCTGAGATGAATGTAGATAAAGATTACCCAACCACGTTGTCACAACCTATGTTCTTCCAGTCTACGAGAAATTGTGATCTATGTAACCTGAGTAGGCTTACCAATCACTGCTGCCACAATGGACTGTTGGTAGCCTGCTGCCACCATCGTGGTATGTTTACTGCCTACTGCTACCACCGTGGACTGTTGGCAACCTGTTGCTACCACCGTGAACTGTTTACTGCTGCTGCCATGGTCTGTTGGTAGCCCTAGCGGGCTTACCATTAGCAATTGCTACCACTGGACTGCCCCACCGTGAACTATGGCAGTTTTGTTGTTGTTGTCGTGAAGGAAAGAGGAAGTGGGCACAATAAAGAAGAAGCCCTAGTGATTTCCCAGACTAGGAGTAGAGAAGATGATGGTTGTTTCCACGGTAGAGAGATGAAACAGACACCAGCAGATAGCAACCGAAAATTCCTCAGTCCAAAAGATGTTGCAATAGAGGAGAAGAAGATCCCAGCAAATAAACACGACTTGTCTCTTAAGAGCAGTGAATGATGATCTTGGATGATGATGAAACAATTTAGAATGCTTCTTTATTTATAGTTCATCAAACATAAGATGTTTCCACATAATTAGGAGGTTGACCTTGGGGCTTTTATTCTTTTCATCTTTGACCATTCACTTTTAACCTGTTGTGGTCCATTGGTCTTTTAGTCTTTGCCTTTGAGGCACTTGGTCCTTCATTTGATGGTCACTTGGACCAATACAAGTTGTGTTAGGGTTTCTTGGTCCTTCAAGTGATCTTATGACCACAACAAGTCATCTTCAAGGTCCCCATGGTCCATACATGTCCACTCGAAGTGCATCTTCATAAATAAGAAGGATTATTAAATGTTTTATCTCATTCTCCTTGTTGCCACCAAGATCAAGTGCAAGTTCTTTCAACCAGAGGTAGCTAGTCCCTTGAGAAGGTCTCATAGCCCATAGATCAAGGAGAGGAGTGCATCACTTGCCCTAGACCCGGTCTAGGGCTTATGGTGATGACCAGGTAACTAACCAGATGCCTCAGCCCCAGGCTGCATCAGATGACTCAATGTCAATTACTTGGTAACTGACCAAGTGCCTCGCCCTCAGCCCCATGCTAAGGTCCCAATCCCAACTGGGTTGATTTCCTGGTAACTAACCAAGTGCCTCCATTCTCCCAAAGAATAGCCCTCAGCCCAAGCTGAGGTCCCAATCCCAAACTGGGTTGATTTCCTGGTAACTGACCAAGTGCCTCCATTTTCCCAGAGAATGGCCCTCAACCCCAGGTTGAGGTCCCAGTCCCAGACTGGGTTGATTTCCTGGTAACTAACCAGGTGCCTCCATTCTCCCAGAGAATGGCTCTCAATGTTGCTTAGGAAAAATCAACAGGACAAACCATTGTGGTTTGAAATATTTGTTTAAGTAGCCAACAGTAAATGTCAAGTAAGCTAGATGGTTGGAATTTTTATGTGAATTTGATTTTGACATCAAACACATAAAAGAGAAAGAAAATAAAGTGGTTAATGCAGTCTGCAGAAAAATGCATGAAATGCATGTGGCAGCCATCGATACTTACAAATCAGATTTGAGACAACAAATTGTTAATTAACTTACTGAAGATGAATTGTATGTGCAAATAAAAGATAAATTGCAGCAATAGAAATTTGAAAAGAGGTATGATGTGTATCATTTGGAAGATGATGGACTATTTATTTATAAAAACTGAATTTATAGTCCAAATGTGGCAGACTTGAGGAGAATTGTTATGGATGAAATCCATAAAATGTCATATTCTAGGGCAGGGACGCCAAAAAACTTGGGTACGGGGACGAGGACAGGTACGCCACTTTTTGAAACAGGGGACTTGGGTACGTCAGGGGTACTATAGATATATATATATATAATAAAAAATTAAATCAATTTGTTTTTCACTAGTATTCAATTTCAATAAGTAACAAGTACAATTAATATGCAGATTGCTTCAAAGTTCATAAATCATTGATAAAGTGGGAACTACATGTGAACCTTAAGTTACAAGTATAAACATGACAATAGTTGATGGAGCTTTTGGTTTCTCAAAATTAGAAATATGCACATGCACAGAAACTTCTACACAAACATCAACAAAGTAGGTTTTGTATCATTCATGAAGGACAAAGAATACGGTATGTGCAACAACATTGGAACAACTTGCCAAAAGGATCAACAATAAACACAAACTATGACAAGAAAAATCCAATGACAAGATCCAGAGTCATAAAAGAATAAGGCAATCTTCTTGAAGAAACAGTCTAAGAATAGATACCAGCCCCCCCAAGCTAGATAGTGCCATGTCATTAACTTAAAAGCACAAACCTTTTAAGTCTAAGACAAACTAAGCTTGCCTTGCTCTCCTCTTGCAGGCTCCAACAAAAGTCAAGACTCAACTCTGCGTTGGGAGAAGTGGGCAGTCCTGCAAGGTCTTAAGAGGATAGGGGGACCCACACCTACCCTGTCCCTCTTCGTAAGGGTAATTTTTCCCCAAAGTCCCCAAAATCAAGGGACGAAGTCCGCAAAATGAGCAAAGTTACATGTTTTTGGGCCAAAGGTACCCAATACTTAGGGGCTTCGGCAGGGACTTCAGGGGATGTCTATGAAGTACCCGACCCGTTTCAGGGACTTAAGGATGGTACCCAGGATGGGAACGCGAACCCAACCCCTGGGGACGAGTACCCCTGCAACATAGCATAAAACAATTGTTACAGCCAAAAAAACAATAATTTTGACTAGGGATGAAGAAAGATATTGCTAAGTATATTTCAAGATGTATGCAATGCCAACAAGTGAAGGTTGAGCACCAACACCAAGCAGGTTTATTGCATCCTTTGTCAATTCCGGAATGGAAATGGGAAGTGACTTCTATGGATTTTATTACAAGGTTGTCAATGACTATGAAACAACATGATCTAAGGCAACACATTTTATACCAGTTAAATCCACATATAAAATAGATGCTATTGCAAATATTTTCATGAAGGAACTTTTCAGATTGCATGGATTGCCTAAGGCAATAATTTTGAACAGGGATACCAACTTCACTTTAAATTTCTAGAAAAATATTTTAGCAGATTTGGGTATGCAGCTAAACTTTAGCGCTTCCTAACACCCACAAACAAATAGACAAACAAAAAGTAAATCGGGTACTTAAACATATACTTTGCATGTATGTGATGAACAAACCATGCAAATGGGAAGACTGTCTACACCTAATACAGTTTGCATATAACAATGGACAACGAGCATCATTGGGAATGAGTCCTTTTGAAACTGTGTATGGAAGAAAGTACATAACACCAATGACGTGGGATAATCCATGAACAAAATTGTACTTGGGCTAAAACTGTTTAAGGAAATGGAACAAGAGGTTGCAAAAATTATGCAGAATTTAAAAGTAGCCCAAGATAGACAGAAAAGCTATGTAGATAATAATAGAGTGCATAGAGAATTCAGTGTCGAGGATGATGTCTACCTTAGAGTGAGGCCAAAGAAGAGCTCCTTAAAGCTTGCAAGTTGTGCCAAGTTGTCACCAAGATATTGTAGGCCATTTGAAATGCTTGAAAGGATAGGACCAATTGCATATAGAATTGCATTGCCTGTTAACACTAAAGCTCATAATATTTTTCTTGTTTCTATGCTTAAAAAATATGTACATGATCATAACCATGTGATTGATTGGGATGTGATCCAAGTGGAACCCGAAGGAGAGTTCCTAACCAAGCCACTATGCATCCTAGACAGGAAGGTAACAATGC
This sequence comes from Pseudotsuga menziesii, assembly GCA_001517045.1. Taxonomy (NCBI): domain Eukaryota; kingdom Viridiplantae; phylum Streptophyta; class Pinopsida; order Pinales; family Pinaceae; genus Pseudotsuga; species Pseudotsuga menziesii. The sequence goes on along the minus strand of LPNX011091106.1, from coordinate 86,664 downwards.
TCCAGAACCGAGCCATCAAATAGGTAACAGTGCAATTGAAGCACTTTGATCCTGATGAGGATACATGGGCACTGGAGGATTCCATGAGAAAGTTATACCCATTTTTGTTCTGAGTTTGAGCTAACACTGAGAACGATGTTATTCCAATGGGGACGAGATTGTAATACCCCCAATTTTGACTTGTAATGTATTTAATCAAATTATGTAAATGATGTAAATATGCTAGTATGGATTCCTAGTGCAAATCTCAAGGCCAAGGCCCGACTAGTGAATGGCTAGACATGTATGATGTAAATGTTTTTATTTGGACAATGTGGTTGGCCTATCATGCTAATTCTAAATATATGTAAATATTATGTTGGAAAATAAAAAAAATGGTCCAAGATGGTTGTGTGAAGAGCACTAGAAGGGCTATGATTCCACCAAAGGGGAAGAGGAAAGGGGGTTTAAGGGAGACTAAATCCTTTGCTGCCAAATGTCAACCTTGGAACTCATCCAAATTCTGCCATGTGCTTTAAATGAGCCAATTATCTTCTTTTGACTGTTGAATCCAATCATTGAATGCACGTGAGGCTGGTGGGAAAAGTCACTTCATGTAGAGGCATGGGGTTGAAAGCACTTTTGTGATGGTTATGTCAGTTGTCAAAATTCATTTTCTTCTATAGTCAAAAGCTATGTCAATTGTCTTTTCACCATCAGCTCATGTCCCTTGGAGTCAACACTCATTCTATCATTCTCTCATGCAGATTTCTACACTACAATAGGCTTCCTATGGCTATTCATGACCATTACCAGACTGTTTTTAACCCGGAAATTCGAATTTAAAGAGTTGCAAATTTGAAGAAAAAATAGATGGTTGTACGTGAACATAGAGGTTTTTCTACTCACAGATGCTTGAGAACCGATAATTTATGCTACAGGAGTTTCTCGAACAGCATACAGCAGATTGGACTCTTACTGAACCCACTGGTAAGCATTGTAAAGATTGGATTTCCTGAGGGGACTCTGGATCAGTGAAGGGGAATGTCTTCATTGTGTTGTGTGGGGCAGTTGGAAGGAGTGCCATGGCTGTGATGGCTAAGTGAGATCCCTGTAAAGCTATAGAAAGCAAGAAGGTTGTGGGCTGATAGAGAGAAGCATGTAGGTGTTTCCTTCGCCTCAGAGGCCACATAGCCCAACTTGGGAATGGCCTCTCAATAGAAATAGTATACACTGGACAGAGTGGCTACGGTTGCGTGGAAAATCGCTCTTACACAACCAGTTGCTTGGATCTTCTTTGTTAAAGATAAGTATTCTCTGTATTTTATGTGCAATAATTTTTATATTGTCTGGTGATAATTACACTTGTAAATGCATGTGTTGTGTGTATGGATGGAGTTTATTTTCGCTATGTTTTTTTTATGCATCTGCACACATATTTTAAGTGATATGAATTCGTAACTTGACTATGGGGAAAAATTTAGAATCCCGTAATTTAGTTAATGTCCCCTCCTGTTGGTCTGATTGGTGATGAATGTGAACATTAAATTGTTTAAAGAATACAATCCCATCTCACAATCATGAGGCTTAAATGACCAACTTAAGATAACAATGTTGACGTATTATCAGCTTAGATTATCTTTATTATATTGTAATAATAAATATTTTCTTGGATTTGTCCACATCCCAGATTAAATGGCATAAATCACAAACAGACACCAATGGAGTCCATTTCACCTTGTTCTTTCTATTCATAATTCATATACATTTATACTTTCTTGAATCTTCTTATTTTCCATTCTTCGTTTGCTTTTACACTTTCTTCAAACTAATAGAGAATGTACCCTATAAAGCAATAAATAAGTACCCTATACAGCAATAAATAATGTTTTGAGAATGTACCAAGAACAGACTCACCTCTAGGTCATCTTTCTGGTCATTAAGTGCATCAATCTCAGATTCGACATGTTTTAACTGCATAATGATTACAAGGTCAACAATGAAACAAGAAGATTCTAGCAACATAACCAAATCATATTTGTAATTGACTAGCATCAGTCTTTTTCATAGCATGCCCAGATGTTGTAAAATAGAAACCAACCTGTTTTTCAAATGCTTCTCTTGAGCTAGTATATGGAGACTTGACTTCTTTTATATGGTCATTGTCAGCATCATCACCCAAGTACTTGAAGTTGGGTGACACATCGCCAAGTTGCCGATCCAACCTCGGCCTCTTTCTCTCTCTCCGCTCACTGTAAATCAACATAGCAGTAAAACTTGAGTATCAGCCATAGAAGGACATCATCCTATGCAAGGCACAAGGCTAAAATGAAAATATAGCAGAGATATTTAACATTGAATCTAAGACATGAAAGTATAGCAAATTGTTTGATTCAGCAGTAGCTTGAGTCTAAAAAAGGCATGTGGCATCCTAATTACCAAAAGTAAATGTACACATAGTATACCCTTTGTGCACCATGATAAACAAATTTTAAGAAGAAAGCATATAAATAGAACAAAGTCACATGGAGGCATGGCATAGACATTCAACTTCTTGAAAAAAAAAGTAACATAGAATTGGCATCTTATAGACATTGAGTCTATCTTCAAACTCAATTTTTGCGGAGTAGCAGTTAACTTGAAAGCAAATTCGATACTAATAGTATTCAAGTTGATATTGAGATTACTTGTTGCTGTTTAAAATCACCTTTTATTTTTTCAAGTTTTTTTCACTTACAAATTGACTTTATAAGAAAGACCGTGATCATTAATATCTCTATCACTTTAAGTCACTCTCATTCTTCAATTTTCTCCTGTAAACAAAGGTTCTCAATTGCCTGTAATCCCTCCCATACAATGTATTGCTTGCAGTTAGGAAGGCAAGGAGAACTGTTTGTTTCATTTATAGACAAATGCACTATAGAAGTATAATCTGGGACTTTTGAGAGGATATTTATTAAAAACATAAAATGAATGGCACTGATATGGTTAAAATCATCAATAGTTTATAACCACTAAAACCAATCACAACTGAAAAAAATAACTTACCAAGTTACCAAGCATTACTTATTTCGTAAATGAGATTTTGTAATATATTTTTGGGCTGCTAGTGCAAATATTAATAAAAAATTACTTATTCCGTAATTGTTAAAATTTAATCAACTTAAATATATATAGTGGTTTTGATCCCAAATTTTACAACTTTCTCCACTCCTCTATCTGCTCAGCGAAGCTCACCATTCTGTTGCCAAGTTGCATAACCCCCGATTATTCACACAGATTACGGAATTTGAGAAAATTGAACAGAACTTTTAGCAGACTAACATGAACATGGAGCCACTTTCAAAACAGCAAAACAGAACCATAATACATCAAAACTAAGGTGGAACATAACAGAGAGCAAAGGGAGCACAATGGCATTCTTAATATTAAAACCAAATATGAAAAACGGTTGCAAAGGGAGGAAACACCACCCAGCCGTATGCATTCCCACTCGAATACAACAATCAAATTGGGGTTATGAAATAACAAGAGGATGTGGCTTGTTTTAGGCTCACTGTCAGATTTTCCCAATGGCAATCTAGATTCTATAGATCTCTTGCTAGCCTACAAGCTAGAAAAAGGTAAATGGCAAAACAGCTGAAACTTCTGCCAGCCTACTCACTAGACAGGGCGAGAACAATAACTCAACTCCTTGGCACTAGTGCACTACTGCAGTAGTTATTCGGGCAACCTTGCTACTCTACTCACTAGAACAAGGCCTCTTGCCATCCTAATGATAGAAGTTAGAACAAGGACCCTCAATCATTGCTACAGCCAACTACTTCAAGGATGTGCCTTTCAACTATTATTGCAGCCAGCTTCTGCCTCAACCATCACTGCCATCCTCTCACAAGAGCAAGATATCAGTCAAATACTAACCAAATTGCCCTTTGCGGTTTAGATCCAAGGATGTGAGACTAGGCTTGCGAATTCAGCCTCTAGTAGCAAGTTTGCCCTAGTCTCTCTTAGCTTGCATGAGCTCAAATGAGTATTAGCTTGCTAAGAGAACATGAAATGAGAAGCCAAAAGAACATGAATAGAGCAACCAAAAGAACCCCTCCATAGTCTCAAAGGAAGTTTCAAGTATATATAGATGGAGGATCATAGGTAAGCATTGAGGTGCATGCAAGTGAGGTTTCTTGTATTCCTCTAGGCATTTCTCTCTCTTGCAACCTTTTTGCCTCTCAAAAGTGAGACAAGTATGAGCCACTTGTCATATCATCCNGTGCATGCAAGTGAGGTTTCTTGTATTCCTCTAGGCATTTCTCTCTCTTGCAACCTTTTTGCCTCTCAAAAGTGAGACAAGTATGAGCCACTTGTCATATCATACCCCCCCGCCTCATATGGCAACCATATTCCACATGTTTATATCAGTTCACATCTTTGATACATCAGGCCTTGTACTTTAGATTCTGGAATCCATCAACTTAGGAAACGCAAAAGTATTCCTAGATAAAATAACATATCCATTATTGGGGGCTTGCCCTTGAACTCCTTACTGGGATAACTTTAAGTCGACACATACAGTAACTTAATATGCACAATATTTACAACATCATCAACGTACCTTTTATAAAATCCACATGACTAGGAAACTTGGCACAAATATTTACACCATGGTCCATGTATCAGAATGGAGCTTCAAATAGAGTATTACAACACCCATGCACCCTGGCTGCTTTGTTGTATACACATGGTATGCCATTGATCATTTTTGCAGTCCAGTTATAATTACAATTAATGTTTAATACATTAGGATCCAAGATTATAACTCCACACAGCATACAGAATGACATACAAATGTGCACCATGAGCAGATATCACATTATAATCAATAATTAATGGCAATGATACAATGGGGAAAAGGCCCATATATAATGGTAATCATTAAAGTGTAACCTTTCAATCAAACCTTTGTTAGCATTGATTAAAAAGAACTCGGGAATAATTAACACTAACATCCCCCCCTTAGGCTTGACTTGGGGGGTAAGAAAGGACATTAGAAATGTAAATCATTAAAGTTGTGACTTTCAATCACACCTTTGTTAGCATTGATTAAACACAACTCGGGAATAATTAACACTAACATCCCACCCTTGAGCTCGACTTGGGGGTAAGGAAGGGACATTACTGTCATCCCCCCTTAATGGCAACTTCTTTCATACCAAGCAGAGTAGGACGTTTAACCAATTTGGCCTCTAAAAGGGATTTGATTAATATGTGTACAATCTGGTCCTCCATGTGACAATACTCCAGTTGAATCGTCTAGTCTTGGATCAATTATCGAATATGATGATGATGGACATGTTACCAACTAAGTTGCACTCAATTGGACTTTCAAGTGAGCTGCCAAAGATGAACAAATACTTGTTCAAATTCAGAGTTCAAAAGTCCATTCAAGACTTCCAAGGCCCTTTTTTCACTTTTTTACCACATGTTCATGCCCTGCGAGGAAGTTGTAAAAAATGTGTTAGCACCGGTTTTTTGTAAAGAACTTGGCTTCCTAGGATTTGCTTATCAAGTCAATTATTCCAAGGTGTTTGTTGCCTTGTTAATTATGCAATGCTAAATAAGCGATGCATAATTTTCAAGTTTTTCACCGGCTCCTCCAAAGCTTGAATGGTCGTCTTGGTCGTTAAACCCTGGGAGGTTATTACAGTTCACGTGTCAATGTATATGAACATGTTAGACATTGTAATTGAGTCATTTGGACATGTGCTAGGTCCCCCTACGTTTTTTTTTTATTTTCGAAAAAATATTTCTTCCCAAAAAATTAAGCCATTTTTTAATGGTTTCAATGGGGAATTTGTAAAAGGCATAAAACCATGATCCAGAGGTGGAAGTTAGCATGGGGATGCTCGTTTTCACACTCAGAGCGTCCTCTTTACCCTAGGACCCACTTTCCATAGGCTTCGGGTTATTAAATTGTCGCTTAGAGCCATTTTTCGCTAAAGGAGCATCAAAATGACAAATTAATGCTAATGGTGCGACAAAATGACAAAAAGACAAACTAAAAAGAAGTCAAAGTAACATGCCAAAACATATTGGGGAGGCATGGCAAATCTTGTCTCCCGTACTGGGCGACCTCACTCAAAATCAAAAGTGTCATTTTTGGAATAGATTTGTAGACTAGCGAGTATCTCAAAGTTAAATAAGGCACCATCCTCCAAGCTTGGAGTCGCATCAATACCTGGCAATTAAAAGCGTGCCATCTTGGCGTTTGAACTAAAGTCCAAGGCGAGTAGTTTGAGTGATTGGCGTTTTGATTAAGATCAATCTCAAGTGATAGTGGGTCCCCATTATGTGTGAATGCGGCCTCTCTCAAATGGTGGCGCGTGAGGGAATGTGGCAACGTTTTATTAGTAATGGATACTCCAATGATTGAGTGTGCCTACCTCTCAAGAGGTGGCGCCTCCCTCATGATATTAACTAGCTCTTGATCCCATCAATCAAGGGATCCACTCCCCTCTAACTCTTTCATGCACCTCAATTAATTCAGTGATGGATGTGCCCCTCTTAGGCCATTGGTGCTATAAATAAAGTATACCTCTCCCATTTGAAAGTAGTCAGAGTTTTGCAAGCAGAGGCTGGTGAATTGTAATTTTTGTACTATATTTTTGTTATTGAGAATAAAAGAGACTTTTGAGGTCCATGTTGTATGATGCTATCAAATGAGTGGATGTATTATCTCGATTTCATGAGGTAATTTGTATTTAGTCTTTGTGCATTTACTTTATGAAGATCTAGCCTACTGGTAGGATTGGTATCAATTTTGTAAGAAAGGATTACTAAAACTTGCTTGATTTAGTTAATCTTTTGTCTATCATAAGTTAGAGATTCAAGATTTAAATGTTTCATTTATTTATGCTTATATTCTCTTGGTTTCTAATCTTGTTTCATTTCTAGATTTAATGGGTTGTGTGCAAGTACGTTGCTAGTTACAGGTTATTTGATTTGAAGAAGCAAGGAAATTGCTTCATCTTGTTCTTTCAAATTTATTTTGGAAGATCAAACCCTCGGTGTCCCACACGTCAAAACCTTCGAAGTTTTCTTTGCTCAAAGATCCACGTTGCTCTTCTCTTTCTCCTTTTCTTTGGTTACCATTTTAACTTGCGAATTGAATGAGATCTATCATCTTAAAGCTAAAAATATAATTAGATCTAGTTTCCTTTGGAACGTAAATAGATTCTAGTTGTTTTATAAAGAAGTATCATTTGCAAGCTAGATCTAGTATAGAGATTCTTCATTTCTCAGTTTTCTTCTTGTTGGATCTAAAGGCTAAGATGGATGTTTCTTCTTTTTCGTATTTAAAAGTTAAATTTGGCAAAGTAAAAAGTGCTTTCTATTGGCTGCCCTAAAAGTGAGCCAAGACCATCAAAAGGACTTCTCCTTTCGAGTTACTTTTGTCTTTTCTTTGAAGTAGTTTAACTTAGAAATTTTTTGGCAAATTTTTGTAGTATTTTCCCAAACACTACTAAGTTTGGGAGCATTTTCTAACAAAACTTGTTGGTTGTTTTTTATCTTTTGATGAACACGTAGAGAGACATGCTGCCCAAAAATTGAAGCTCCAAGCAAACCAAACAGTCCCTACCTTCCCTATTCTCTCATCCCCTTTCTCTCCTTCCACTTGTAGAGAAAAAACTTGTAAATATGTCAATCTCCATTATAAATATCACGGATATCCAAAAGGGAACCATTTCATGTTGTAAACATTGTAATAAAGACAGCAAGTGGGCTGCCAAAGTGCCCACACCCCATCCCATTCGGGGCTCTGTGTCGTCTCTCCTTCTTGGTTTGGTTTGGTAGTTTAATTGTTTTATTTCTTTCTTTTTTCTTTTACTTTATGCAAAACAAATAAAAGAACTACCAACCCCACACTTTCCCAAGTTACCCGAAAGGGGAAAGAGATCCCTGGTAGGATTAATTAGAAAACAAATTTATTTTCCGTCTTTTTCAGTTTTAGATTTTAAAATTAACTCGGCTGTGCTCTCCTAAGTATCTCGTAAGGGGGAAAGAGACTCTCAGTCATGAGTAGTTTGCTAATAAACATCACTTTTACCTTTAATAAAAACAACCAAGACTCCTTCCCAGTATGCTCTGCACTGTTGGAGCTCGTTTGATCAGTTGGTTGTACCAAAAAGGGATACGAGTGACTAGGCTAAAAGGAAAATCCACATAAGCCTGTTCTTGAGAATTCGAGAGGTCACAAAAGGTGATTATCACAAAATCAAGGGGCTACTCCAAGCAAGTTATGCCTTGCCACGTTGGACATTTGGTAAAGCTGCTTTAGCGCTCATTTCAAGAAAGCTTGTCTTATTGGACCAAACCCAAAAATTTACCCACTCCCTTAATCACTCATTAATAATATAAAAATTAACCAACGAGACAACTGCAATACTTACATAACACAACAGCACTCTATATTCACCAGCACTGGTCTATGTTATTCTACATGTTTAAATCAATTATACGAACGTCGTGAATGGTGTCTTTATTCAAAGTTTTGTTATTATCATTTGTAGTGGTTTGTTGTCAAATGTTAAATTTATTTCACATTAACTCCTAGATCAAATTTTCTTTTCTTTCTAACTTAGATTAGAGACGTTAGATTTATTTTTATAGGGACCACCCCCCTTGGCTTCACTAGGAGTTGGCCTAGACAGATGAGCTGAGTATTAGGTGACAGCACTTGGCTCTAGCTTGCCCCCAAGGTCGCACCCAGTGGCTTGAAGATTTCTGCCACGTGACCCGAGGTGCAAATTAGGCAGCAACAAGACCTCAATATCTTTGCTTTTGAAATGGCACATTGGATAATGAGCAAGCTGGATGGCACCTTGATTATCACATCAAAGTGGAGTTGGTTGCGCTTGCTGAAGTCCAAGATCATCCAATAAAGTTTATATTCATATTGCTTCTTGTCCAACTATAACAGCATCTCTATACTCAACCTTAGCAAAGAGAGAGAAATCATAGATTGCTACTTACTGGCGCCAAGAAAATAAGCATAATTGTACGTTTTTCACAAGTTTTCAACCTTCGGTTAAAAGTAAAAATTTGTCTCAATTTATTTGCAAACCCAAAAATTTAAATGCTGGAAATAAACATAAATTTTTCAGACTTAAAACACTGCTGTAACTTTAATCTTTTACTAACATAAAATAAATAAGATGAACGCCATTCAACACACAGTACTCATAAGTTTTTGGCCAATGGCCCTAGAAAAACCCACAAGGGGAAAACTAGTCAAAGAGAGAAAGAATTTTATTATTTCTTCAGGAAAAAAATCAAACAGTGTTTTTACAGTAAAAATACAACTTATCTCAACCCAACAGGCTGCCTCGTTTTCTGTGCAAATGCTACCTCAATTTATGTGCAAGCTTCTTCTCGAAAACAGTGCCGAAATGACAGCAAATCTCAGTCATCAAGTTCTGTGAAAGAACGACAAAATTCTACCCTCGAAAACTGTGCCAAAATAGTAGCAAAGCCGTATTGTAGAGAGCATTAAATGCTTCTGTATGGCCTCGAAAAATGTGCCTGAAAACACTGCATTTTACCTCGAGATATGTGATGTCCTTTTCCTCGAAAATTGTGCCTGAGCTTAACCTCGAAAACAGTGCCCAAATCCGTATTGTACGAAACCGTACTCCTCGATTTTTGTGCCAACAATAAATGCAAGTCGTACACTCCTCAAGATCTGTGCAAACAATAAATGCTCCTCGATTTTCATGCCCACTGGAAATCACTTCAGCAAGCTACCTCGAAAATCGTGCCCTCTCTTCTACTCTCTCCTCTTCACTCTTCTCTCAAGAATGAGACATTTTGCCTTTCCCTTGCCTTTTTGAGTGAACCCTAGGGTTCATCTAATCTAACGGTGGAGATTAGATTAGATCAATGGATGAGATTAATTGCTCATATTTAATTCTCAAAATATTAATTTCACTCAACCGCTTAAATTTATCAAAAAGTGACTTTACACTCTAAAGTCAAATAAAATGCTCCACTTAAGTCATTTAATGCAAGGGTCACTTTATTTCCCCTTTCTAAGTGACTAAGGCTAAAGTCACCTAGGGGAACACTTTCCTAGGTACAAAATTAACACTCCCTCTTACCAAGGAAGGTGTTCTGCACCACTCCCAACTTGTCTCTGAAGAAGACAAACTTGCCCCTCCCCAAAGATTTCGTTAGAATGTCTGCTACGTACTCATTAGTGGAAATGTACTGTAAAGTCACTACTCCTCTCTGAACGTAATCTCGAATGAAATGGTATCTAATCTCAATGTGCTTTCACCGGTCATGAAATATTAGATTCTCAGAGAGTTGGATGCAACTTTGATTGTCACAATAGATCACCGTAGCCCTCAGCTCTTGACCAAATAAATTAATCAACAACTTGCGAAGCCACAAAGCCTCGCAGCTGGCCTAACTGGATGCCACATACTCGGCCTCTGCAGAACTCAATGCAACAGACTTCTGCTTCCGACTGAACCACGACACTGCTACTGAGCCCAAGCTTAAACAACAACCGAAAGTGCTCTTCCGGTCGGCCACACTGCCTGCCCAATCTGAATCCGTGAAGCCAACCAACTTAATCCCATCCGACCTCTTGTAGTCCAGACCAAAATTCACAGTCCCTGCTAGGTAACGCAACACATGTTTTGCAACTACCCAATGCACACTCCTAGGCTCAACCATGAACTGACTAAGAGTGTTCACTGCAAAACATAAATCTAGCCAAGTGTTGACCAGATACATCAATGACCCAATGACTTGACGGTATAAAGTAGGATCCACGAACTCTCCCTCAGAAGCATGAAGCTTCTTCTAGTTGGTGATCATCGGTGTCGACATCGGCCTGTAATCCTCCATCCTAAATCTCCTAAGAATATCAACCGCATACTTTCCCTGTCCCAGGAAAATATGTCCAGGCTCCTGCCAAACCTCCAATCCCAGAAAATAGTGCCTCAACCCAATATCTATCATCTCGTACTCCGTAGCAAGATCCTTCTTGCAAGCTGCAATGGGTCTCTCTCCCCCTATGAAAAACAAGTCATCAACATATAGCAAAAGAATAAGCGGATCATCTCCAACCATGATGAAGTAGAGATTCGGATCTGCTTCACTCTTCTGAAACCCCATCCTCTGCAGGTAAGAATCGATCCTGGAGTACCAAGCTCTAAGAGCTTGCTTCAGCCCATATAAGGCTTTCTTCAGCCTACAAACATGAGACTCTCTCTCATGAATCTCAAAACCCTGAGGTTGCTCAACATAAATCTCCTCCTATATGATTCCATTGAGAAATGTGGTCTTCACATCCATCTGATGGATCTTCCAACCCATCTCCACCACAATGGAAATCAAAGCCCTGATAGAAGTATACAAAGCAACCGGTGCAAAAGTCTCATCATAATCAATACCCTCAACCTATGAAAACCCTAGCGCTACAAATCTGGCCTTGTACTTCTCCACACTCCCATCCGCTGCATGCTTTAGCTTGTAAAGCCACCGAGAAGTCACCACTGACTTCCCTTCGGGTCTCGAAACTATCTCCCACACATTGTTTGTCATGATGGAATGGTACTCATCCATCATGGCATCTCACCAAACATGATGTGGGAAGCCTCCTCAAAAGTAGAAGGCTCAGAATCACATGTACTAGCCACCAACAGCATGCCCAATTTGTCAAGCATCTTGATGGCCCTCACTTCTTCCCTGGGTGTCCCAAACTCTCGAGCTTCCTTCAAGATCTCTCGAAGCAACTTGGGCTTCTTCTTCCCTGAAGATTGCTCCCACACTGGCTTGTCCTCATCTGAAGAACTACCAGAACTAGAAACCCCAGTACCCTGTGAACCAACAGCTGGTGTACAAACAACTGGAGAACTCTATGATCCTGATGCTCTGTACGGTGCACCTGTAATTGTAGACCCATCACCTGTCCCCGAAGAACCTGCTGGCTGAACCACTAAAACCGGTGGACCTGTGCCTGCACTGAGTGGTCCTGTAAGCCCGAAAACCTTTGATCCTAACTGCTGCGCTGATGGAACCTGTGTAACAACCTGAGGTGCAAGAGACCGCTACTCTCCCTGCTCTAACTCTCTCGACTTATTGAAGGCCCGCTCCTCAAACTTCACATCCCTTCTCACAACAACTTTCCTCTGAGAGGGAAGGTAAATACAGAAGGCCTTTGAAGTCTCATCATAGCCCACAAAGATGCCCTTCTCTGCAGTGGGCTCCAACTTTGTCCTATTCTCAGAAGGGACATGAGAGTAAATCAAACTACCAAATATCCGAAAATGGCTAACTTCAGGCTTCTTGCCTGAAAAACACTCCTCAGGTGTCATGTTCCCCACGGCACGATGGGAACTCCTGTTCTGAAGATATACAACGGTGTTGCAAGCCTCATCCCAGAGAAAGAAAGGAAGAGACTGGTCATGTAAGATAGCTCTGGCTGCTCCAACAATGGACCTGTTCTACCTCTTTGCTACTCCATTCTTGTAATATCCCAGATGCGGATATTCCACTGTTTTCTATACTAGGGCTTGCTTAAAACTCCTAATTTACAATAATACTGAAATAAACTTGCATGCAAAGTGTCGGGCAAATGGCCCTATTTTATAGCTAACTAGGGCAGAGAATTTTATGGTGATAGATCAACACTTACCACTGATAATCCGGCTGATAATGCTCCACAGATAATACGCATGCATCGAGAACTAATCTGGTGAAGAATTGGTGCTCCTTGCCACCGGTGTTACCCCAAAATCACGAACCCCTCAATCAGCTAAAGATGACGTTTTCAGTGAAGGAGCTATCTGATGCAGGATGAGAATTTGCAGGAATGAAAATCTTCCTGTGCAGAAGAGATTTCCTGAAGCATGCAGAAGTTCTGAGCACTCTAAGCAGGCTAGTGAATTGATTTGATGGTTTAGCTACTCACGCCCCCAGCTACACAAATCTAATGAGAATTACTCCGGGTGAGCAAACTGGAAGTTGATAATCTTCTGGTACTGAAGGATGATATTGATGATTAGAATGGTGCCAGTATTCCGAAGATAAACAGAGATCTGAGGACCCACCAAATGCTTTGGGGTTTTCCAGCTTAAAACCCCCTACAGCTGCACACGTGTCCCTCCAAACAATCTTCTGATGGGTACCGGATAACTGTATATGGATGAATAAGATGAAGAGCGGATGGTGGACCTAGATGGTCTACCCTGAAGGAGACTAGGGCAGATATTTCACTGTCGAAACCTAGTTAGCTGAAGATGTCGTCTTCAACCCCAACTGCCATGCCCGCACGCTGTGCTGCTACTCAAAGCTCCAAATCAATAATAATCATAAGTGTGCTTCTCCATTCACTTTATCTTTCTTTTATAACTTTCAACTGCGAATAACCTAACTTTTGACCTAATTAGGTCACTTTAACTTCTAATTTGAAGTTGACTTGCATGCAGGTGCATGGAGAGTCATTAAATAATGCTCAGTTGCCATGCATGCAGGTGGCCTTTGGCTTTGGTGACCCTCTTCTACCCAATGATGATATAATATCGATGCCCTAGATCTTCTTTATATGGCATCAGTCTATAGTTGATTCCCTCGCTGTCAGTGCCTGCTCGAACCTACAGGAATCATATAGGTTAGCGGGTCGGTCCTCAATGCCTAAGCATAAGAGGGCATTACAGTCCTCCCCGCTCGAATTTTCTTGTCCTCAAGCAACTGTAAAGTTGGGGGTTGTAATACCTGTTCTCCCTCCCAAGTGGCCTCCTCTATAGGCAGATCTTTCCACTGAACCAAGTAGTCTCTGATGATTCTATTCCTCAGTTTCCGCTCTCGCACCTCTAGGATGCGCTCTGGAATCAGAATCAATTGCCCCTCATCATCCGAGGGGGCAGCTCGAAAGATGTAACAATCTGTTGGCCGACTGCCTTCTTGAGGTTGGAGACATGAAATACGTTGTGAATCTTGCTCTCTGTAGGTAGTTCTAGCTCATATGTTACCTCTCCAACTTTTCGGATTATCTTGTATGGACCATAGAAGCGAGGTTTGAGTTTTTCCGCTCCTTCCTTTTTAAGAGATGACTGTCGGTAAGGTTGGAGGCGTAAATAAACAAAGTCTCCTACCTCAAAACTGCGCTCAACCCTGTGCCTATCCACATATATCTTCTGCTGATTCTAAGCAACCTGTATGTGTAATATCCCAAATACTGATATTTTCTATTTCTATGCAAAGTTATTGAAATAGCCGGGCATGCAAACTGCCATGCAAAATTTCCCTATTTTATAGCTGAAATTAGGGTTAGGGTTTGCAGGATAGAATGAACACTTACCACTGATAAGACGGCTGAATATGCTCCAGAGAGAATACGCATGCAAGATGAGCTGAGCTTATGAGAAATGACCTTGAGACAAGTGTGACGTTTTTGCTGAAGGGATTGTCAGTATCAGCTGGAAATAGGTCGAAAGGTAGGTGTGCTCGTGCTGGAGAGGATGGGCGGAGCAGGCAAGAGCTTTGACCTCTCCCGATGCCCTAGCGAATTGGTCTACCAATCTGCTGCTCACGCCCCCACAACCCTGTAATCTGCTGCTAGCTACCCCGAATGGACAAACTGATGGTTGATAATCACTCAATGCAGTAGAGTGATCCTATCAGTGAGGATGCAGGCCACATGCGGAAGAAATATGGTGATCCAGAGTCCTGGTGAATGACTAGGGTTTCCCAGCTAAATGCCCCAGCTGTACAGATGAACCTGCAAATAACCTTCGGACATATACTGGAACACTAGATAAAGATGAATGCAATAGACACGGTGACAAACCTGGATGGTTTATCCTGAAGGAGACTAGGGCAGATATCTCACTGCCAAAATCCTGTTAGCTGAAGACGTCATCTCCAACCCCAACTATTGTGGCCGCACACTGAGCTACTACACAAGAGCTCCAATATCAATAATAATCCAAAAGTAAAGTCTCCATTCATTTTATCTTTCTTTTATAACTTTCAACTGCGAAAACCCTAACTTTGACCTAATTAGGTCACTTTAACTTCTAATTTGCAGTTGACTTGCATGCATGCGCATGGAGACTTAATTGGGTGCATGTATCATTAAATAATGCTTAGATGTCATGCATGTCGGTGGCCTTTGGCTCCGATGGCTCTCTTCGACCCAATGGTGATATAATATTGATGCCCTAGATTTTCTGTAGATGGCATCAGTCTTTAGTTGATTCCCTAACTGTTCACTCGAACCCACAGGAATCACATAGGTTAGCGGTTTGGTCCTCAATGCCTAAGCAGATGAGGACATTACAGTATGTTCTCCCTGAGTATCTTGAGGATATCTTGACCCTCCTGAATCCATTCTTTGGCCTTAGGGGCCCTGCTATCGCTAAATATCCGGTCTGCGAAAGTGGAAGCATTGTATCCATACAGAGCTCGGAAAGGGGTCATCCCAATGGTCATATGGTGGGCGGTGTTGTAACAATGTTCACCCAAGTGTAGCCATTTGATCCATGTCCTCTACTGACCTGCTACGTAATTTCTCAAGTACCCCTCAATCCACTTGTTGATAATCTCTATCTGCCCGTCACTCTGTGGATGATAACTTGTGCTCATGGCTAACTCAGTCCCCACTAACCGGAAAATCTCTTGCCAAAAGGCTAATGTGAATTTGATGTCTCTGTCACTGACAATGGTCTTGGGTAACCCATGGAGTCTAAATACATCTCTGAAAAATAGTTCGGCTACCTGTGGTGTTGAATAACTGAAGAAATGGAAAATAAGTGAGCAAACTTGGTCAATCTGTCCACTACTACATACAAGCAATCTCTTCCTTGAACCTTGGGCAGCCCAGTAATGAAGTCCATAGAGATGCTCTCCCACTTCTACTCGGGAATAGGTAAGGGATGTAGTAAACCAGTCGGGTGGGTGTGCTCTATTTTGTTTTGTTGGCACAAGCTGCACTCTCTCACATGTTGTATCACATCACATGTTGTATTCCCTCTCCTGAAGCATCACATTCTAACACGAAGGGTTGAGAAAAGTTCGATAAAGCTAATACTAGGCATGAACTCATTACCTTTTTCATTTTCTCGAATGTCTATTGTGTTGTCTCTGACCAACTGAATGTCCCCTTCTTGGTAAGATCTATGAGGGGTGTGGTCATCTGTGAGAATCCACTGACATACCTCCTGTAGTAGGTGCAAAGGCCAAGGCCCAAAAAGCCCTTTAGTTCTATCACATTTTTAGGTGTAGGCGAATCCAATATTGCCTGAATCTTCTCTAAGTGCACTTGGACCCCGTTGGCCCCTATCACATGCCCTAAGTATAACATCTCCTACATGTCGAACTCACACTTGGACATTTTGGCATATAGTAACTACTCCTATAGAATGCCAAGTACTTCATCTAGATGTCTCAAATGTTCTTCCCAAGTTCTACTGTATATCAATATGTCGTCGAAGAATACCAGAATATACTTACGTAACTGAGTCCTGAAGATATGATTCATGCATGACTGAAAAGTAGTTGGTGCATTAGTGAGCCCGAATGGCATCACTAGAAACTCATAATGTCCGTAGTGACAACGAAAAGCGGTCTTTGGAACATCCTGTTCCTTGACCCGAATCTGATGGTACACTGAGCGGAGATCAATCTTCGAAAAGTACTTTGACCCCTGTAATTCATCCATCAACTCATCAATCCTAGGGATGGGATACCTGTTCTTTATGGTCTTCTTGTTGAGTGCCCTGTAATCAATGCACATGTGTAAGGTTCCATCTTTTTTCTTTACTAGCACTATTGAAGATGCAAAGGGACTGGAGTTGGGTTTGATGTACCCTACTTTGAGTAGTTCCTTGATTGTACTCTCTATCTCGTCTTTATACCTCTTTGGATGTCTATAAAGAGTGGTGATAACTGCTTGAGTCCCCTCCTCTAACTCAATAATGTGCTCAAATCCCCTATTTAGAGGTCGACCTGCTGGAAGGTCTCTGAATACTACCTTGTGCTTCTACAGTAAGGCCTCTATATCTGTTGGATGTTTTGTGGCCTCATCTGGTGGTTTCCTGAAGGTAACCAAACACTCTGCAGCCCACTCAATAACTCCCTGTTGAAGTACTGCCTCCATCCTGTGTGATGTCACTGTTGCGGGAGGGTAGGTAATCATCCCTCTCAATACTACCTTTTGTCCCTCTTCTCCTGTAAACTCCATCTCCATGGTCTGGTAGTTTGTGGAATACTTCCCTATGGAATACAGCCACTGAACTCCCAGTACCACATTCATGTCAAGTACATCTACCAGATAGAATGTCTCTATCAATGTATAATTCCCAAGTGTTACTTTTAATTTAGGAATCCTCTGACTACACTCCATGGTGTGACCTGCTGTAGCTACTGAAAACCCATCAAAACTCTCAGTCTGAATGTCTCTCTTTTTAACCCATGCAGCATCAATAAAGTTGTGGGATGCCCCACCATCTATCAGCACTCCCACTCTGTGGCCCTATACAGTACCTCTGATCCAGAGAGTGTGGAATCTAGGAACCCCTGTAATGGTAGCAATGGTACCTCCTCAGGCCTACCCCTCAGCAATTGTCTCCGGTGTCTCGCCCTGCTCCTGATCCTGATAATCCTCATCCTCCCCACTGTCGGAATAGGCCTCTATGTAGTAGGCCTTTCCTTTTCCTGAACATTTGTGCCCTAGTACCCATGGTTCCTGGCAAGTGAAACATAACTTTTTTCTTCTAAGGTCCTGTCGGGTATCATTGTCCATCCATTCTTTCTTGGGCCATTCTTTCTGGAAGGGTTTCCTCTCTTTATCTTTAATAGGGAAATTGGTTCTGGGAAGAAACCTATTTTTGGGCACTGAATCTTGAAGTCTCTAGTCCGGCTGATGGCATCTGCTAGGGTGGTGGGCCTATAAGACTTGACCCATCCTCGTAAGGGTCCAGTGAGAGCCTCAGTGAACAACATAATCAACCTGCTCTCTAATATATCTGTCACCATGACTACTATCCTCTGAAACTCTGAAATAAATGCATCTGCACTACCTGTCTGCTTAAGTTGTGCCATCTCTCTAAAGTGTACCTCAAGGTCCTTCCGTTCAAACCGCTCAATGAACCTCTATGTAAAATCTGGGTACGATGTGATCGTATTGTGACCTAGTGTCACTAACCCGTGGTACCACCACTCATGTGCTTCTCCTTCCAAATGCAAAGTAGCCAATTTGATGGCATCTGTCTCCATCATGGGGTTGAGCTAGAAGTATGTATCCAACTTCTGCAACCAATTCCGGGCTGGGCCACCCTAGGTGCCCTCAAAGGTAGGGTTAGTCAGTTTCCCTACGGTGCGTTGTAACTCATAGTTCTGGGTGAATGGCCTATTGTAAGCTTTGGGTTTGTTCTTACTTTCAAAGTGGCAAAAGTCAGTGAAGGTCATGGTTGAATGGAAGTCCTCCCTAAAGCTCTATATTCTCTCATAAAGGCACTCATGGATTCTTCTTGTTCTGCTTGTGCTAGAGGCACTACAGTTGGACTATCTAAGAATTGAGGCATGGTGGGTCGAAAAGGCTTGTATATATGGGGGTGGCTCTCCATGTTGGTATGTAAGTGCTCCCTACTACTGCTGGTGGATACCCTATCACTATTGGGAAATAAGGGACTCTGTGGGGTGGGCCAATTTTTCTCGGTCATTTGCCTTAAGGTACTCATCATTTCTTTTTGCCCCGTAGTGAGTTCTTTTATGGCTGATATGAGACAATTGAAAGTTGTTTTATCATCCTCAGCCATTGTTTCTTTGCCCTTCCCAAACTGATACTCTCTGTTCTCCAAGTCTATGTCCTCTAACTCCTCTTCTCTGTCTCTACACCTCTGTTTCCAGTACGTAATGTTGTATGGGTCTTCTGAATTCATTTATAATTTTGCATGCACACAACTGGCAAGGAAAACAGCTCTGATACCACTGTAATATCCCAAATGTGGATATTCCATTGTTTTCTATACTAGGGCTTGCTTAAGCCTCCCGATTTACAATAATACTGAAATAAACTTGCATGCAAAGAGTCGAGCAAATGGCCCCTATTTTATAGCTAACTAGGGCAAAGAATTTTAGGGTGACAGATCAACACTTACCACTGATAATCCGGTTGATAATGCTCTAGATATAATACACATGCATCAAGAACTGATCTGGTGAAGAACTGGTGCTCCTTGCCTCCGGTGTTACCCCAGTAGCACGAACCCCTCAATCAACTAAAGAAGACATTTTCAGTGAAGGAGTTGTCTGATGCAGATGAGAATTTGCAGGAATGAAAGTCTTCCCGTGCTGGAGAGATTGCCTGAAGCATGTAGAAGTTCTGAGCACTCTAAGCAGGCTAGCGAATTGATTTGATGGTTTAGCTGCTCACGCCCCCAACTACACAAATCTGATGAGAACTGCTCCGGCTAAGCAAATTGGAAGCTGATAATCTCCTGGTACCGAAGGATGATACTGATGATGAGAATGATCCAGTATTCCGAAGATAAACGGAGATCTAAGGACCTAGCAAATGCTTTGGGGTTTTCCAACTAAAAACCCCCTACGGCTACACACGTGTCCCTGCAAACAATCTTCTGATGAGTACCGAATAACTGTATATGGATGAATAAGATGAAGAGCGGATGGTGGACGTGGATGGTCTACCCTAAAGGAGACTAGGGCAGATATTTCACTGTCGAAACCTCGTTCGCTGAAGACGCCGTCTACAACCCCAACTGTCGTGGCTGCACGCTGTGCTGCTACTCAAAGCTCCAAATCAATAAAAATCATAAATGTGCTTCTCCATTCACTTTATCTTTCTTTTATAACTTTCAACTGCGAATAACCTAACCTGATTAGGTCACTTTAACTTCTAATTTGCATTTGACTTGCATGCAGGTGCATGGAGACTCAATCAGGTGCATGCGTCATCAAATAATGCTCAGATGTCATGCATGCAGGTGGCCTTTCGCTCTGGTGGCCCTCTTCTACCCAATGATGATATAATATCGATGCCCTAGATCTTCTTTATATGGCATCAGTCTACAATTGATTCCCTGACTGTCAGTGCCCGCTTGAACCTACAGGAATCATATAGGTTAGCGGGTCGGTCCTCAATGCCTAAGCAGAAGAAGACATTACAATTCTGCTCTAAACTGTCAACTGTCTCTTGATACCCTCCTGTCTACAATATCCATCAAACTCCTTGGAGGTATACTCACCCCCGTTATCCAATCTAAGAACACGGATCTTCCTCCCTATTTGGTTCTCCACAAGAGCTTTGAACTCTAAAAACCTCTCCAAGACTTCCTCAAACTTCTTGCTCTTCAGAAACTAGATCCAGGTCTTCCTGGAATGGTCATCAATGAATGTCACATAATACTTGTATCCTTTCAAGGAAAAAGAAGACATCGGTCTGCACAAATCTGAATGTATCAAGTCAAGGGTCCCTGCTGACCTGGTATCACTACTCAGAAAAGCAATCTTGTTGTACTTTCCCAAAGCACACCCCCTACAAACATCACTATGCCCTGTGTTGAACTTCAGTAAACCTGTAACCATATGTCTCAACAACCCCAAAGCTGGATGATGCAAGTGAGCCATCCTCCTATGCCAAAGCTCACAAAGCTCACTGCTACTGCTATGTGCCAAGGCATGCTGAGGCTGAAACAAGAGCCTATACAGTTTCCCGCATCTAACTCCAATAGCAACTGAAGCATATGGTCCTGCAGTCTTGGAAAACATATGCACATGTCCATCCAGGAAGGACACCCCAAGACCCTGATCCTCGATCATGGAAATTGAAACTAGGTTCTTCTTCAGCCCAAGTACATACAATACATCTCTCAACACCATAGAACTCGTGGACTCCCTCTGAAAGGTAATGGTCCCACGCCCAATAGCTCTGACTGCTAAGTCATCTCCCAACACCACCTCCACATCTGTTTTTGTCTGTGAAAGCTCGGAGAACATCTCACGAGCACCTGTCATGTGGCTCGAGGCTCCGCTATCAATATACCAAATGTTGGAAGTAGATGCACTGTAGGAATGGTCTGTCACCAAGGAAAACTCCCTCTATCTATCAACATCCGCACTGGTGAGAATAGATGCTCTCTCTCTCTCAACATGTCTAATGCATAGTGAAAACTCACTCTGAAATATCGCGGCAAAGTCATCGACCTCCGCTGAAGCTGTTGTCTGCTGCTTCTTCTTCTTCTTCTTCTTGTTCGAACACTGCCCAGCATAGTGTCCCATCTTGTGACATGCAAAGCACTTTACAGTGCTCAAATCCTTCTTCTACCCATGCTGCTGCTTGGCCCCACCCTTCTTGGGACCCTTCTTGTTCTTCTTCTTCCCCTTTGTTGTCAATGCCACATCCTCCTCATCCTACCTACTAGTAGTAGCACTGCACTGCAGAAGACCCCTCCGGGTCTCCTCCTGAACAAAATCATTACAAACCATGTCCCATGAAGGTAAGTTCTCCCTAGCCACCAAACCCTGTACAAACACAACCCAAAGTTGTGTCACCCCATTCAAGGTTGTTCGCACTAGCTCAGGACCAGTAACAACCACCCCAACAGCTGCAAGCTCATCTCTCACCTGAGAGATCCTAGTAAGATAAGCCATACAAACCTCTCCTTTGACCATCTTGATACTCTTCAGTTTCTCTCTCAAAACCATCTTCCTATTCTCATTGGAACTCTCAACCAATCCGATCAAAGCACTCCACATCTCATGTGCATGATCCTTCACTGAAATGTGTGGAGTAACATGGTCTTAACCAGCATCCAAGATAATCCTCATGGCCTTAATATCCTTCTTATTGAAGGCAACATATGCTACCGAATCGGTAGCAGCGGGAATAGCAATGGGATTAGCTGTAGTATTTCTGACTACCTCCTCCCACAACTCATTCTCTCTCAACACAAGTAATATCCAGGCCTTCCATGAGACAAAGTTTGCTGCCCCATCTAACCTATCCTCCGTTCTCAAACCAACGGAAGCCCTTTTTCTCAAAGAACAAGTTTCAGCAAAAATGTACTACTTTCACAAGAGTTTTCCGAATTCTGGAAATGACTTTCTGTCTACAAAAATTTAGTTTTCTTCCCCACTCAACTCTGATACCATGTACATTTTCCACAAGTTTTCAACCTCCGGTTATAAGTAAAAATTTGTCTTAGTTTATTTGCAAACCTGGAAATTTAAATGTTGGAAATAAACAGAAAATTTTTCAGACTTAAAACACTACTGTAACTTCAATCTTTTACTGACAGAAAATAAATAAGATGCACGCCATTCAACACACAATACTCAGAAATTTTTGGCCAATGGCCCAGAAAAACCCACAAGGGGAAAACCAGTCAGAGAGAGTTTTATTATTTCTTCAGGAAAAAAATCAGACGGTCTTTTTACAGTCAAAATACAACTTATCTCAACCCAGCGAGATGCCTCGTTTTTCGTGCAAATGTTGCCTCAATTTCTGTGCAAGCTTCTTCTCGAAAACAGTGCCAAAATGACAACAAATCTCAGTCCTCAATTTCTGTGCAAGAATGACAAAATTCTGCCCTCGAAAACTGTGCCAAAACAGTAGCAAAACCGTACTGTATAGATAGCATTAAATGCTTTCGTACGGCCTCAAAAAACGTGCCTAAAAACACACATGTTACCTCGAGATTTGTGTTGTCCTTTTCCTCGAAAAATGTGCCCGAGTTTAACCTCGAAAACAATGCCCAAATCCATACTGTACGAAACCGTACTCCTCGATTTCTGTGCCAACAATAAATGCAGGACGTACACTCCTCGAGATTTGTGCAAAGAATAAATGCTCCTCGATTTTCGTGCCCACTGGAAATCACTTCAGCAAGCTACCTCGAAAATCATGCCCTCTCTCTTCTACTCTCTCCTCTTCACTCTTCTCTCAAGAATGAGACATTTTGGCTTTCCCTTACCTTTTTGAGTGAACCCTAGGGTTCATCTAATCTAACGATGGAGATTAGATTAGATCCATGGATGAGATTAATTGCTCATATTTAATTCTCAAAATATTAATTTCACTCACCCACTTAAATTTATCAAAAAGTGACTTTACACTCTAAAGTCAAATTAAATGCTCCACTTAAGTCATTTAATGCAAGGGTCACTTTATTTCCCCTTTCTAAGTGACTAAGGCTAAAGTCACCTAGAGGAACACTTTCCTAGGTACAAAATTAACAATAACAAGTAGTAATTTTCGCTCATCCGGATCTCCACCACAATATGAGTAGGTGTATCCAACTAAGGTAGTCTTACCCCCATAAGAATGTCGTATACCAAACTGACAGGTACTATTAATATATCTAAGGATTCATTTTGTTGTCAGCCAATGACTTACGTTTGGCTCATGCATGTATCTCAAAACAAGATTGACAACAAATTTGATATCTGGTCTACAATGAGTTAAATATAGTAAACTACCTACAAGTTGTAAATATAAAATGTAATGGATGGATTTCACAGTTTTGTACTTCTTGTACATTTTAAATGTAGGCATGTAGAATATTATTATGCACTCACCATACAATACCCACCAATGGATGACAACAAGGGCCTTCCACTTGTCCTTGCAAGAACTCACTTATGTTAGATTACTTTCCTTTGAGTCACCTTGATCGTAGCGTAGGTGCATGACTATGGTTTGTCCACACGATGTCTAACGATATGATAGGGTCCCCTTTCATGTGCCTCTTTTTCCCTTCGCCTTTGGTCAAATGTTTAGCCCTGCTAGACCCTTTGGGTTCTCAATTTGGGATATTTTCCAAGTGACATCATCAATCTCAAGCCTCATGCCCTTGAATTGGCCTCTAGTTACAATTAGCTTATGAATTTCCCCAAAAGCATTTACACCATGCTAGGGGTGCCTTCATGTGATGTGGACTTCATAGTGAAACCCTAGCCCCTTATTTGTATCTTAGACATTTTGGTTGTTGACATTTGGGGAGCATTCTATAGGTGGTTGTTCCACTTTAAACCTGGCGCTAGATGCGGCACACACCTTGATGAGGTGGTTATCTTTTGCAATGTTTTAGAACCCATACTTGGTCAAGGGTCAACCTGGACTCGGCTCTGTCTCAAACCAATTTGATATTTAATAAATCATTTTACTAAAAAATACATAAAATATTTAATTTTTAATGAAAGAAGATATTTAAAGATTCCAAACCATTAGAGACAAAATATTTAAAGTCTACTCATCTATATACCATGCAAGGGTGAATGTATCAAAATATGGAGTGCAACAAATATATAAAACAAAATGTATAATCATTGAGGCTCGGTGCTCTAAATGGCCTCTAGAATCCAAAAAACAACATACTACAATCTACTAGCGTATTGTATCACTGATTAATATGATCAGTCATCAAATTGACTTCCATTGTTGTAGCATTGTTACTTAGATGCCAACTCCATAGCAAACAACCCAAGGAAGATTGCTAAACAAGCTCCCAACACACTCTAATGTTAGATTTTACAAGATTATAGCAGTATAACTTTATTGCAAATGAATAATAAGATCTCTAGAAGAAAGACAAAGCACAGAAACAAAGAACACAAGATTTTATCCTAGAAAACCCAGCAACCTTCGTATAGAGATGATCAATCCAAGAACAAAGTACAAGAAGAGAGAGAGAGAGAGAGAGAGAGAGAGAGAGAGAAGAGAGTCTCTCTAATAGAAAACCCCGAAAAAACAATACTTCTCCTGATAGAGCAAACTTCTCCTTCACTAGGCGAACTTGCTTGTTGAGTTGTGTCCAAATGAGGCGCCCAACCTCTCTATTTATGCACTTTACAAATTGACTTTTGACTCTAACTGACTGGGGTCGACTCACCTTGGGGGAAAATAACTATAGAAAAACTAGTTTTATTTTAAATATAAGCTTCCCCGAGGTTTACATGAATGATTACATCAGTGTGATCTCCCGTAGGAGGTACAAATAATATAATAAAATTACAATAAGAATAACTTCCTAAGTTGCACAAAATCCAACACTCTCTCTCTCAACAAGGAAGGTTTCTTTGGATATTAGCATCATGATCATCATCATATGTCTAATCCACACAGTCCATCGATGAATCCATTGGCTCTCACAGTCCATCGGAGCGTACTGCAATCAATGTCTTATCTACAACCAACCCATCTCTATTGTGGGAATCTCCCATGCCTTGTTGAGAACCTAGACCTGCTTCACACGACCATCTACTACATGTTTGTCTCTACTACCAATGGGATTTCTCCCATACCAAACTGGGAACCAGGACAAGCAGAGGCACCAATGTACACGACCGTTTGCCAATGGGATTTTTCCCACACCAGGCTTAGAACTAGGACGAGCAGAGGCACTAGTGTAGACGACCAGCTACTACCAGTTCGTATCCACTACCGATGAGATTTCCCTCATACCAAGCTGAGAACCAAAACAAGTAGAGGCACCGGTGTAGAAGCAACGTAGATGTCTAAATCACCTTTCCCTCTCAAGGAGGGATACATTTTCTTCTACTCCAATTCTTTCACGAAAGTATTCAAACTTTGTCTTGGAAAGAGGCTTGGTAAGAACATCTGCAATCTGGTCATCTATCGACACGTATTGTAGGTCGACCGCACCCTCCTGCACCATATCACGAATGAAGTGATATCGAATCTCTATATGCTTCCATTTATCGTGAAACACAGGATTCACTGACATCTGCACAAAATTTTGGTTGTCACAGTGAATTACAGTTGGTCCTAAAATCTAACCAAACAATCCTGCAAGGAATTTCTGAAGTCATATTGCTTCTTGAATTGTTGTACTAGCAGCCATGTATTCGACCTCTCTTGTACCAAGTGCTACTGAGGTCTGCATCCTGTTGCACCAGGAAATAACAGCAGAACCCAAACTAAAACAACATCTGGAAGTACTCTTCATATCTGCAGCACATCTGGCCCAATCTGAATCTGAAAAATCCTTGCAATCTCAAGTCACATTCTGAAGCATATCTTAATCCATATCCCACGGTGCCACAGAAATATCTGAGTACATGTTTTGCGGTAGTCCATTGAATTTGCCTCGGCTCACTCATGAACTAGCTAAAGAGCATTTACCGCAAAACATATATTCAGCTAGGTGTTCGTCAAATACATCAAACGATCGAATCAACTAGCGATACATGGTGGGATCGATCAAGTCAGACTCTGAAGCTGAATCCCTCAACTTCTTTTAAATTGCATTCATCGAAGTGTTCATGGACTTACAGTCCAACATTCTGAATCTCTTAAGTATATCTATGGTGTATTTTCCTTGACTTAGGAAAATCTCCTTCTGCCTCTGTCATACTTCTAATCCCAAGAAGTAATGCATCAATCCAAATTCTTTCATTTCAAACTTAGAGGCAAGCTTCTTCCTACGCCATGCAATCAACTTCTCATTTCCTGTGAGACAAATCATCAACATACAAAACTAGAATCAGTGGCTCATCTTCCACAATCTTGTAGCAATGATTGGGATCTGCATCACTCTTGGTGAATCCCAAGCTCATCAAGTATCCATCTATCCATCCATACCAAGCATGAGGTGCTTGCTTGAGTCCATATAGAACCTTTTTCAACTTCTAGACGTGAGACTCCTTCCTATGGACAACAAACCCATCTAGTTGTTCAATGTATACTTCTTCCTCAATTACACTATTGAGGAAGGCAGTCTTGACATCCATCTGATGCAGCTTCCATCCCATAGCTGAAGCAATAGCAATAATGGTCTTTGATGGAAGTATGTCGAGCCACAGGAGCAAATGTTTCGTCGTTATCAACTCCCTCTTTCAGAGAGAATCCTCTGGCAACAAATCTAACCTTGTGTTTTTCCACACTGCCATCTACTCCATGTTTAATCTTGAAAAGCCATTTGGAAGTCACTACTGACTTCCCCTCAGGTCTCAATACAACCTCCCATACATCATTCTTCATGATGGATTCGTATTCTTCCATCATGGGATCCATCCTAACTTGGTGCCTGGATGCTTCTTCATATGTGGTTGGCTCTAAGTCAATGATGTGACTCATCAATGCTACATAACTCGAGAACCTCTGTGGTCTTTTGCTTTCCCGAAAAGTGCCATGTGGAGCTTCATGCCCCTCTGCATCCTATAGCGTCTTTTGTGCCCATCTAGGCCTTTCCGACCAACTGCAATGTCTGTGGGAGCATCAAAGGGCTCAACTAATCGATGGAGTCAATCGGTTCTTCCTTCAGCAACTCCCTCTGAACTATAGGGGGGTGATGATCTCATCTCTTCATTGCCATCGATCTCCATGTCAGATGCTCTCCCTTTCTGGATAGCCATTTCTTCTTCAAAGGACACATCCCTGCTGACTTCAATTTGCTTCGATCCTGGAACATAAATTATGTACGCCTTTGAAGACTCACTGTATCCCACAAAAGGTCCCTTCTTTCGCAAAGACTCCAATTTCGTCCTTTTCTCCTTGGGCACGTGTATGTAGACTGGACAACCAAAGATACGAAGGTGGCCCACTTTTGGCTTCACTCCTATGAAGGCTTCTTTTGGATTCATGTTCTTCAAGATTCTATGAGAGTATCTGTTTTGTACATAGACTGTTGTTCTGGAAGCTTCTGCCCACAAGAACATCGGTAGACTCTAGTCATGTATGATGGCTTTGGCTACCTCCACAAGTGTTCGATTCTTTCTTTCATCAACCCCATTTTGTTGAGGGTTGTAGGAAACTGTAAGCTCCCTCTTAATTCTTACTTCCTTGCAGAAATCATTAAACTCTGTGGATGTAAATTCTCCACCATTGTCTGATCTCAGAGTCTTGATCCTCTTTCCTGACATATTCTTGACTTGTGCTTTAAATTCTTTGAACTTGCTAAGCACTTTCTCGGATTCCTTGGTCTTGAGAAAGTATATCCATGTCTTCTATGAGTGGTTGTCAATAAATGTTACATAGTAGTTGTAACATCCCAACGAAGCAACAAGCATAGGTATGCACAAGTCGGAGTGCACTAGATCCAATATTTCCTTGGATCTACTCTCACTATTTGGAAAAGATCCCTTGGTATTGTTGCCAAGCACGCATCCCTTGCAAACTCCGGCATGGTCCATGTGAAGGAATGGTAGACATGTCACAATGTTTCTTAATGTTGGGAGAGCTCTATAGTTGATGTGAGCTAACCTTTTGTGTCATAGCTCACCCATGTTGGTGGAGTCGTGAACCATTCCTTGAGCTAGTGGAGCGTTCAATTGATACAGGCTCTCCTCTCTTACTCCAATTTCTTTCTCTGTGTCCATGCTTGAGTTCTTGTGCCAAGCAAGCACTTTCTTATCTGAAAATACAACTTTATATCCCTTGTCCCCCAAGGCAAATATGGAGACAAGATTTCTTTTCATACCAGGCACATATAACACATTACTCAAATGTAACATTTCTTTAGATTCTAGTTGAAGGGAGGTAGCCCCAGACCCCTTCCCAATATAGTTAGCATCATCTCCAAGTACAACACGGAGGTGAGATTCTTTCTCAACTATTTCTAAGAGATTCTCTTTATATCCTGTCATATGCCTAGAAGCACCACTATCTATGAGCCAAATGTCAGTAGTGGTGGGAACATCACTACTATTTGCTTCTTGTGATGATGACCTTCTTCTACATCAGTTGTTGAGGCTTCATGTTTCCTTTTGCCTAAACTTGGACATTTGTTTGCATAGTGACCATATTTCTTACACCTGAAGCATTGTACATGTGATAGATCCTTCGTCTTTTCTTGTTGATCTAGAGAAGGGCTTCTTCTACCTTGATGCTTATGGTGATGAAATTTTCTTCCATTTCCCTGGTCTTTCCTAGCATGGGCCATGAATGCTTGATTTTCCTCAGGTTGGGTGCCATGAAATATTTGCCTTGCTGCAATCCTCGTCTCCTCCTGAGTGCAATATGCCCATAATCTATCATATTTGGGTAACTTGGTGCATCCATTGATTGTTTAGATGAAAGACTCCCAAGATGGTGGAAGCCCATTTAGCGTAGTCATGAAAATCTCCTTATCTTCAATAGGTTCTCCATTGGATCTCAGCTTGTCCCTTAGCTCTGTGATCCTCATGAATTATGAGGAAATTGATTCAGATTTGGCCATCTTCGTGTTTGATAATTTGTTCCTTAATGTGAGAGTCACATTGATGCTACTGTGCTCAAATAGCCTCCTCAATGTCTTCTTTTGTGAAATTTGAGGAACCAATTGATCTTTAATTGAGTCCACTAGTAATCTCCTAGCTTGTGCATCATTCTTCCTCCACTAGGACTTGTCTTCTTCAACTTTGGTCCTGGGACCTTATCATTGACGAACTTCAAGAGATCATTTTCTTCCAAGATGAGAAGAACTCTAGACTTCAAAGAGATGAAGTTGGAGGCTCCATCAAGACGATCTTCAACCTTCATTCCAATCATCTTACCTGCAGATTTGAACCAGAAACCCTAGCAGGAGCTAGATCAAAAATGAAAGTTGCAATTTTGTGAAACTAACCTCAGATAGATTCGCTCTAATTTTCGTAGTAGTTGCAACAATGAAATTAAGTCAAAAATGAAACTTCTCGGAATTTGATTATTCCTTCACTAGAAGATGCACCTCCCCTAGAGAGAACTTTCCAAGTCTCTTTTTCTCCAGAAATGATGAGGGAAGGCCTTCAAATAGTAAGCCCTAATTCCCAGCAATGGCTTCTTCTAGAAGTGCTCTTATACCATGTTAGATTTTACAAGATTATAGCAGTATAACTTTATTGCAAGTGAGCAATAGAATCTCTAGAAGAAAGATAAAGCACATAAACAAAGACTAGAAGAGTTTATCCTGAGAAAACCCAACAACCTTCGTATAGAGATGATCAATCCGAGAACAGAGTGCAAGAAGAGAGAGATAAAGAAGAAAGTCTCTAATAGAAAACCCCAAAAAAACGTTGCTTCTCTTGCTAGAGCGAACTTCTCCTTCACTAGGCGAACTTGCTTGTTGTGTTGTGTCCAAATGAGGCACCCTCTCTATTTATACATTTTACAAAACTTACTTTTGACCCTAACTCGACCGACTTGTCTAACTGACTGGGGCCGACTCACCTTAGGGGAAAATAAAAATAGTAAAAATAATTTTATTTTAATTATAAACTTTCCCAAGGTTTACATTAATTCTTTCAAGGATTTACATGAATGATTACATTAGTATGATCTCCTGTAGGAGGTACAAAACAATATAATAAAATTACAATAAGAATAACTTTCAAAGTTGCACAAAATCCAACATCTAAACCACAGTCTTCAATGTTGCTCAAAAACCTCCAAATGCTCACAAATATAAATGAGATNTATATATATATATATATATATATATATATATATATTCCCTTGACACGTGCATCGTAGGCTCTCCATAAAAGTGGAAAAAATTGGCATCGGCAAAAAATCGGCAAGGGTCCAGAAAATGTCTTCTCGGCAACATCAGCAAAAAAACGGCAAAAAACAACAACCCGCGGCAAGCATTAAAAAGGCAAAATTTGGACTTTAATAGGGTCAAAATTTGCTCACCGGTTTTTTCCCTTATTTGCCGACTTTTTTCGATTTTCCCCGATTTTTTCCTGCTTTTTCCAATTTTTGCCAATTTTTTGTCGATTTTTTCAGATGTCTGATTTTTTGAAAAATCGCATTTTTTTCAGGCCGAAAAACCAGCAACCAGAAAAAATCGCGATTTTTCGGGACATCGTTAATTTTTCAGGACATCGACGATTTTTTCGACTATGCTCTCCATTGTAGGACTTGACCGAGTTGGTCCAGTTTGGTATATGTTATCGCTCAACATGTAGGGGTGACTTCATGATCATTGTCGATGTGATTTTCCATCACATCCAACAGTTCCACAGATGTGATCCATGGTTTGGCCATGGATATCTTCCAGAGACACCTTTAGATTACTCAGTTCACCATGATACATGCCAAAGATCAATGGGGACATTCAGTTGACACCATTGTTATGAGTCATGACATATGCTCTCTAGTTGACTCATGGTAAATGGTTTCTTATGTGTGGACATGGCCATAGGGAATCGAAAGTGTTACTCTATAATGGCACATGTCTCCTAGATTGTCGTAAGGATGCATCATGGTGTGGTTATAGTTCTTCATTAGATTAAGTGTATGACCTTGCAAGTTAGGTGTATATCCCTAGGAATTTAAGTAAGTGTGACACTCATTTCATGTCATTCATAGCATTTTACCTGGCCAGTTTTCATCCGATGTCATTTCACTAGCCATTTCACCCATTTCCATCATATCCCCCTTTCACAATTAACTTATTATTTGTCATGTTCTAAGATCTCTAGACTATTCCTATGTATGATGCCTCAGTCAAAGTCAAAAGAGAGTACTCTAAGGGAAATGGAACTACATGATGAATGTGAACAATGCCCCTCGAAAAAAAAGCCATGATCCTTAGGTCTAAGCTTATCAAAGCCAAATTCAAAGAAAGGGACTTGCAAAAAAATAAAAAACACAAAAAAATAAAAGGATCATAAAAATTAAAAAAAGGCACAAGGAAAGGGTAACTTGAGAAAAAAAATATTCCCTTCCAAGGCACACATGGAAGAAAAATCATTAACCCTTGGCTCTTGAAAGCCAAGGGGTAAGCCTACCACTCAATCACATTTCTACAATGGTTATTTCGCGAACACCCTTCCCTAGCATCACATTCATTTCATTACCCTAACCTTGCTTAGAAAATTAGGAAATGCACTTAATCTTGGGGTGTAAAATGAAAAGCCAAATCAATTATGGCTGCACCATAGTAATTCTAAGTTTATTGGGATAATTAATCAAAAGTGAGTGAGTTTGTTCTAAAAGCACGCTTGAAAGCCTTTTATGTTAAAGCGTTGCATATTAGATAGAATTTTTCCTAGTTCGTATCTTATATGTCTACCACTTGGTTGTTTCTCTATAAATGACTTGAAGTCCCCTTCAAGATGATGCACCCCCTTCTTCATGCACACGTGGGAGACTTTAGGCACGATGGCACATGTGAGAGAGGGCCAACCCTTTCTCACAATATTTGGATGAGTTGGCACGAGATTTGACTACTTGAGGAGTTCACTGCACAATTGGACCATGCTTCTTCACACTTGGGCACAGTTTTTTAGGAGGCTATTGCATCTTTCTAAATGAGCATTCTAGGGTCTATGGCATCTATTAGACCCTTGTTACACTTGGCATCATCGTCTACTATAGTGCTCCCTCATTTGAGGAATTATTCATCATGGTTTGACTTATCTATGTGGTATGTTCCAACTTGGAGGGCTCTTTCCTACTACACGTGCCACCTTATCTTGGAGCATTCATCAGTTTGTCTTGGTTTTGATGAGGGCACCCCTATATTGAGGACATTTGGCACACTTATTGATGTATTTTTTGTTAGCATATTAGCACACTTCTATATGTTAATGGCATCCTCAAGTAACTAAGAGATTCTTAATTTTCTACCTTGAATTTCTGCAATACTTGTTATATCTAGCAATTTTGCACTCATCTCTAGACATCTCAATTTGTTTGAATTTACATTGTTAATAACCCCATTAACTTATCTTATACCTCTTCATTGGTTTGTTAACAATCCTTTCAAAGTTGAGTGAAATTATGGAATTAATCATTCTATTCTATTGGTAACACCAGCAATAGAGTTTATGGTTAAATAAGATAAAAATCCTTTGAGTTATTTTCAAATTCACTTGCATTCCTTTATTTCTTTGAAACAACACATTCAATGGTTATACTATCTTTCCTATTGGTTTAAAGAAATTCATAATTTATTGTTGGTTATTTTATTTTAAATCTACAACAATCTTATTTAGATCACCAATGTTTGATGGGATGAACTTTTATGGTTATCTTTAATTCATTGTTATACATTTCTTGATCTATTCTTTAGGAAACACAATTACTGTTTATTTCTTGGCAAATTCACTTATGGTTTGATTACTCACATTCAACGGTTATCTTGTACTTGCAATCAATGGTTAATTGCTCATGGATATCTAGCTTGTTACCACCCAGTTTGCACAAGTTGTTCAACAGACAAAGGACACCCAGTCAGCCAGGGAAGCCTTCAGTTCCTCAGCTAGATCAAACAGTCTTGTGTCCACTTGTATTATACACCTCCTTTGTCATGGTCAAAGGAAGATGATTGTAAAATCTTTGACATCCATTATATGTGTAATAATGGATACCTTATTACACATAAGGTATCCATTATCACACTAGCTCGAGTGAGTCATTTGTATTATCGCTACTTTGCAGTGTTTTTTTCGCCTAGATGAACTTAGATCCTAGTGATGAGAGTTTATCTAGGATTTTTCAGTCAATCCTCAAAAGCCAAAGTATGTTATAATACAGATGCCTCAAGCTGATGTCTAAGTCCTTAGAGTTTGATGTCAAAATTAGAGTTTGTCACCATGTTTTTCCTTGTCAAAAATTTCCTTATAAATCCCTTGAGAGGGTAAAAATGTAATTATCTAAGTTGCCAACATCCTTGGGTTCAAGGACGAGTACGGGGACTTCACTTTTTGAAAAAGGGTACTTGGGTACCTCGAGGTACTATAGAAATTATGATTCAAATCATTTTCAACAAGTAATACACATTGCACCTTGCTTCAAGTTTAATGCTCATTGATATCTATTATCAAGTTGGTTCATGAACTTTTAGATAAGGAAGAGGTAAACTCATTAAACGAGAATTGATGAAATAACTGAAGAAATGCAGTGTTCCCCGGGGACACGTCCCGTAGGGTCGGGGACGCGTTTCCTACGTCCCGAAAACTTGGGGACTCCTGGGGAAACGTTTCCCCCTCGTCCATGCCCCTGAGATTTTTTGTTTTTATGTTTTCCCATTATTTTCACTTTCTACGATCCCTATTTGGTACTACTTAGAAAATAAAACAATATATTTAGTATTTACATTGCACAATCATGAATATACATCAAATGAATTGTTATTTTTGATATTTTATTTTATTTTTATAATTTTAGAGACGTCTCCTCATCCCCCCCCCCCCCCGAATTTCACTAAAATTTGGGGGTGGTCTCCATGCATCTCGAATGTGTGTTTCCTCA
This sequence comes from Pseudotsuga menziesii, assembly GCA_001517045.1. NCBI lineage: Eukaryota > Viridiplantae > Streptophyta > Pinopsida > Pinales > Pinaceae > Pseudotsuga > Pseudotsuga menziesii. The sequence continues at coordinate 52,481 of LPNX011091106.1, read as the reverse complement.
CTCCCGCTTACCCCGATCCTGAAAACTTGGGGGAACATTGAAGAAATGAAGGAAGCCAAGTTTGGATATTCAAAAGCTGAGTTAGTACATTCATCGGGAGAAACAGATAGCCCAATGTTTGGGAAGATTGGGATAAGACAATTGACATAGCAATGTTTCAGCTAGTGGTAAGTGGAAGTTGGAAACACCAACTGCCTTACATAATGCAAAATCTTAACATAAGGTAGACAAAGCTTGACATGCCTAATCCATTATTTATTATTTTGCTTGAGTGAAGGGCACAATTTTAGTAAGGTCATGAAAGAGGAGTTCAACAATGAACACCACTAAAATCAAAGTACATAGAGGACCTGGTGTTGTTGATTAAATGCCAATCTCATACCCTCTTACATGATAGACTCCAGTGCAAACACTACAATCTTGCAAATCATGAAATCCTAAAAATTGTCAAGACTACTAAATTTTTAAAGGGATATGAAATTCTACTTTTCTCTGTAAGAAATCCGATGACTTTGAAACCACTATCAAACAACTCCATGCATGTAATGATAACGTTAAAAATATAAGCAAAAGGTTTAAAATGAATGATAAAGGGGATGCCACATTTACTTTAAGAATTTAATATTGTCATTTACACGAAACGTGTAAATAAATAAATAAATGCAAAATCAGAAGGTGACACAGACCTCTCCCCAGGATCCCCAAAATCGAAGTGCGTCATCCCCATAAAAGGTCGTGCCTACCATTTCGCGAAATGAAGTACCAAGGACGTGGGCAAAGAAATCGGTTTGTCCATGGACGCCTCAGATGTCCCCATTACTATCCCAAGGATGTGGGGACGCGAACTTGAAACGAGGAAACATCCAATGCCCTAGGTACAAGTACCCATGCTACTTACGTAATAATGTTGTAAATCTTGGTCAAAGGGGGTCTTAAACACTCTAATGCCCCTCCTAGACCCCTTTGGATACACATGGGGAGACATGCAAGCCTTTCGAGCACTTTTTTCGATATATTAGAGAATTTTGAGACTTTTTCCTTGATTTAAGGAAAAGTAATAGTCCTTTTGAGGGCACAAACGTGAGCTCAAGTTCACTACTAAAGCGTTGCATCCTTGTTTAGTCAGGTGAGTTGACTCCTCGTCCCTCCACATTTCAATCCAAAGGTGGCGCATGCATGTCTACTCAATTCTAGTTCGCTCTAGAGGTGGCACATGAGGGCCTACTCAGGCCTAATTCACTCCAGAGGTGGCGCATGAGAGCCTACTCAAGCCTAGTCCACTCTAGTGATAGCTTTAAGTCTCCTAGAGGTGGCACATAAAACCTTGGTGAACTCTACTCTATCTCTAGAGCATGTTCACTCCATCTTGCATGCATGTTTCACCCAAGGAGGGTGCATCCTCTCCTATTTGCTATAAAAGCAAGCGTTCTCAAGTCTTTTATGTTGTTGCTTGAAGCACGGAGCTTATTGTAATAATATTTTGAGAGCAAGTTTGTGTGAATAAAAGTAAGTCTTTGGAGGCTAATTCTGGTGTGGCTCGTCAATTATGTAGCATATCTTTCCTATCATCTTCTGGTTGAGGTAACTAGTATCTCATGATGTTAATGTACATGCTATGGTCATTGAAAGGGGACTACTCCCCAGTTGAGTAAGATCTTACTTCATAGTATTGTTAGTATAGATTTTACTGTATGTTTATAGAGAAGGAGCTTGATTTTAGCATTAAGCCTAGTTTGGATTATGGTGTATTAACTCTCTCCCTATAAGTTGCACTTGAAGAAAAAGGCAAGGAGTATCTTTCTCCTTGCATGAATTTAATATTGTCTGTGCAGGTTATCCCATCCATTGAGCAGCGTGAGGTTAGCCTGAAACAACCTTTCCCTCTCAGTGACTCTTCTAGTAAAGAAAGGCCCTCGGGGTCATTCATCGGTGACACCATTAGCCCGATCTTCTAGTATAAAGCGGAACTCTCTCTCACTTGTCTTCTCACCTTCCAGCTACTACAAGAAATTTCTTCCCTTTTTTTATTCATTTCATCCATGCACTAGTCTATATTTTCAAGGCAAACCCTAAGTAGATGTGTATGCATGCATAGATCTCTTTGATAAACAGTTGAATATCTTAAGAGTAGATCTAGAAAAAATATTGCATGTTTGTGCATGTCATCGAAAGATACACGCATGTCCAAAATAATCACATGCATGCATAAAAAGGTTTTGCATACTGCTTGGATATTGGACTATCATTAAAGATGATATTAAAAGTGTTTATTCGGCATCTTTGGCATACTTCAAATCAATGTCCGCAATCAGAACAGCAAGAAAAACTTACGTTATGGACACTTAAATCCTCCTTTATTTGTATCTTCTAACCCACTAATACATGCCTCCAAGTGTCCTTTGATTTTGCAGGTTAAACACGCTTTTCAATGCAATTCAACACTTTTCTAGCTAACTTTTGCCCATTGTCTGGACTCATTCTTTCGCTATTTTGGACAGTCCCAAGGCAGCCTTCAAGCAACAACTTTGTACCATCGAAGTGGGTAGTTGATCTGTACTCCTACCAGGGAAACTTTCCAACCCTTTTCTGCGAAATTTCTGCCAAAATGTAAGTACTTTATAAGCTGTCCATACTGCATGTAGTTAATTGAAAGGCATTCGTCTTCAAATTCATATTATCATGTGTCATGCACTAATAAATTAGATTTATTTTCTCAAGTTACATTTCTCAAAAAAGTCCTAAAAGGTTTGTTTTAAAAAGGAAAAAGGAAGAAACATCCTTAGATTCTTTTCATTTAGTGACCATTCCCCTTGGCTTCGTTTAGGAGTTGGCCTAATCGAAGGAGTCGAGTGTAAAGGAGACAGTTCACCCAACTCTAGGCTTTCCCCCAAGACTGCACCTAGTGAGTTCAAGATTTTTCTCACCTGGAGGTGCAGATTAGGCGGCAACATAGCCAATGTTTGAGTTGGCATAATCTTTGAATCCATCATCCACCAACAATCTAAGTCATTTGCTTTATCTCTTGACACTTAGTTTCCTATAGAGACACCCTGTTGTGACTTATCAAGTCACTAAAGTGAAGGAAGTATTTGCTAAGATGACAGTGGCATTACTTCCATAGTTGCACATAGCGCTACACCCTAGTGAGGACCATGCACTTTAGGGGTACTAGTTTTTGTGGCAACATTTGGCACCATTGTCGAGGATCAAGGTCCTTTCCCAGAAATTGGAAGATCAAGCTTCAGTCTTTGATGGGGTTAATCTAATTAACCCATCTAACAAATCCACAAGAAAATTTAGGAAAGAAGCATTGTACTAGAACTTTTCCCTAGTTACTTTGAACTTGTGAGAATTATAGAAAGAAAATCAAACAAAACTCTCAAGTTTCAATCCCAAGCACCATAAATATTGGCTCAAGCCATTCTCCAAATCCAAATCCAATAGTCATGGCCAAACCATAGTTGAATAATGCTTTTAAGCCATTAGACATGACTGCAATCCAAGGATTTTCTCATGATATGCCAAAGGAAACAATGTAGTCACAACTAAAGAACATATTACAAACTTCTATGATCAAACTAGAAATCGCAAAATCCAACATGATGTTGCTATGAAACTCTTTGCTACGTCCTTACAAGAAAATGCTAAATCTGGGTATTTGACCCTACCAAATGGTGGTGTCAAAACATGGGATGCTTTCCATGAAGCATTCATAAAAAGATGGGGTACTAAGATAGATGGGAGTATGATAATCAACTTCATGAGCTTTGGAAAAAAGAAAATGAAACAGTTTCAAAATTTGACAATAGGTTCACAGACTAGTTGAAGAAAATTCCTGAAAAAAGCTATGCAAAGAGACGATGCCCTCCTCCTACATTATGTGGATGTCTGTCAAGGTCAATTTGGCCTGCATTTGAGAGATAAGTTCTCTGCAACTTTGGAATCGGCACAAGAATGGGCTAGTAAACTTCAAAGTATCTTTCTTTCATCCAAGGTTGACATGGGCTCTTCAAAATCATCCATTTCCATGGTCAAAGACTCAAAACCAAGGCTAGAACAAATATAATGCTGAAACATATTTAGATCCTATTGCGGCCTTAACTCAAAAATTTGAAAAGATGACGAATGAATTAATTCAATCGCAAACAATCTCGTTAGACAAAGTTACAAGTCTGGAGGGAGAGAGGGAGAGAGAGAGAGAGAGAGAGCACCAGAGAAATTTCCCTCCTAGACATCAACATAATAAACAACCAAGAGGGAACCAAGCATAAGAACCTAGGCCTAACCAAGAACCAAGAATTCCTAACACACTTGCCCCAACAAACTTAGTAAATCAAACAGACATTCCATGGTGTTTAAAATCTAATCGGCCACAATGAATAGGAATGCCATAACTAAGGGGATGAGAATGACATAACCAAGGAGCAATTGAAACCAATCAAACAGAAAAGTATAGATGCTTCTAGGGCAGCTAGAATGGACTTGCACAACTCAATGGATGAGGAATCCAAAAACAAGCTTAGAAAGGAGAAATGCATAGAGTAAATGTGAAGCACAAGAAATTTCTCCTTCTAGTTCTGCCCAACCACAAAGGAAAGTATGGAGTAAAACACCTTTGCCTTTGAACACAAACCCTGTGACTTCATCAAGCAACAATGCGAACAAAGATTTAGATTTGACTATAGATGTAGTCAATGCTTTGACATAGCTCACTATTCCTACTCCCATTTTAACATTAATCAAAATCCCTTCGCAAATGCAGAAAGTCAAGAAGTTACTCAACATAGAATAACCTGTAGAGGAGCTCATAGAAGATCCTCCTGTAGTATTGCAAGCTATGAATCATGATAGGAGAAATGAGAGCCACTCACTTTTCTACATCACCTTGATGGTAAATGACCTCTTGCAAAATTGTATGCTTGATTCAGAGTCTTCAACCAATGTTATGCCTTTGAAGGTTATAAAACAATTAGGCTTGACCACCTCACGACCTTATAGGAATGTATGTGGCATTGGCTCTAAGGAAGTCCAAGTGTGTGTCTAATCTAGAATTTAAAGGTTACCTTAGTTGCACATCCAGATATCTCTATACTAATGGATGTTGGGGTTATAGATGTACCTAATGTGTGGGAAATGCTATTGTCTAGAAAATGGGCTGTAAGTTTGGGCAGTAGCCTTCAAATGGACTTCTCATATGCAACCATCCCAACTTTTGAAGTAACCTTTGTCACACTTCCTAGGGAACCAGCCATGAGATACCAGGTAGAAGGTCCTAAGGGACCAATGAATAAAGTGTTGTACATAAATGAAGAGTTTGGCAACCTATGTGTGTTCACCAATTCCTTAGCACCTGAAAAAGTTAGAAACCAATCACAAGGAAATTAAAGTGGTTTGGACCATGTACTTCTATTGTTCTATGGCTAAAACAGGAATCGGAGCTAGAATTGTTTTTACTTCTCCTGTGAGCATTGCTAGGACATTTTCCTATAGATACGAGTTTAATTGCACAAAAAATATTGTTGAATATGAAGCCTTGAGTCTAGGAGTGTTATCCTCCCCACCCTGGTTCTATTCCCATAAGTGACATGTTAAACTCATAATGCTTATATTGTTGTAACAGCTTTGAGCCCTGTTGCTGATTGGCCGTGTGCCCTGGAGAATCTAGTGTTTACCCTGAATACCATCCTCGAAATTAGGGGAAGTGCCCAAGGATTTGCCCTTAAATATTTACTAGGAAAAATTAATATAAAGCACACCAACTAAAATCTTAACTCAAGATCTTTTAAGCACTGATAGGTTTGCATCCGGATTTAAGATGGGTCTACATTGGTGTTATTTTCAGTGCCAGGAGAAGGGCACCTAACATGTGCTATCCCAAGCAAAGCCTTGAGTTATTTTTTATTGTTGGTTCCAGATACAATAGGGCGCACCACTTGATCTATTCACAGCACATGCATCATCTATTTAGAGTTGGAGCACCCCCACAGTAAATTTTCTTAACCCTAGGTGAATGTTGTCCTTACATTCTTAAATAAATCGGTTGGTTTTTAATTTGCAGAAATTAAATTCTTCACATAGCAGAGTTCACACATATAGCTAGAAAATGAACAGTGGAAGTAAAACACAATATACAAATGAATTGTTGAATTTTTACCTAGGAAGTGCTTGTCCATTCATGCCTTGGGGTGGACAAGGACACTTTAAAAAGTGGTCCCTAGCTTATTTAAAAGGTGAGAATGACTTTATTTAATAAAGTGGCCTTTTAAAGTGAGTTTGAGTTATAAATATTTTAAAAGTGACTTTATGAGAATTAAATGGTGGGTGTGCATTAAATTCTCATTTAAAATTTAAAAAGAAAATTTTAATGAGGAAAGGAAATGGGCCCTAGATCTCATTTAGTTGGCTTTTAATCTAAGCCATTGATTTGGAGATGGAAGTTACTCAAACAAAAAGGCTTGGGAAAGGCAAACCTAATTCATTATTCACATTCCTAAGAGAGAAATTTTGGAGAGGGGAGAGCAAGAGAAGAAGTCAAGGCTTTGGACAGAATTCATTTCAGAAATTGAGAGAGAGAAAATTTATGCACAAATTCCAAAGAGAGGAAGAGGCAAATTTTGCCACATTTCCCAAGGCAAAATATCTACAACAAAAAGATTGTACAGCAGGCACACAGTTCAAGAAGAAGGCAATATTGTACCTGTCCGTACAGCAGCACAAAAATCAAGGCAGATGGGCACGATTTTCGAGGTGAGTACAATATTTAATGTTATCCATATTCTTACAACATAGATTTTGAGTTGGGCACGTTTTTCTAGGCAGAAAAACAACAGTCCGTACAACACGAAATCAAGGTCGTATAGCTAGTCCATACAGTCGCACGTGTGAGGCCATACAGCATGTTTTTCAAGGAAACTTTTGCAACAGTTTGTCAATGAGATATTGGCACGAATTTCGAGAAGGGAGATAAGCACTGCTGTTGTTAATTTGTATTTTGCCTGAAGAAATAAAATTCTCTCTCAAACATGTTTTCCCTTCGGGGGGTTTTCCCTGGACCATTTTGGTCAAAATCTGAGTCTTTAAATTTTCATGTGTTGACTAGTATATTTTTCTGAGTAAGAAAAGTAGGGCTGTCATAAATTTTCAAAGTTGAAAAAGTTGAAAAAATATCTCATGTGTTTCAACTTTTCAAGTTTACAGTAAAATTTTAATTTTTATATGTATATGCATGATGGGGTTTGGGCATTAAACCATATGCAGTGACTGAAACTGAAATCGGGTAGGGTAAAAAAAAATCATGAATTACTTGTTCAAATCAGCCTTTCATTAATAGATCAAGGCTTACAAGGAAACATCCACAACAGGAAAAACTTACAACTATACGTTACACTCAAAATGGAGCAAAAATCAGCAAACTTATTGAGGTAAATTGCCCTCAAACAACTGAGAATTCAACCCGAGGCTTGTTGGTGGTTGTACAGACTTGTTGTAGGCCTGTACAAACCTATCCATACAACTGTAGTGACATGTTGTACGGATTTGTACAACTGTAAGGACCTGCTACTATCACTGCTTGCCAGCTGAAATTTACCTCATTGTTGAACTGGGATCCTCTCTAACGCTCTAATTTCGCTCCTCAAATGAGTCTCTTCGCCTTCCAACCAAAATTGCCTTCAAGCAAATAATGAATGTCTTAACCCTCTTTCACTAGTGGGCAAGGTTCAATTCCAATGAGGGTCGAGCCTAAATCCATGGGGTCACCTTGAGATAGTGATCAATGTTGAATTATTGTAACCTTGAAGTGTATTTACTTATTATCCCTGATGTTCCTATCAGGAGAATCATTTGTATTTCATTATACCCCGATGTTCCTATTGGGAGAATCACTAAGAGTCATCAAGAAATTCCCTCCGTTGTAAGTCGGGTCATTAGCACCCTAATTAATATAATATTAAGTTGTTAGAGTCCTCCTAGAGAAGTCGGCCCAGTCAATTTTAGTGGGGACGACTTGTTGGAGTGGAAAATCAAGTGAACAGAAGAATATAAATAGAAGTGAGGCTCTCCTCATTTCTACACACACACACTCACTTGTGTAGCGCATAAGAGAGAGAGATAGATGTAGCTGCAAGGAGGAGAAGGATCAGTCTGGGGTTTTATCTTTCATCTTTTGATCATCTATATTGAGGAATCTTTTGCTGGGTTTTTCCCATTAGGGTTTTCCCAGGGTAAATCTGTGTCGATCTTGTGATATTGTTTCTTTCAGTGATCCTGTCTATATGCTTTTGTTATGAAATTGAAATTGAATGTTGATAATCTAGCTTAGTATATGGAATCTTAACATGGTATCAGAGCTAACCTGAATAGGACAGCTTTCACAAGGTGAAAAAGCCCTCTCTCCCCTCGACAATAAATTAGGGTTTCAGGAAAATTTTGAATTTTGAAAAATTGATTGCATGGAAAGTTGCGCCCTCCTAGAGCGCATCTTTTGAGCCTGAGATCGAAGTTTTTGGAGCAGTAGATCTCCCGGAAAGTCAAACCCTAGTTTGACACTGCACCAAAAAACTGCAGAAATCCAATGAACCAAAAAACTGCTAGAAGTTGCAGTGTTGAATCTTGCAAGTCAGATTTGAAAGGTGAAGACTTGAGATCTCCAGAAACCAAGCACACCAGTCAACTCGCCTCAGTCACGCGCATCTCCTAGTAAGATCGGTTTCTCATTTTCCAAAATTTCAATTTTTTGTAACCTTCTAACGAGATGGCCCCAAGCACCAAGCTTGAGGACAAGCTAGAAGGCATAGAGAATTACAAAGCATGCAAATACAGAATTGGCCTCATTCTCAAGGAGAATGATCTTGAAAAATATATCAAGGATGAAGTTGCAGAACCTAAAGAGGCTGAAGCTAAGGAGAAGCACAAGAAGGATCTGATTAGGGCACAAAGGATTATTGCCGACTCTATCAAGAATCACTTGATCCCTCAAGTGTCATCCAAGAAGACTCCGAAAGAAATGTATGATGCCCTATCGAGAATGTATGAAGGAAGAAACATCAACAGAAAGATGAATCTAAGAGCTCAATTGAAAAGCACCAAGATGAGTCATGGAGAATCCATCCAGGACTACTTCACAAGGGTCTCCCAGTTCAAGGAACAACTAGAAGCCATTGGAGACAAACTTGATGAAGATGAGTTGGTTATGACTGCTCTCAATGGTCTCACTAGACCCTGGGAGTCATTCATCCAAATGATGTGTGCCAGGAAGGAAAGCATGAAGTGTGATATTGTATGGGAAGATTGTATTCAAGAGGAGACTAGAGTGACAAATAGAGAAGCTTTACTGAAAGAAGATGATCAAGCCCTAGCCACTCATACCAAGAGAAGAAGAAGTCAACCCAACTTCAAGAAGGAAAACAACAAGGAGTCTCGACCTCCCAGAAGGTTCCAAAGAACAAGAGAAAGTCTCCCCAATAGGGACTATTCCAGCTTTCAATGTTTTCATTGTGATAAGATAGGACACATTGCCAGAAATTGTCCTTTGAAGAGACAAGAATACAAGAAGAGGAACAACAACAACAAAAAACATCATGCACATCTAGCTGAAGATGAGGATGAAGAAGAAGAAGAGGAAGGACCTCAAAGAAAGCAAGCAAGAGAAGAAGATGCAGAAGAGTATGTACTATAGTGGGAGATGACTATCAATATCCAATCAAGGAATTGGTGAAGCAAGCTACAAGCTTGATTCAGGAAATCCCCTGAAGATGAAGTAAGTCTTATATGTACCAGCCTCCAGGTCTAAAGAAGAATTTACTTTCTATCTCGGCTTTAGATAAGAAAGGATTCAGAGTTGCATTCATAGATGGCCAAGTACTCATGTGGCCCAAAGGAAAGTCAAATGAAGATGCAGAAGAGTATGTACTATAGTGAGAGATGACTATCAATATCCAATCAAGGAATTGGTGAAGCAAGCTACAAGCTTGATTCAGGAAATCCCCTGAAGATGAAGTAAGTCTTATATGTACCAGCCTCCAGGTCTAAAGAAGAATTTACTTTCTATCTCGGCTTTAGATAAGAAAGGATTCAGAGTTGCATTCATAGATGGCCAAGTACTCATGTGGCCCAAAGGAAAGTCAAATGAAGATGCAGTTGTCATCGGTGAAGACGAAGGAGGCCTATATAAACTCAAGGGACATTCAAAAACAGCCCTTGTTCATGAGTCCAGTAGCCCTAGTGAACTGTGGCATAGAAGGCTTGCCCACATCAATTACAAAGCACTACCTCATGTGAACAAAGTAGTGACGGGATTACCAGACTTGAAGATCAACCATGAAGGCATTTGCAAAAGATGTGCGAAAGGGAAGAATATCAAGAATCCATTTCCGAAGAGTGAAACAAAAACTAAAGGTATGTTGGAATTTATTCATTCAGATGTGTGTGGTCCAATGTCCTCCACATCTTTGAGTGGTTTTGAATATTATATTACATTTATTGATGACTATTCAAGAAAGACTTGGATATACTTCTTGAAAGCAAAGAGCAAGGTGTTTGAGAAATTCAAGGAATTCAAAGCCTTGATAGAGAATCTTTCAGACAAAAGAACCAAGACACTCCGATCAAACAATGGCGGAGTATATACTTCAAAAGAGTTTGAAGCTTTTTGTAAAGATGCTGGAATCAAGAGGGAACTAACTACTCCCTACAATCCTCAACAAAATGGTGTTGCAGAAAGAAAGAACAAAACCATCATGGAGGCAGTGAAGACAATGATATATGATCAAGATCTTCCAATGCATCTATGGGCAGAAGCAGCAAGAACTGTTGTTTATGTACAAAATAGAATATCTCACAGTGCTCTTGGATTCAAGACTCCAAAAGAGATGTTCACGGGAAAGAAGCCTGAGGTAAGTCACCTCAAGATATTTGGTTGTCCAGTATATGTTCATATACCGAAGGAGAAAAGAACCAAGTTGGACCCCTCCAGAAAGAAGGGGATATTTGTTGGATACTGTAAAGTATCCAAAGCATTCAAAATTTGCATTCATGGATTCCATCATATGGAAATTAGTAGAGATGTAACATTCGATGAAGAAGCAACTCTCAAGAGATCCAGAAAATGTCAACATGAAGAAGTGTATGAGGAAGATGCACCTCCCAGAAATGTAGAGGCTACATTCCTCCCTGAAGATGAAGCACCTGAAGATCATGATATGACAGAACCACAAGAACCTCCTATGATGGAGATATCACAGAAGAGAAAGCTTGCTTGAGCAAGAGAAATTATACAAGAGGCAGAAAGATATGGAGCTCCTGAAGGCTCCACAAGGATAAGCAAGAAGCCCAAGACATTTTCCAACTATGTAGCTTTGATGTGTGATCTTGTAGATCAAGAACCTACAAACTATGAAGAAGTTGTACAGAAGAAAGAATGGGTAGAACCAATGACGAAAGAGTACCAGTCAATAATGAAGAATGATGTCTGGGATATAGTTCCCAAACCAGAAGGCAAGAGTGTAGTATCCTCCAAGTGGATCTACAAAATAAAACATGCAGCTGACGAAAGTATAGAGAAGTGCTAGGCAAGATTTGTGGCTAAAGGTTTCTCTCAGAAAAAGGGAATTGATTATGAAGAAACATTCGCACCAGTAGCACGGTATACTTCGATTAGAGCTATCATGGCACTTGCATCCATGATGAAGTGGGACTTACACCAGATGGATGTGAAGACAACCTTCCTAAATGGTGTGATTGAGGAAGAAGTATACATAGAACAGCCACAAGGATTTGAAGTTGAAGACAGACGGACTCACGTATGCAAGTTGAAGAAGGTGAAGACAAACGGACTCACGTATGCAAGTTGAAGAAGGCCCTGTATGGCCTAAAGCAACCTCCTAAAGCTTGGTATGGAAGGATAGATAGTTTCCTGACGAGCATGGACTTTACCAAGAGTAAAGACGATCCTAACCTTTACTACAAGGTTATAGAAGATGAACCTGTCATACTATTACTGTATGTAGATGACCTATTTCTGACAAGGAATGAGAAACAAATTGTAGAATGCAAGAAGAAACTCGCTGAAGAATTTGAGATGAAAGACGTTGGGTTAATGCATTATTTCCTAGGTATGCAGGTATGGCAGAACTTGAAGGAATCTTTCTCAATCAGGGAAAGTACGCAGTTGAAATATTGAAAAGATTTGATATGTTGGAATGTAAAGCCATGGCCACACCCATGGATACCAACCTGAAGTTGTTGGCTAATGAATCATCATAATTGGTGGATGTGCCTCAATACAGACAGATTATTGGGTCGTTAATGTATCTAACAAATACCAGACCAGACATTTGTTTTGCTGTGAACACCCTGAGTCAGTATCTTGTTCAACCTAGACGTGTTCACCTGATAGCTGCAAAACATGTGTAAGATATCTGAAAAGGACTATAGACTTTGGTCTATGCTATGATGGAAACCATGTTTACAGATTGTATGGCTATACAGGATGCAAATTGGGCTGGAAGTGTCTCAGACAGAAGAAGTACATTAGGTGGATGTTATAGTCTGGGGTCTGCTATGATTTCATGGTTTAGCAGGAAACAGTCCAGTGTTGCTCTTAGCAAGGCTGAAGCAGAATATATAGCAGCTTGCTCTGCTAGTTGTAAAGCCATATGGCTTCGGAAGCTGATGTCAGGTTTATTCAACCTGGAGTTAGATAGCAGCATGATTCTATGTGATAACCAGAGTTGTATAAAGATGACGGAGAACCCAGTGTTCCACGATAAGTCGAAGCACATAGAAATCTGGTATTTCTACATTCAAGATATGATACACAAGGGAGCCATAAAGCTCCAGTATATGAGTAACGATGAACAAGTTGTTGATGTGTTAATGAAACCTCTATCTCGAGTAAAGTTCGAATACTTTCGAGACAAGCTTGGTGTTGTTCAGAAAGACCTTCCCCGAAAGGGGGAGCAGTGATGTTGTGGTGGGATTGTATCATCCCTGAACATTTGTTCAGAACGGATCCGGTGACTTCAGTCCTCGAGAATGTGGTGGGATTGTATCATCCCTAAACATTTGTTCAAAACGGATTCGGTGACTTCGATCCTCGAGAATGTGGTGGGATTGTAACATCCCTAAACATTTGTTCAAAACAGATCCGGTGACTTCGGTCCTCGAGAATGTGGTAGGATTGCATCATCCTTGAACTTAGTCCTAAAGTGATATGGAGTGATTATCCCGTAATTGTATCCGATGACTTCGGTCGTCGAGAATGTGGTAGGATTGTATCATCCCTGGACTTAAGTCCAAAAGTGATCCGAAGTCTTTCGTCTTTGTATTATGGATTGCAGGTTGTTGCTGATGATGATGATGTTACTGATCGAAAGATCAGAGTCTGATGATGATGATGTTACTGATCGAAAGATCAGAGTATGATGATGATGATGTTACTGATCGAAAAATCAGAGTTTGATGACGATGATGATGTTGCTAATCGAAAGATCAGAGTGTGGTGATGATGTTGCTCAAAGAATTGCTGCTAATGATGATGATGTTGCTAATCGAAAGATCAGAGTGTGGTGATGATGTTGCTCAAAGAATTGCTGCTAATGATGATGATGATCGAAAGGTCAAAGTATTTTTTATGATGATGAAGACTAAAGTGCTGACGATGATGTTGTTGCCGCTAAATTTGAAGATGAAGACTATGTCAAAGATGTTGAAAAAGCTTCCAATGATCTATAGATGTATCACCCTGATGATGTTGAAGATGCTCTATCTCCTTCTCTTGCTCCTGTTGTTGATGTCGTTGTAGAATACCCTTCTCGTTAAGGGGGAGTGTTGAATTATTGTAACCTTGAAGTGTATTTACTTATTATCCATGATGTTCGTATCGGGAGAATCATTTGTATTTCATTATACCCCGATGTTTCTATTGGGAGAATCACTAAGAGTCATGAGGAAATTCCCTCCGTTGTAAGTCAGGTCATTAGCACCCTAATTAATATAATATTAAGTTGTTGGAGTCCTCCTAGAGAAGTCGGCCCAGTCAATTTTAGTGGGGCTGACTTGTTGGAGTGGAAAATCAAGTGAACGAAAGAATATAAATAGAAGTGAGGCTCTCCTCATTTCTACACACACACACTCACTTGTGTAGCGCATAAGAGAGAGAGATAGTTGTAGGTGCAAGGAGCAGAAGGATCAGTCTAGGGTTTTATCTTTTATATTTTGATCATCTATATTGAGGAAGCTTTTGCTGGGTTTTTCCCATTAGGGTTTTCCCACGGTAAATCTGTGTCGATCTTGTGATATTGTTTCTTTTAGTGATCCTATCTATATGCTTTTGTTATGAAATTGAAATTGAATGCTGATAATCTAGCTTAGCATATGGAATCTTAACAATTGCCCTCAAACAATTGAGAATTCAACCCGAGGCTTGTTGGTGGTTGTACAGACTTGTTGTAGGCCTATACAAACCTATCCATACAACTGTAGTGACATGTTGTACGGATTTGTACAAGTGTATGGATCTGCTACTATCACTGCTTGCCTATTGAAATCTACCTCATTGTTGAATTGGGATCCTCTCTAACGCTCTAATTTCGCTCCTCAAATGAGTCTCTTCGCCTTCCAACCAAAATTGCCTCCAAGCAAATAATGAATGTCTTAACCCTCTTTCACTAGTGGGCAAGGTTCAATTCTAATGAGGGTCAAGCCTAAATCCATGGGGTCACCTTGAGGTAGTGATCAAATGTGCGGTTGCATACAGAGAGATTGTATTAAACAATCTCGTGACTCATGCACACATAAGTGGATCAAATCCCACCCCATGTCTCTCAATTTGAAAAGTCAATTCCCGCTAGCTCATTCAGTTAAGTTGTAGGTATCGTCGGCAAGGCGGCCTAGGTTCAATTCCCCTTAGGGGTGAACTAGTTGGGAGGAGACACCCCAAAATCCAGCCAAGTTGACGGCTGGTGTGGTCCAAGCCAGGTGCAATCCCTGTGTGATTTTGACGAAATAGATGCCCATGGGTCATGGCTTCTCAGACCAAAGCCACTCCCACCAAGTGAGGTTGCTCGAGTAAAAAATTTAAAAAAAATGTCTTAACCCTTTTCTTTAATTTGCCTTTATACTTCAGTTGAAACCCTAATCTCTCAATGAGATGTATAGTTGAGATTAGTCTAAATCACTAATGTATTCAAAATACACTTTATTATACTCTACAAATAAAAATAAGACTCGCTTTATTAATAAAGTGAATTACAAAATAGATTTAACTTGGACGACTTCATGCACATTTGACACTAAACCTGTGCAGAAGTTCCTATCCGAGTAACAAACATCAACACCTATTTGGGTTATATTCTTGGAAACAATTCTCTTCTATTCTTGAGCATGGCCAATATTTGCCCCTTCGAATTTGGATCTTATTCTTTTCATAGATCTCTCTCTCTAAGAGAGTGTATGTGAAGGAGAAAGATGGTTATACCTTACTTCTTTCCACCCCCTTGCTTTCATTATTCTCCTCGAGATTTTGTGATTGAGAGCTAGCAGTTGAGCTCATCTACTGGTTGAATGACTCTGTGGTCAACATCATGATTTTATCCCATTTGAAATTGACAAGTTGAAGAATCTTGGCCAAGATCCTTGAGAGAGTCAGAGCATTGGTGTATTCCCACCTGTCTGGGACTTTGTTCTTTCTACAACCCTTGGCCATAAACATCAAATCAATCACTCTTTTGGAAACTATATTGGTGTTTGAGCGTGTGAGAACTTCTATCTTTAGCATAGAACTCTTGCTCTTATTGCAATCTTCGTAGACATTCGAACTTGTAGTATTCAAACCGTTTTCAGTTTCCCTGCTAGTTTTCTTTCATTCACTTATAACTCCATTTCTGGGACAAATCATTAGTCATTCGCTTAATTTGTTTCATTGATTTTTATAAAGGCAAATTAATTATCTTGCATCCCCACAAATCACATTAAGACTAGATTGCAAGGGGATAACTTTGGCTCAGCTTTAGAGGTTATTCCCAAGTGTTTTCTGCATATTTTGAGGCAAAAGTAGTTTGCTGCTCTGGGTGATTTTATTATAATCAAAAATCTACTATAGGATATTTCAATTTGCATGTATTAGAAATTATTATAATCAAAAATCTACTTTCTTTTAGTGTTTTCCTTCAATGTTGGGGTGCAATTGCTTCATGTTTTCGCACTTTTTAGCATGGAACAGCAGGAGATTATCCCCTACTAGTAGTGACCATATTTGGCAATTTTATCATATAGGATCAGTGTTTAGGCTTCTTTGGTTGCTGCCCCTAACTTGTACTCACTGATTTCTGATTCAATTAGTTTAATACAGCAGCATACTTTATTGATTTATGGTCAATCTAACCTCTGAGGAAACATATTGTATACCTCAGATCATTTAGGGAGCCTCCCCTGTGGTTGTCAAAAAAAACAACAGAAAGAGAGAAGGGAAGAGAGAGGGGACATTGGCTCTCTCTCTCTAAGATTTATCCAGACTACTTTAGTCTTTGCAGGAGAGGAATTTCTGGGTGATAACAGATCCTACTCCGGATAATAAAAGTAACATGCATCTAAGTAGACAAAACAATATGATACTAAATGCAAACAGAGTTCATTTTGAGGACATATATTTACTTACCTGCCTCTAGGTGGTGACCTTGATGGACTATGGCCTGCAACAAAATTGGTAGCCTGAATCAATTAGCATAAGTTCCTTCAAAAATACATGGTCTTCACTTAAATCATACCCCCATGCCCATTTATCTATCTAGAACAAGCATGTTGGATTTCAAGCCTCAATAACTTTTTCCAGTACATTGAACATATAAAGCCAATTTATGTCCACCAATGAAACAAAATTGACTTAAAAGACTATGTTATCTTATATGGAATTTCTATCATTGATTTATAGCCACAGCATCCCTGTAAGAAGCATCACTGACGATACAACAAGAAAAGGTTGTCAGATACAAATGTTATCTTTAATCACACCTTAAGTAACTTACCCCTATCATTAGGTAAAGATCTCTGATCAGCATATTGCTGACGCCCCTTGGCATCCCTTGCTGGAGGGGACCTTCTATGAGGCGAGTGTCTTCTGTCTAGTTTATCCCTTAGATCGCCACCCCGATGTTCACGTCTACCTGCCAGAAATCTAATTTAGTGAATATGCAAACAAAATTTTCTATTATTAAACGTAATGTAGAACATTTTTACTTGATAACAAACAAAGAACTCGCTTATCAAAAGCCCAAATCTGGAACCGTTATCACCAACAGGCATTTGATCTTACCATATTGAGGAATACAAGAGACTTAACAGTGGCTACTAACACTGCCTCCTTGCCAGGTCTCATGTGGGCCTTGGTTATAAAAGCCTTGAAAAAATCAATAAATATGTGCTTTACCCGCTTTTGATCTTACATGTAACAATAACCAATATAAAAGCCTTCGAGTTTCATAGTAGCTCTTAATATCGAAGAGGACTGAGATGGCTTCCTTCTTCAGCAATTTGTAAAATAGTAAATTTTGGATATGTAAAGCATGCCTTCGATCTCATAAATAGAAATAATAAAAGAATGCATCTTCCATCCAATAAAAGATCTCAATATGGAACACCAGACCTTGCCACAATAATCTGCAAAATATCTCCATTAACAAAATCCCTCAGCATTGTATTGTTTGAGAAGGATCTCCAGCAGTGACATCAGACCATGAATGCAATCGTGAAGATCATAAACTAAGTGATAAAAGTAATCAAATCATAAAGCATATACAAAAGCAGGCTTTACCAGGCTTTTGAAAAAAACTGGGTTCTTCAAACCTTTCGAAAACAATTTTCTGACAAATAATGCAAAAGCAAAATATGGTACCACCTTGTTACAGGATGTATGTATTGAGTTATTGACTACTATGGGAGAACACTAGCATAAGGTATCAGGATAATTGACCTGCAAGAAATATGTAGGTCAAAATAATTTGAATTCAGATAAATTCTCATCAACTCAAATTGGATTTCTAACATCGCAAGTGGCTATGTAACAAGGAAAGCATCTTTTCCAGTCATTGACATGATGAAAAATCGAATTCCCATAGTGGAGAAATTTCATGACTTAGCAAGCATTAGTTGGTTCAACATCCTTATTCATATTTTTGCAGTGACAATGCTTACACTGGAGGTTAAAACTCTTTAAATAGAAAGTCAGGGAAAGCAATTAAGAAAACGTATACGTCTTAATCATCAAAGTTCAACATTAATATCAACCTCAATTTTGTATAATTTTTGCTACTCCATTTTTACGATAAGATTTCGACATGACTTCACTAGTCACCCTAATGGCTGGGCATTTATCACATTTTCCGTCAACTGTCCTGAATTTCAAAATGCCACGTTAGATAGGAGAATAGGTAGATAGGTTTATCCTCAATAGTCAAAACAAGTAAATTAAATTAATAAGATTCATATAAATTTCTAGGGAAGACCAAAATATGCCAATAGAATTTCAGAAAGACCCAAGAACAATATAAGCCAAGGGAGTGCCTAATGCAACTCAAATACAAAGAGATACTACCAGTAATAGAAAAGAAACATATATAAAAGAGCAAAATTAGATCAAGCCCAGCATGCAATAAAAGCTACAGACCAAATCTCTATAGTATCTTCCTTTTTACCGTCTTACACAATGTAAAGTACGAGAAAAATATTATATAGTAAATCGTAATGTTTCTATTAGGTGCTAAATGCCATCTGATTTTGATAGGAAAAAAGACTTCTACTATTATCCACATTTCAAGTGTTGATGATGTTAACATAAGAATATAAAGTTAAAAGTTGTAACAGTAACAAAGAAACATTAACAACAGCAAAAGGTACCAAAATTTCTGGATGGAAGGGTATTCCATAGTGCATGAACAAACCATATGATGGATGAAACATTTAAGATTTAGAAATTTCATTGGACTTGGCAGAGAGCTGGCTCCTAGAGGATATACTTGAATGCTTGTAACATAATTCATGAAGAAATCAACTAGAATATTATTTCACACCCAAGCTTGAAGCAATATTAGTTGTTGATTCATTACCAAAAACTTGATGATACAGTAATGACATGATACTGAAACTTTATTAGGTAAAAGGACACATACATGGAATGACATTCTGTTTGAACATCTAATAACCTTTTTCGGGTGCACGAGAGTCTTCATACACCAAATATAAGATAGTTTCAAGAATATCAACATTGTTAAGTGAACTATTTATCTGCAAAGACAAGAATGGCACCCTAAGAGGCAGGGCGACATATAACAAATAAAAATAATAAGGTCAGTCACCTCAAAACCCTCCCTGTAACATTTAAGGTTTAGACATTTCATTGGACTTGGCAGAGAGCTGGCTCCCAGAGGATATACTTGAATGCTTGTAACATAATTCATGAAAAAATCAACTACAATATTATTTCACACCCAAGCTTGAAGCAATATTAGTTGTTGATTCATTACCAAAAACCTGATGATACAGTAATGACATGATACTGAAACTTTATTAGGTAAAGGGCACATACATGGGATGATATTCTGTTTGAACATCTAATAACCTTTTTTGGGTGTACAAGAGTCTTCATTACACCCAATATAAGATGGTTTCAAGAATATCAACATTGTTAAGTGAACTATTTATCTGCAAAGACAAGAATGGCACCCTAAGGGGCAAGGTGACATATAACAAATAAAAACAATAAGGTCAGTCACCTCAAAACCCTCCCTATATAGTAGATACTAAAATCTAAATCATTGCATTGTCAAGAATATCACTGCAACCATGATCCCTCTCTCCTTACTCCCATTATTGAGCTATCAATGAAAAGAAAAAAATGAAATCAAATATTCACATAAGAGACCAAGCAAAAATGTTGTGGAGCTAAAAATCAGGAATGCATCTGATTACAGACATGGGAAAGCATGCCTCTCAGAGATACAGAATTAAGTCTGCCTTGGCACTTTAAGATTCAACATTGGACTGAGGATTTATCTCTTCGAACATCCCTATAAGGAAGGTTGGATCATGGAAATTAGTTCCCTGTGTTGCATCAGCGCCCTCTATAAGTTGTTCCCAATAAAGTTCATCTCTAAAATGCATTATGATTGCCTTTTATTCCCTTTGCCACTTTTGAAAAATGACTTGTCAGAGATTTACAGAGATTTAAAAAAATTCTTGTCAAAGTATCAAACATGAAAAGGAACCTTGTAATCAACTCCAATGTGTAGGCCTTGATGCTGTGTAAGAATCCTTTTAATCTAATGTCAATGCTGAAAAATATTTTTTACGGCAGTGTCCTTCATTTCTTTCCCCGGGATGATTCAAGGCTCATTTGAAGCGAATTGAACTTACTGGTGACACATTACACAATTTACAAAACAGATTTACCTTTAAAGAAAACAGTATCCAGTTGCAATTCTTATGGATTGCTGGCTCCTTCCTTCGTAATTGCCTTCTTGATGGAAGTGGAAGAATCCAAACACCACCAACCATCAATAAGCAAACCATGCTTATTGAGGAAACCCAAGGAAACAACTTGCAGTGGCCTACAGAAGAATGGGTTGAAATCTGAACGTTGAAACAGAGCCCAGAAGACACAAAAAGAAAAAAGGCAAGGAAACTTATAGAGGCGTTAACAAGCAAGTAATCTGTAACAAACTTAAATAATAACAACAAACAATATATATATATATATATATATTAATTATTAATATTAATATACATTGATATTAATAATTAATAATTAATAAATGGTAATTAGTAAACTATTCTAAAATGACGCATCCTTTCATGGATGGTATCCAAAGTGCCTTTACAATTAATACATATATGGCACTCACTTTGTAATCTTTTATCATCATTTATCTTAATATTTATTTTATATTTTTAATATGGAATTATTTTCCATTGGTTGATTATTCAACTGAGTAATCATTGAGAATATCCGGATACGGATATTAGATTGGTATCAGAGCCAACCCTTCCTAAGGCTTCTGCTGATCTCCGGCTTGTGGCCAAAATGTTCAAGGTTTCCATGAATTTAGGTCTTTGACCTCACAATGGCTTTTAGCTATCCATATTCAGAGTTTCTCTGGTAAAAATTGGTTTTTGACCAAAAATTGGCCTTTGGCCATTTGAATTTCATTGAAGAAGTATTAATTCCACTCCAAATATGAAGCAAGAACGAGAGGGAAAAATGAAAAATAAAAAATAAAGTATCAACAAATAAATAAAAGGGGAAAAGTTAAAAAACCAGTGAAATAGCCCATGGTTTACGAAATAGCCCACGGTTTTACTTACAATATCTAAATTATAAACAAGTTTTATAAAATATGCTTTGAGAACAAAGCATCATGAACCGGAAGGCAATGTAACAAACTTAAATAATAACAACAAACAATATATATATATATATATATATATATATATATATATATTATTAATATATAATGATATTAATAATTAATAATTAATAAATGGTTATTAGTTAACTATTCTAAAATGACGCATCCTTTCATGGATGGTATCCAAAGTGCCTTTACAATTAATACATATATGGCACTCACTTTGTAATCTTTTATCATCATTCATCTTAATATTTATTTTATATTTTTAATATGGAATGATTTTCCATTGGTTGATTATTCAACTAAGTAATCATTGAGAATATCCGGATACGGATACTACATGAAATCAAATATTCACATAAGAGACCAAGCAAAAATGTTGTGTAGCTAAAAATCAGGAATGCATCTGATTACAGACATGGGAAAGCATGCCTCTCAGAGATACAGAATTAAGTCTGCCTTGGCACTTTAAGATTCAACATTGGACTGAGGATTTATCTCTTCGAACATCCCTATAAGGAAGGTTGGATCATGGAAATTAGTTCCCTGTGTTGCATCAGCGCCCTCTATAAGTTGCTCCCAATAAAGTTCATCTCTAAAATGCATTATGATTGCCTTTTATTCCTTTGCCACTTTTGAAAAATGACTTGTCAGAGATATACAGGGATTTAAAAAAATTCTTGTCAAAGTATCAAACATGAAAAGGAACCTTGTAATCAACTCCAATGTGTAGGCCTTGATGCTGTGTAAGAATCCTTTTAATCTGATGTCAATGCTGAAAAATATTTTTTTTACGGCAGTGTCCTTCATTTCTTTCCCCGGGATGATTCAAGGCTCATTTGAAGCAAATTGAACTTACTGGTGACACATAACACAATTTATAAAACAGATTTACCTTTAAAGAAAACAGTATCTAGTTGCAATTCTTATGGATTGCTGGCTCCTTCCTTCGTAGTTGCCTTCTTGATGGAAGTGGAAGAATCCAAACACCACCAACCATCAATAAGCAAACCATGCTTATTGAGGAAACCCAAGGAAACAACTTGCAGTGGCCTACAGAAGAATGGGTTGAAATCTGAACGTTGAAACAGAGCCCAGGAGACACAAAAAGAAAAAAGGCAAGGAAACTTATAGAGGCGTTAACAAGCAAGTAATCTTTCTTATTTGTTTCCAAGATGCAAAATTTAAGACAATGGAGAGAGAAAATAAATAAGTCTTTATTATGAATGCTGCAGTGGTACATCTCTCGCATGCCCCAAAAAACCCTTACGAGGCATATCTATAGCACCCTTGGTTAGGTAGTTTAACAAACCAACATCTGTTAGAAATTAGAATAAGTAACACTCATTATCATAGGAGTTCTATATTATAATGTATAACAAAATGGTGACTTTAATAAATGACAATCAAGTCGTTAGTTAGTAGAGAAGTTAGGTCAATTAGGTAGTGCAACCACCTAACTAGTAAATAAAACCATGTCAACCTCACTGTATCAATCGACTCCATTGAATAATATTTCATATATTTTATACCTCCCGTGTATTGTGTAACTGTATTCTTTTTTCCAACATGATATCAAAGCGGAAAGATCTAGAATCCAATTTCATTCAAGTCCAATGAATGAAAGTTAGAAATCAACAAGATTAAAGAAGGCATCATTTTTTATGCATATGTCAGTTGCAAAGGCAAGCAATTACTTTAAATCTAAGTCACCGTGTTCGGCGATTTTTCGACTTGAAGTTCGAAAATCGCCGTTTTTTTACCCAAGCCGATTTTAATCGTTTAGATTCATCGATTAGAAACGGGTTTTCGATTTTTTTGCTTCGGCGATTTCAAATACAATTAAATTCGCCAGAAATTCGGCAAATTTAGTTTAAAAAACGTGCAATTCGATGACTAACCTAACCTCCGCCCGCATACCTCCGTGCATGAACTCCACGTGAAGTAAAACTCCATCTCCGGCGTGTGAAGTTGAAGGTGAACTGTGCAGTGTGAACTCCATCTCCGACGGGTCACGGCAAGGCCGCAAGCTTTACTGTGCAGAGTGAACTCCATCTCCGACGGGTCTACTTTCTGCGTGTTAATGTGCAGAGTGTAGTTCAACTCCAGTCTCCATCTCCAAGTCCCGACAGGTCTACTGTCTGCGTGCTACTGTGCAGTGTGCCTCACAGCCTCACATTGCAGCCTCACTATTCACATCGGACCTCGGCCATCATCCCAGTCCACTGCCAGTTTGTCCCGGCCATCACTCCCAGTCAGTTTTTATTATATTATATATTGTTTCATAATCGAACAAAACATTTGAAAAAGAATATTCAAGGAAAATATTAAAACAGAATAAAAAAATAGAAAATAAGAGGCTCAATTCTTATTATATTATATATTGTTTCATAATCGAACAAAACATTTGAAAAAGAATATTCAAGGAAAATATTAAAACAGAATTAAAAAAAAAAAGTTGAAGACTTTATAGCAACCATATTTACCAAAAAAATATGTATATCCAGTGTTTAATATGCAAATGATGTGTTACTTGTTTGTTTGTTTCATTTCACTTTTAGTTAAATTTAGTTTATTTCAACCTTAAGTAACATTAAATTTATAATTAAAAAAATATAAAAAATATTAAAATATCTATTATAACAAATAATCCTGGACCATAGTTTAGTGAGCATAATGAATTTTATTGAAAATTTTTATATATTTTTTAATTTCCATATATTTTAGTTATTCGAACTTAATGCTGAATTTTATGCCGATTTTTATCGCCAAAATTTAAAGTGTCGATTTTTTGCCGAATTTCAAGGTCGCCGAATTCAAACACGAACTCGAACCAGGTGATTTAGCTTTAAATCTTATAAAGTAAAACTTTTAGAACAGTTTTGATTTTTAAATATTAACACAAAGAAAGAAAAGGATCCACAAAAGCCCTTGACAAGGAAAGAGAAGACACAAAACCCATGACCAAGGTGCTCCCGACCAGACAAGAAATAGATTGTTAAAATAAAAATAGAGATGACCACAAAACGTGCCCACCAACAACATAATCATGCTATCCAGAATCCAAACCAATGAAAAAAGGAGCGCTATGGCCTTTGTGATGAGAAAGTCGACCACTAAGTGAATCAATCACTGTTACCAATATAAAAATAATAAATAATAAGATACACCAATCATAACTAATAATACTTAATAATAATCAATGAACATTAAACATAATTAAAATGAGAGGATGCAACTCCTCAATATTGGTGCCCAAGCTATAGTTAAGCAGGCCAATCATTGTAATATCCATATCATCTATTCTATTCAACAATTATTTATATATCTATTATTACTGAAGATGGATTCTCTTCTATAACACATGGATACAGTGTTACATTTTCTGAGGTGTGATCCACCCCAAATCTACCTTCATTGGAACTGTTTGATGATCGACTACTCGTATAAAACTTCTCATTTTATGCTTCCATAAAATTTGTCAATATTGTCTTCGTTCTTTTTCAATGTTGTAATTGGTTTGTATGTAAGATGAACACTGTTTATTTTCCTCAACTTTGATGTTGGTCATAACAACTTTTATGATTTGGGTGACGATAAAGGCATTCGAGTCGTTTGTGAAACCCTTGTAGAAACTTTCATTGTTTGTGCTTCATGTGATTTACCAAAAGAACAAGCATCGTTAGTGGAATCATGGCCTTGGGAAGCATACACAGCCCCGAGCAAAGATGCCACACATGCAAGCATATGCAATGGAAGAGACATGACAAATGATAGACTAAGGAAATCCACGTGAAGAAAAGATGCAATTGAAGAGACCTGACAGATGATAGACTAAGGAAATCCACATGAAGAAAAGATACAGTGGAAGAGACCTTACAGATGATGTACTAAGGAAACCTACATGAAGAAACGAATAGAACGAGATCATAACACAAATATAGCATTCAACTATAGTCGTATTATAAACCCTAGGCCCAAGCAGAACAAAGTTACAAACACAAGGAATTCAAAAGCCTACAAACAACAAAGGTTGACACCAAAGGAAACAACAATTAGTTCCAAGGCATGGACAAACAAAGATCAAAATAAGGTTGTTGGAGGGGGATGAAAGTGCATAGAGGAAGCAAGAAGCGACAGTACGAAGCATCGTTTCTAAAAGACTCCAGAAGCAAAGCATCCCCAGAGTGTTTTTATAGAATATATATTTTAATGCATATATATCTATGTTTCAGGGGTACCCGTCCCCAAGGGCTAGGTTCATGTCCATGTCTCAGGTACCATCCCCAAGTCACAAAAACCAAGTCGGGTACTTCATAGACGTCCCTTGAAGTCCCTATCAAAGTCCCCAACTATTAGGTACCTTTGGCCCAAAAACAAGAAATTTTGCTCATTTTGGGGACTTCAGGGAAACTCCAGTATTGGAAAATTATAAAAAATTACCTTTATGAAGAGGGACAAGGTAGGCATGGGTCCTCCTACCCTCTGAAGACCTCGTAGGCCTGTCCACTACTCCCAACGCAAAGTTGAGTCTTGACTTTTGTTGGAGCCCGTGAGAGGAGAGCTTGTTGCGCAAAGGAGAGGATACGGCAGAGGAGAGGCAAGACAAGATTAGGTTGTCTTAGACTTAAAAGGTTTGTGCTTTTAAGTTAATGACATGGCACTGTCTAGCTTGAAGGGGTTGGTATATATTCTTAGACTGTTTCTTCTAGAAGATTGCCTTATTCTTTTAAGACTCTGGATCTTGCCATTGGATTTTTCTTGGCATAGTTTGTGTTTATTGTTGATCCTTTGTGCAAGTTGTTCCAATGTTGTTGCACATACCGTATTCTTTGTCCTTCATGAATGATAGAAAACCTACTTTGTTGATGTTTGTGCAGACGTTTTTATGCATGTGCACATTTCTAATTTTGAAAAAACAAAAGCTCCAACAACTATTGTCATGTTTATACTTAAGGTTCATATGTAATTCCCACTTTATATCAATGATTTATGAACTTTGAAGCAATGTGCATTTAAATTGTACTTATTACTTATTGAAATTGAATACTAGCGAAAAATAAATTGATTTAATTTTATATATATATAGTACCCCTGATGTACCCAAGTCCCCTGTTTCAAAAAGTGGCGTCCCCGTCTCTGTCCCCAAGTTTCCTGGCAACTTAGATATATTCAAGAAAAGAATATAGAATGTCAAATTAGTTGCAAAAAATTTGACAACATAGAATTGTGTTCTACTTGTAGCAAATACTACATTTGACAATATAGAAATGTAATCCATAGTAGATTAATGATAATCATTAAAGCACCAACTATTTAATACACAAATAACATCTAACATCTATTAGTGATAACTTATAACATTGTCATCAAGTAATAAACCATAACATTAAACTTCAAGTTTCAACCAATGACATTTGCCATCAACAAACTATAACAAATAGCATCTACCAAGAAATGAAACAAGGCATCATGACCAAAGAGTTGCAATATGCATTGAACAATTCAAACTTCAAATGTCATATAATGTTTACAAAATAGGCCACAAGAAAGAAAAATAATTTTAAGTTCTAGAATCTAAACAAAAAAAGACAATCATTCTACAATCTACTAAGTGTTCTTCTTCTTGTTTTATTTTTAGCATTATCATGAATACTTTTAAAATTTGCAGACTAACATAAACAAATGACAAGTTCAGTGAACAACATCAACGTACTGAACACAAGAGTTTTTCACTGGGGAAACCTTTAAAGGACAAAAACCCCAAAAGCATTAGCAATTCATCTCGTAAATGAGATGACTGAGTTTTTCAAAAATTCCACAAACCCTAACTGGGTTTGTACCACGGAACCATAATTACAGAAGATAATCCAATTACAGAGAAAAATGCCCAATTAGGGCTTTAAGCAAAATTAGGGCTTGCTGCCCTAAACTTTCTCTTGCCTGCGCAGAATTAGCAAGCTGCCTGAATTTCTGTTTAGACCTTCCCGGATTTGTTTGGGCATGCTCGTACCTTCTTTGCTTCCCTGTTGTACATGTTCGTACATGATGCCCATCTGTACTTGTTCGTACATGTTGCCCGTCTGTTGTTTTGTTGCCCGTAGGGTAGTCTTGCCTGCTCGGCCTAGCCCAAGGCCCTTACGGGTCTGCCGACAAGCTGCTCAAGGGTTGGTCGCAGGCTCAAACCCTCATGGGTCTGCCTGTAGGCTACCCGAGGGTTTTCCGCAGGCTAAAACCCTCACGGGTCTGCCTGTTAGGCTACCCGAGGGTTTGCCGCAAGCTAAACCCTCACGAGTCTACCTGCTAAAGGCTACTCGAGGGTGTAGAGGGAGGGTCAAGCCCTCAATAAGCCTGCCCAAAGAAGGAAGGGGGCAACACGTGAAGGAGTTAGGCTGCCAGTAGAAGTTTGAAGTTGCCTGAAGAGAAAATGATGCTGCCCACAAAAAGAAGAAAAAGAAGTTAGGGTGAGATCCTAACTCATAAGAAAACTGCTGCTGTATTTTGACAATGAAGCCCTAGTTTAGAGTTTTACTTCATTAAGTGAGAACGCCCTAGCTAAACTCATCCATGCTAGGGCATAATCATAAAATAACTTTCTTCTTCCAAAAACTATGAGATCTTTTGTTGGAGCAAGACTGTGTATAATAATAAAATGGATTGATCTTCTTTTATATCCTTTGACTCACCTATAAGTGGACCAAAATTAGAAAGAACAAAATATTATTATTTTATTCTTTTCTCACTTTGACTTTTACCTTTAGTGGTACTAAAGGTCTTTTTGCACTTTCACTTTTACACCTTAGTGGTACTAAGGGTCCTTATGTATTTTTTACTTTTGCTTTAGCCTTCTTCAAGTGCTCTATGGTCAATACAAGTGGTCAAGGTGGTCTTTCATCCCCACTCAAAGTACATCATCATAAACAGAGAGAATTACTAATGCTTTTATCTCACACTCAGTGTGACACCAAGATCGGGTACTAAGGTGTCTTAACAAAGGGTAGCTAAGCCTTGGAGAAGATCACAAAGCGCACTAATCGAGGGTCAGAGTGCCACACATGCCTAGGCCCCAGTCTAGGGCTTATAGTGTGTTCCTGGTAATAGACCAGGTGCCTCAGCCATAGGCTACATAATTTGACACTAGGTCAAATACTTAGTAACAGACCAAGCGCCTCCATTCTCCCGAAGAATGGCCCTTAGCCCTAGGTTGAGTGCCTAGTCACAGACAAGGTAAATTCCTAGTAACTAACCAGGTGCCTCCATTCAAAAGAATGGCCACTCAGCTCTAGGGTGAGTCCCCCAGTGCTAGACTGGTTCCACATCCTGGTCCCGAACCAGATGTCATCATTCAACAGAATGGTCACTCAACTCAAGGTCGAGTCTCCCAATGTTGGATTGGTTCCATATCGTGGTCATAGACCAAATATCCCCATTCAATAGAATGGTCACTCAACTCTAGGTTAATTCCACACCCTGGTCCCGGACAAGTGTCTCCATTCTCCTATGAGAATGGCTCTCGATGTTGCTCAAAAAAATCAACACTCCCTCTCAGCGAAAGAGGCATTCTCTGCCATGCCAAGCTTGTCACGAAAGTATACGAACTTTGATGATGTCAGAGACTTGGTCAAGATATCTGCGATCTGTTCATCCGTACGAATGTACCGCAACTTCAAAACACCTTTGTGCACTAGGTCTATGATGAAATGATACCTCATTTCAATGTGTTTCGATTTGTCATGAAACACTGGGTTCTCCGAAAGCTTTATGCAACTCTGATCATCGCAATGGATGATCGTTGAGTCAAGCTTTCCCCCAAACAGATTAGATAGAGGTTTTCTAAGCCAAACTGCTTCCTTGCAGGCATCACTTGCAGCAATATACTCTGCCTCAGCTATACTCTGAGCTATGGAACCTTGCTTCCTGCTAGACCAAGAGATCATTGCAGATCCCATACTGAAGCAGTAACCAGAGGTGCTTTTTCGGTCTACTGCACTGCCATCCCAATCTGAATCTGCATATCCAGATATAATACTCCATTGCTGGAAGTGTACCTGAGCCCATAAGTGATAGTACCTCGCACATATCTGAGTACGTGTTTGGCAGCTACCAAGTGTATGTGCTTTGGATCAGACATGAACTGACTCAGAGCATTCATTGTGTTACAAATGTCCGGTCTTGTATGCACGAGATACATCAAGGATCCAATAAGTTGTTTGTACAAAGTAGAGTCCACACTCTGTGAACCGGTAGCTGAGTCACACAACTTTGTCAAGTTGGTAGTCATGGGTGGGCTCATGGATTTGCAGTCCTACATCCCAAATCTCTACAAGATGTCCACTACATACTTTCCTTGTGTCAGAAAGATCTCGCCTAGCTTTTGACAAACCTCTAAACCCAGGAAATAATGCATCAAACCGAGATCCTTCATCTCAAATTCAGAGGTAAACTCCCTCTTACACTACTCTATCAACTGTTCATCACTTGTAAGAAACAAGTCATCTACATATAGAACAAGTATCAAGACATGATTATGAACAACCTTAAAGTACAAGTTATAATCAGTTGTACTTTTGGAAAGCCCCAAGCTGTGGAGAAATCCATCCATCCTCGCATACCAAACTCTCGGAACTTGTTTCAGTCCATACAAGGCTTTCTTCAGTTTACACACATGGGTCTTATTCCCATGAGTCACAAAGCCTTCAGGTTGTTCAATATAGACTTCCTCCTCAATCTTGCCATTGAGTAAGGTTGTCTTTACATCCATCTGATGTAACTTCCATTCGATTACTGCAGCAAGACAAATGATGGTTCTAATGGTAGTATACCTGGCAACAGGAGCAAATGTCTCGTCATAGTCAATGCCTTCTTTCTGAGTGAAGCCACGAGCTACGAATCTGGCTTTATACTTCTCCACACTACCATCAGCAGCATGCTTGATTTTATAAAGCACTGTCTGTGATGGATCCAGAGAGAGCAGAAATTAGGTAGTAATCTCTTCTAGGTTCTTCTTCTTTGTTAGCCTTGGTTTTCTTCTTCTTTTACTTCTGCAGCAGAGGCTTGAAATCTTCTTTTGGATTTCTTCTTGGTTTGCCTGCAGTCTCTGGCAAAGTGTCCAAACTTGTGGCAATTGTAGCATTCCACTTTTGAAACATCAGAGAACTTACCTTGAGGTTTCTTTCCCTTCTTTTGCTAAGGAGAAGGCTTCTTGAACTTCTTTGTCTTTGCTGCAAGTGCAAGGTTACCTTCCTTGGTTACCTTGTCTGAAGTCCTTCCCTCTTCTTCTATGCAATCATGCCAAAGTCTTACAAAAGTTGGTGGATTCTCACATCCACTGACAGATGCCATGAATGTTTCCCAAGCGCTTGGGAGACCATCAACCACAGTCTGCACAAGGTCATCATCATCAACAGCAATACCAATAGCAATAAGTTGATCTCTTACCTGTGCAATCTTCATGAAGAAGGAACCAACCCCTTCATCCTTGTTCAACTTCAAAGTTCGTAGCTTTTCTTCAAGACTCTCTTCTGACTGGGAGCCTTCTTCTCATACAAGTTGGCCAATGTGTCAAAGCATTCTTTGGCAGTCTTTAATGCTGTGATGTTGGGCATCACCGTTTCTTTGACAGAATCATAACTGATCCTTCTAGCCTTAGCCTGCTTCTTCTTGTAAGCAAGTCTGTCTGCATTAGATGTTGGCTCTTCACTAACATTAAACACAATGTCATCCAAGTCATTTTCTTCTAGAATAGTTGTAAGCCTAGCTTTCCAGGAGTTATAGTTAGTTAACCCTTGTAGCTTCTCTTTCGGTCTGAAGATGTTGATGGCCATCTCTGCCACTTAGTCAAATGTTAAGTCTGCAAAATATCCCAAGGTCTAGGAAGACAACAGCAATTTCTTCTTACTGGGTCTTCACATGCTAAGCTCTGATACCATGTTGAACTTTTAGCATTAGCATGAATACTTTTAAAATTTGCAAACTAACATAAACAAATGACAAGTGCAGTAAACAACATCAACACATCAACATACTGAACACCACATTTTTTCACGGGGGCAACCTTTAAAGGACAAAAACCCCAAAAGCATTAGTAATTCATCTTGTAAATGAGATGACTGAATTTTTTCAAAATTCCACAAACCCTAACTGGGTTTGTACCACAGATCCACAATTACAGAAGATAATCCATTTACACAGAAAAATGCCTAATTAGGGCTTTAAGCAAAATTAGGCCTTACTGCCCTAAACTTTCTCTCTCCTGCCCAAAATTAGCAAGCTACCCGAATTTCTGTTTAGACCTGCCTAGATCTGTTTGGGCCTGCCCGTACCTGCTCTGTTGCCCGTCTGCCCTATTGTACATGTTTGTACATGCTGCATGTTTGTACTTGTCTGTACCTGTTGCTCGTCCGTAGCTGTTGCCCGTATGTTGATTTGTTGCCCATAGGGCAGTCCTGCCTACCCAACCTAGCCTAAGGCCCTTACGGGTCTGCCAACAGGCTGCCCAAGGGTTGGCCGCAGGCTCAAACCCTCACGGGTCTGCCTGTAGGCTACCCGAGGGTTTGTCGTAGGCCAAAACCCTCACAGGTCTGCCTGCTAAAGGCTACCCGAGGGTATAGAGGGAAGATCGAGCCCTCAATAAGCCTGCCCGGAGAAGGAAGGGGGCACCCATGAAGGAGTTAGGCTGCCCGTAGAAGTTTGAAGCTGTCCGGAGAGAAAATGATGCTGCCCGCAGAAAGAAGAAAAAGGAGTTAGGGTGAAACCCTAACTCATAAGAAAATTGTTGTTGTATTTTGACAATGAAACCCTAGTTTAGGGTTTTACTTCAATAAGTGAGAATGCCCTAGCTAGACTCATCCATGCTAGGGCATAATCATAAAATAACTTTCTTCTTCCAAAAACTGTGAGATCTTCTGTTGGAGCAGCTTCACCTGTGAGAGAAAGAGTGTGTATAATAATGAAATGGATTGATCTTCTTTTATATCCTTTGAGTCACCTGTAAGTGGACCAAAATTAGAAAGAACAAGATATTATTAATTTAGTCTTTTCTCACTTTGACTTTTACCTTTAGTGGCACTAAAGGTCTTTTTGCACTTTCACTTTTACACCTTAGTGGTACTAAGGGTCCTTATGTATTTTTGACTTTTGCTTTAGCCTTCTTCAAGTGCCTTGTGGTCAATACAAGTGGTCAAAATGGTCTTTCATCCCCACTCAAAGTACATCATCATAAACAGAGAGAATTACTAATGCTTTTATCTCACACTCTGTGTGACACCAAGATCGGGTACTAAGGTGTCTTAACCAAGGGTAGCTAAGCCTTGAAGAAGTGTTCGGGTACACAGGGTACTCCCAAAAGACCGAACACCTTGAGCAACCGCTTCACACAAATAGATCACAGATCAACACACCGATGTTTGTCACGTGGTTAAAACCCTCGAGAGGGAAACAGTCCACTTCCCCAGCCAAATAGCTACTTGGAGCAATTTATTATGCAAAAAAAAGAAAGTTACATGAGTTTCTCATAATCGATCAACTAGCCAAGGACCCTCTATGCTCTTTAAATAGAGATCATAGACTAATCGGGTGTTAAGCCATGGATCAATGGTAGGTATGATCTAAGAGAAGTTGAACCATCGGATCACTCTATGTCTAGAACATATCGTGACCGTCGGATTAGAATATTTACAAATGCATACTAATGCATACTAAAAAAACACACTTTTACCTAACGGATATATTACACAAGTTGATCTTAACCAACTCCTAAGTGTCTAAATATCCTAACATCCCCCCTTAAGAACAACTTGGGATAAGATTGAAGGATTTACAAAAGTGACACTATTAGGAGAAGGAAGGAGGCATTAGAGCCTATCCCCCTCAAGGACACATTCCTGAACTCCTAATATAGACCGAAGTTTAGAAAATTTCGCTTCTGTAAGAGACTTGGTGAAGATGTCTGCAACTTGATCATCTGTAAGGCAATAGAGCACTTCAATAATATGATCATGAACAAGATTTCTGATGAAGTGCATGTGTAGCTCAATGTATTTGTTGCGCTGATGTAAAACTGGATCTTTGGCAAGCTTGATGGCACTTTGATTGCCGCACCAAAGTGGAGTAAGCTGCTGCTGTTCAAATCCAAACTCTGAAAGGATCTGTCGAAGCCATAAAGCTTCCTGACTGGCATTAACTGCGGCTCGATATTCTGCTTCTATTAAAGAAAGAGCAAGAGCTTGTTGTTTCTTACAAGCCCAAGTGACAGGTCCAGATCCCAGACTAAAAACATAACCTGCAGTAGACTTTCGATCATCAGGATTGTCGGCCCAATCTGAATCAGTGAAACCAACCAACAAAGATTTCCCCCTGTACTATAATGAATCCCAAACTGAATTGTACCTCGAATATATCAAAGTATTCTTTTTGCTGCTTTCCAGTGACTTTCATGAGGAGTTTGCATATAACGGGCAACACAACCAACGGCAAAGGAAAGGTCAGGACGAGAATCAGTCAAGTATAAAAGACTACCAACAAGCTGACGATACAAGGTGGCATCTACTTCAGGGGAAGTAAAAGTGGCAGAAATTTTGACTCCAAACTGGAAGGGAGAAGGGGCTGGTTTACAATCTTCCATGTGGAAGCGACGAAGAAGGTCACAAGCATACTTAGACTGAGAAAAAAAGATTCCTTCTTTGGTTTGCAAGACTTGGAGACCAAGAAAATAATGCAAATGTCCTAAGTCTGACATTTCAAAATTTTGCTTAAGACTGGATTTCACATGGGTTATAAATTTAGGGTCACTACCAGTAAGGATAAGATCATCAACATAAAGAACAAGTATGATGAGATGGTTTCCTACTTTCTTGGTATAGACATTGGGGTCAGAATGGCATCTAGAAAAACCAGTGTCAAGGAGAAAGCTATCCATTTTGGCATACCAAGCTCTAGGAGCTTGCTTAAGGCCATATAAGGATTTCTTAAGGAGACAAACAAGGCTAGAGTTATTCTGAACATATCCACAAGGTTGCTCCATGTAAATTTCCTCATGTAAATCACCATGTAAGAAGGCAGACTTGACATCCATTTGATGGACTTCCCAGTTATGTAATGTAAGGCTGCAAGGGAAAGAACAAGGCAGATGGAGTTCATTTTTGCTACAGGGGCAAAGGTTTCATTGTAGTCAATCCCTTCAACTTGGGAAAAACCTTTGGCAACTAACATTGCCTTAAGTCTTTCAACACTTCCATCTGATGCATACTTAGTTCTGTAGACCCATTTACATCTGACAAGTTTTCTTCCTTTTGGAAGAAAAACAGATCCCAAGTATCGTTCGCCATTAAGGAACGATATTCTTCATCCATAGCTGCATCCCAATCTAGATTTCCTGAAGCTTCTGCAAAAGTTTCTAGATCATGATTCTCAGAAACTTGAGCCAAAAGAGAAGAGGCTCACTGAAACTGAGAACGTGTTCAACGTTGATCTCTAGGATCACCGACAAGATCACCAGCTGCTTCACATGTTGAATGGACCCATCGAGGAAGTATTGGTGCTAGTGCAATTGGAGGAACATGAGCAGGCAGAGGTGGATTTTCATTCTCACTGTCATCATCAAAAACTAGAGTTGGAAACCTATCAAGGAAGCTGGAAGAAGAAGAAGAAGAAGGCACAATTGCCGAATCAGGCTCGTAGGCCAAAAATGGCACACCCGCCAAGTTAGGCTCCCAGGCCAAGAGATTTTCATCAAATTTAACATCTCTTCGAATGATTATATCATGAGAATGTGGCTGAAGAAGTCTATAACCTTTTACATCTTCAGAATATCCAACAAATATGCACTTTTCACTTTTAGGCTGCAATGCTTTCCGTTTTTCATCCGGAATGTGAGCCCATGCTTCACAACCAAACACACGAAAGGGACTTACATCTGGTTTAATTTTACTCCATGCTTCTTCCGGTGTTATACCTTGTAAAACTTTAGTGGGTGTGCGATTAACTATGTAATTTGCACAATTTATGGCCTCAGCCCAATATTGAAGACTTAGTCCCTTAGATTGGATCATACAATTAGCCATTTCTTTTAAAGTGCGATTCTTCTGTTCAGCTACACCATTTTGTTGTGGTGTATATGGAACAGTGTGCTGTTGTTGGATTCCTTGTTCAATGGAAAAAGTAGTGAACTTGTTGTTAACATATTCTCCACCATTGTCAGATCTTAACTTAAAAATTTGATGACCAGATTGTTTTTCAACAGGGGCCTTGTAGGCCAAGAACATGTTAAATACTTCGCTCTTAAGTTTTAGGAAGTAAACCCAAGTGCGTCTGGAGTAGTCATCATTGAAAGTTAAGAAATATTTGAAACCAAAAAAGG
Organism: Pseudotsuga menziesii; assembly: GCA_001517045.1. Lineage (NCBI taxonomy): Eukaryota > Viridiplantae > Streptophyta > Pinopsida > Pinales > Pinaceae > Pseudotsuga > Pseudotsuga menziesii. The sequence continues at coordinate 16,727 of LPNX011091106.1, read as the reverse complement.
AAGCAGATGGAAGAGGGCCACACAAGTCACTATGCACAAGCTCCAAAGGAACCGAGGCGTGCAAAGAGGCACATTTGTCAAAACTGTCCTGATGATGTTTTCCGAGTACACAACCGGAACAAACACCATCCTTGCAAGTTACCAGCGGAAGACCAATCACCATATTGTCTTTACATAACATAGTTGTTGCAATGAGCGATAATTTAAGTGACCAAATCGCTCATGCCAAAGTTTGCTCAGGTTATCACTATGAGCAACAAAAACTGAAGGAAAAGGTGATGACCCAAGTTGTTAAATTTGTACAACCTGGTAATATCATCAACAGTTCTAGTAGCAAGGACATTTTGAGGATTTTTAAAATCCTTGATTACAACTTGGTGAGGTGTAAACGTCACAGTTTTACCTTCACCTGAATGAGTAATTTGATAGACTAATAACAAATTGCAGGAAATTTTTGGAACACATAGTAGATCACTGAAATGACCATTTTCTACTGGAACTGTTCGAGATCCTACAACACTTAGAGATCTATCATCACGAACAAATATTTGTTTGGTGTTACATTCATGCATAGTAGAAAAAATGGATTTATCCTTAACCATATGATAAGATGCTCCAAAATCAATGAGCCATTCAATTGAAGTAGAAAAAGAAGATGCAGTATAAGAGTAACCAGAAGCACAAAGTGCATGTCCATGAGAGGTAGATTCTGAAGACGAATCTAGGCTAATGTGGTGCTTCTTCATTGCTGCTTCTAATGCTGTCATCTTCTTAAAACACTTAGATTCATCATGATTATCTTTCCCACAAAAATTGCAATGACACTCAGTCTTCTTTCCTTTTTGCTTGGATCCTTTGTCATTTTTTAAAGAAGGAGCTGACTAAGAAGGTTTGGGACCCTTGTTGTTTTGCTTATTATTGCGAAAATTCTGTTTCTTGGGAGGCTTAGACTTTTCTTTCTGTTGGGGCAATAAGGCTTTCCCAGATGTATCTGCATTGTTAATTATTTTAAAATGAATGAGCTTATCTTGCTCTCTAATTAAAGAATCACAAAAGGATTCAAGGCTAGGCTCTTGATAGTTAGTTGCAGTCAAGGATTCTTTCATGGAGTAGAATGTAGAAACAAAAACAAAATATGCAGGTCCAAGTTTTGAAAGAATATGATAAATACATTGTTTGTCTTCTTTTTTAATCTTGCATTCTGCACATAATAGTTTAAGAGTTTTATACTTAGATAAATAGTCTTGAATGCATGAAGAATCATTTGGATTCAAAGAAAGCAACTCATTCTCAAGTTGATGACCCCGAATTTCATTGTGTTTATCAAACACGGATTCCAACTTTTCCCAAGCGAGATTAGGTTCATCAATTCCAGATATGTGGAATCGCAAATCAGTAGAGATTGACATCCCAATCAATCCACGAGCTTCATCACATCTATTTGCCCATTTAATTTTTTTATCATCATCAATGGGTTCTGTTTCTTTCCTGAGGTTATCCTGAAAAGTCCCCTACTTCGCAGAACATCCTCCATACAAGATTTCCATGAGAAATAGTTAGAACTTGTAAGTATAATATCACAAGGGGCGGCCATACTGTAAAATAATGGCTGAAAAAACAGAAACTAATTGTCTGGATGTAAAGAACTCGAAAAAATATGCGGTTTAAAAAAAAAACGGCACTTAAAACTGATTCTGGATGATGAAGTTATGCTTGATCAAAGAAAAAGTTGAAGATGTCCCCAATAGTGACGTGGCAGATATTAACTTGACCAACTAAAAAAAGAAGCCCCCTCTTCCCAAGATCAACCTTTGACAATCACTTTTACAATAAAATTGCTTTGAAGTGAATCACTTTTGTAGAATAAGTGATGTTCACTTTTACAATAATGTGACTTTTAAATAGTGTGGCAATAAATTAAAAGATTTAAGTGATTCACTTTTATTTTATTTAATTTATGTGAAATGCACTTTTACAATAAAGTAACTTGAAAATAGAAATTGCATGCACTAAAAAGTAGCTTAATAAGACTTGAACTCAAGACCTATTAAGTAATAAAGCAACTTTGGACCAAGTCAGCTAAGTTTAAAAGGTACGTAAAATAATGGAAAGAGGAAGGGGGCCTTTTTTTTTTTTTTACTCTTCTCTCTCGTTCTCCGTGCTTGCTTTCTTTTCCTGCAAATCACAAAAAAAAAAACGAAAAACAAAAACAAAAAAACTTTTCCACACAATGGGGTTAGATCTTGGTTAGCTTACCCGAAAAGTCTACGTTTTCAAGTTTTCTCGTTGTTTCTGATTTGCGATGATCGCACAAGGTGCACGGCAAAGAGCATACGTAGCCGAGAAGACAAGAAAAAAAACTTTCCCTTACTGTTTCTGATTCACCATGATCGCGCAAGGTGCACAGCAAAGAGCATACGCAATCAGGGAAGGCAACAGTCCGAGACTAAAACAAAAAATATCTAATAATAAACTGATAAAATATGAGAGCTTTACAAAAAACAAATCCGTCACTATAGCATTATACCTTCAGATTTGTCAAAATGGGTGTTTCTGGAGCAAACGAAAATGGTTGTCGGTGAAACGAAAACTATTTCCCAATGGAAACGGCGCTCCGGACGCAATGAAACAGCTCCCACGGGCCAAAAATGCACTGGAAAAATCCAAAACCAAAAACCCTTTTAAAGTTTGGGCAACACCGATTCCAGATCTTGATCAAAACCGAAAGCGGCTCTTCATAAAAGCTCTGATACCATGTTCAAGTACACAGAGTACTCCCAAAAGATCGAACACCTTGAGCAACCGCTTCACACAAATAGATCACAGATCAACACACCAATGTTTGTCACGTGGTTAAAACCCTCGAGAGGGAAACAGTCCACGGCCCCAGCCAAATAGCTACTTGGAGCAATTTATTATGCAAAAGAAAGAAAGTTACATGAGCTTCTCATAATCGATCAATTAGCCAAGGACCCTCTATGCTCTTTAAATAGAGATCATAGACCAATTGGGTGTTAAGCCATAGATCAATGGTAAGTATGATCTAAGAGAAGTTGAACCGTCGGATCACTCTATGTCTAGAACATATCGTGACCGTCGGATTAGAATATTTACAAATGCATACTAATGTATACTAAAGAAACACACTTTTACCTAACGAATTTATTACACAAGTTGATCTTAACTAACTCCTAAGTGTCTAAATATCCTAACAAGAAGATCATAAAGTCCACTAATCGAGGGTCAGAGTGCCACACATGCCTAGACCCGGTCTAGGGCTTATAATGTCTTCCTGGTAACAGACCATGTGCCTCAGCCATAAGCTGCATAATTTGACACTAGGTCATCATTCAACAGAATGGTCACTCAACTCAAGGTTGAGTCCCCCAGTGCTGGATTGGTTCCATATCGTGGTCCCAGATAAGATATCCCCACTCAATAGAATGGTCACTCAACTCTAGGTTGAGTCCACACCCTGGTCCCGAACCAGGTGTCTCCATTCTCCTAAGAGAATGGCACTCGATGCTGCTCAAAAAAATCAACACTTCTTGCCACCAACAACTGTTAATTTCTTTTCCAAAGGTCTAACAACAAGAGTAGGTGGAAGTGATCATGGAACGTTAGGACAAGCACAACCATGAGCTCCACGACGCCCACGGAGCAGTGGATATTGTGAAGCTAAAGCTGCTACATCTAGAATTATGCTAGTGTTGATAATGGTAATGAACGAGGTTGGCATCTCTACTGCATGACCATTGTCATGATTCCCATCAACTAAAGATTTGTTAATCCCTAGGCTGTGTCCACAACTAGAGGATTACGAATCAAGATCCAACATGATTTCATGGTACAGGTGAGCCTCAGTCCCGATATGCCTCTTTCAGCGGAGACACAAGGTGTTTCTTGAAACTACTATTTTTAGCTATTAGGGTTACAAGGCTTGCATGTCAAATCAAAACACATATCTGAGTTATTTGCATGAAGACAAATCCTATGAGACTATTTTCAATGGCATGGAAGCAATTGTTACTTTTAGTAGTGTCTATTTTTAGACATGCTATCTGTAGTAAGTGTTGTCATCAATGTTATCTTGACATTACTCGACTCATATTTGTTAGAAGGTGTAGCTGCAATTTTTGGCATGTCTATTTTTAGCGAGTGAATGGGCAGTGTCATGGTTCTGATATGCAATGTCGGATTTGTCATTGGGTTCTAGGCTTCTAGCTTGGACGGAGGATGTGTGGTTAGATTTCGAGATGATCATCATCGGGTGGCAGTTGCCTCACACTTGGACACTTGGCAGTTAATATAGATGTACTAGACCACTCATGATGGTTGATTTATGTTTTCGTATTTATGACATCATCCAAATGCAGCGAATTGCTTTTCTAAGCTATCTTTGATCTGTTTGGAGGTTCAAGTTCACTGGTTTGGCATGTGCATGGATGTGCATTGTTATTCCAAGAAAATTCAAGATTTATCCACTCTACTCAATGTTGCATTATCTTTTTGGATATTGAAAATCATAAAATGGATATTTGCATGCATGGAGAGAGTTTGCATGCCTTGGATTTGCAAGCATGAGTTCACGTGCCTTACTCTAATTTGGCACTCAGAGAGGTCATTGTGCATGCATGAGTGCATGGTTTATGGCTGAGTTTATTGGCGGAGTGAGGGAGTAAGCACACCATGCAAGGGATTGACTTGGAGTTCAATCCCTTCCATATCGCACACTTCTAGCGCACATACATTGGGAACCTCTTCTCCCATACTTCTATAAAGGAGTTGTAGACCATTATTTTACAGATTGGATTCTTCTTGTAAATTTCAAGAGCACTTCTTCAAGCTTTCTTTCATCATTCCAGACTTGACAGAACTTCCATTACTACTTGCCAGAGATTGACAGGGCAACCCCTAGTGTACCGTATATATGGATAATTCCTACCTCTATATTAATATATCAAATAGATTTGACTATGTTTTTGCTAGCTCTTTGAGTTTTGTGGTTGTTTCCTAATGGCAAGGATTGTGTTGTCAATCTTAAGCAATTTTTTAAATTTCTCTGCCACTCAAGCTGCATATTCCTTTTTATGCATTTTTTTTAATTGTTCTTTCACTCAAAGCGCATATTATTCTCCATTTGTTTCCATTTTGTTGCTGAAATTTAATTACAGAAACCAATCCCACTTATGCAATTTTATTTATAATTTTATAAGCATATTTACATGCAGAAATAACAGCATATAAAAATCCCTAGGGACAACCCCCTGTAGCTGGAAAAGCTCCAACCCAAATAGAGAGGCATCTAATGGTGACAAGGTAGATCGCCTATAATTATCATTCAGATTTGTTGTCTTCTTAAGTGCACAATTGCATGATAACAAATTAGCATCATGGCCGAAGATTTTGTCAAATCATTCAATTTTCTTTAACAACATGAATGAGATTTTTATTTATTTGGTGTTTTTTTTTCTCACATGACCACTCTATTGTTGTAGGGTTTCATCATGGTGGACAACCTAAGAAGATCGCCACAATTTGACCTTGCACAAGGCACAGTCCTAGGCCTTAACAAACCTAAACAAATATTCTGTAACAACAGGGATAGATCACTAGCAAAGTCTCCCTTATTAGCTCCATTGCAAAAGGATCATGATTGATCAAGGATGTTGAAGCAATACAATGGGTATAGGATAATTTATCCCTGCAGGATCTCTCTCGCATTAAGAAGGGAGAAGATGAAACTATTCCCCTTCTTTATATTAGATTTGTCAATGCATTGCATAAGATTCATTTGTCAATCTGAACAAGAAATGTTTTAGTGGTTTATGCTTTTACTTTTGACGCAAAGTTTTGTTCCCTATCATGGAATCAAAACACCAGCAGATTTGGACATGAGCTTCTGCATTACCCTAAGAGTGCAAGAATTCCTTGTTAAAAAGGAACAAAATAGTGGAAGCCTTACATATAATGAAGTTTCCAATGATGAAAGGGATGAAGACGAATCCTATCATGAACCAGCAGTTGCACCATTCGAGCCATATGTAGAGTTCCGTGAACACAAAGATGAAGAGCTGAGATTATAGGTTGGTCCATTGATTCTTTCCAATGATGAAGATAAAATTTGACGATGACGAGCAACAATCATCCATGTAAACTTGATTCCACAGGGAAATCCTCCATCTGGTAGTTGTTTGGAATCTGGATATCGAGATAAGTAGCGATCCAATCGAGTTAAGAATGATGGAGTTGTTTCAAGAGGTAGATCGGAAAAGCATTGGCTCATCTGCTTTGATGCTAAAGATATATTCCATGTCAATAGACTAACTAAGATTCAAAGTTACACAGGATTCTTTCAGGTAACAAGCTAGGGGTTGGCCAGATGCTTTACATTGTTGGCCACAAATTCATTAGGTAGATTAAGACAAACTAAAATTCTAACACTGCAAACAAAGTCGACCATTTTACTCCCGCCCATAATTACCATCATATAAAGTTTCACATATAAAAATAACAAGTATTCTCACAATTGAAAACAAGCAGCCCAGCTAGTTACAAACTTGCTCCTCGTATGTAATTTGCATAATGGTCCTTTTAAGATTTGAATATATCCAATGTCAGGTAGCAGAACCCAAAAACATGCTAAGCCACTAGCTGTAACTCTGGCAAGCATCTTACCGTTTCCAGAACTTGAGAATCTTCGTAGTTCAGCATCACCATGAGCAAATGAACAACTTTGCCGAGGACAATGACCCCTCTGATAAAGAGTGCACAGCTTTGTTTTGTACAATTCTCGATCAAACATCATTGCTAAATATATTTGGTGTCTAAACAAGGACTATACGCTGAGAACGATGAAAATGAACATAAACAAATTATTTCCTCTTTGACTTCAGTGCCTCGGATCTAAAATCTGCAAGGGAAAAAATACATGAACCATATCAGCAATCAGGTTTAGTGTAGTGATACAATCGGAAAAGAAAAAAAGTTTACTTTAAACTGTATTGCTATTTTCATCTTCCAATCATTAACAATATACCTAACATGACACATCTCGGTAAATGGACGAAACAATAGTCAATCAAAGCAATACAATGTGTAATATAACCCTGAAGTAAAACTTCATAAGCTATAATGTGATATGCACCCCAAAACAAAAAATCCTGTTCTTACCAACAAGAAGACAAATTTCTGGATGACAAACAATAGTTGAAATGGTGATAAACAAGAAGACAGATAACATATGAACATAAAGACCAACATATAAAAAGTCATCTTTTTGAGACTCCTATCAAATTGAGTAGATCATCTGGAGCTCAGAGAAGCCACATGTACCCTGCATCTGTTCCCTACATATGTGCCATGTACAGGCTGTCCTCTGTACCCTGCACCTCTGCCCTGGATCTATAACCCTAAATACCATTTGTGGCATATACTTGCCCATAGTATTACCACCTAAAAGTGCACAAGCTTGTATGCTTGGACTAAGAGGCGGATTTCATTTATTAGGTGAACAACCTTGCCTTGACGAGGTTTGAACTTTGTACATATGTTGATGCATGTTTTATAATTGGAGATAACATTTTTTTGGCATTTTCACAGTCCCCAAGAGATGAGTTACATATTTGTAGGCATGGCATGCCTCATTGGCACCTTTTGAAAGGCATCTAGGAAGAACACCCTTCACAAGATGGTGGCATGTGGCAGTAAAACCCCTCAATAATATGGTCAAGCCAATATTCTTTTGAGCGTGTATAGGCCTAACTAACTATTAGCTGCCAGAATTTCCCTATACCCGGTCACAAAATTAACTCCAGTGGATTCATTGCATGCACAAACCCATATTAAAATGCAGAATTTTAGGGGGGGGAAACCCCAAAACAACAGATCGTCTTTCTTTAGTCCATTTCACAAAATGTTAACCGCTCTAAACTTTACTATAAAAGCATGTAAATTATCAGAGATGATGAAAAGTGTACTTCTTTATTAAGAAAATGTAAACCAATGCATGGAAAAGACAGCTCCATTTCCCAAATAAGCTACTGAATTTGTTTTCCATACGAAAATGTACAGATACAACAACGGAAATTCAGATGAAAACAGATAACAGATACGGTCACGGAAAAAGAAAGACTTCAGGGTGCCCGAAGCCGAATAATAAACCTGTTAAGAAATTCTATAATGGAAAACGACTATACTTGCAACCCCGGGATAGAAGAATTGCTTGAGGAACAACCCTAATTAAGATTTCAAAGATAAAGAGAAGCATGTACAGTAAATATACCACGTATGTACCGTGATAAGAAAACAAATTTGGTAAGTGGACAATAGCAGTAAGCTGCATTTCAGTCGGAAACGACTATTTTCTTCTCTGCCTCTTGCACTCTGTAACGCGATAGCTCGCAGAAATTGCCGGGCCTGTTTTCAGCAATAGAAATCCTTTTACTCAATTATTTGAGATTTTGATTTAACGTGGTGAAATAATACGAAGGAGAAAAACGAACATCGTAGATTCTCCCTCGGGTCGATATTTATGGAGGACGTCTAATATGTTGATAAACATTTTCATTTTTCTTCGAAAGCTTTTGGTTCGTGGTTACACCAAGTGACTCTATCACGGGCCATAACATTCTTTGAGGGCATAAACGTTGTAAACAAACATATCAAGGTCTCTATTCCGAATGAATGGCCATTGCCCACGGGCCTATGAAAATGTATCAAATTATTCATTTTTGGTGATAATAAGGGTGGGTGAAAGTTTTGTGCAAGGTGGAATTAGCAATGATGAAAGTAGTTTTGTGTAAGGTGGAATCATTGTCAAATGGATGTAGCTTGGGTGGTTGGGAGGAATGAATGTTACCCTCCCCACCCAGGTTCTATTTTTGTTAGTGACATGATGCTCTTGTGGAGCCCTTTGTAATAAATGTGTGAATGATGAGCTGGCCATACCTTGATTCAGTTTGAATATCACATGTTGGGATTTTCCATGGAGTAGCCCTCTAACAAATGGTGAACCACATTTCAAGAAAAAAGGGTTGAATTATATGTTCATATGTTTGGGTAAGTTCACACTCAAGATTTTGTAAGAGGATTGAAAATTGATATTTTGAATATGATTTGTCAAACATTGTTATTCAACATTTTATTATATTTAATGAAGTCATTTTGGAATGTAATATAATTAATCAACTCATTGGGTGTGTGTTTTCTTTTACTCTAGCAATTTCCTTGTCTTTGTGGTCGTTGTAGTGATCTTGGACCATTTAATTATGCATGGCATACAATGCAATTGATTAACAATGGCCTATTAACCCCATTCTGGTTTTCACCAGCTTAGCAAACCATTAAACTCTTGTGGCATCTATCATATATGGTGAAGATCTACATTACCACCCATTTGTGTTCATTCCACCCCCTAGCACATCATATTATCACCATTCAACCTTCAACCCATGTTCTTAGAGATTCTCTGCCCATGACGATACAACACCAATTACCTTACAACCATCGCCGTAAGTACTACCAACAAAACTCAGATGTGGGTGCCTCGAGACACAGCGACGTGGAGGGAGGTGGGACATGGTTTTAATGGCCACCTACCGGAGTTGTCATCGTCGCCCTTATAACCATGCATACCTCCCCTTCGGATACGCATTCCATCTTGCGCTCCAGCCTGCACAACACTCGCCTTTGTACCTCTTGACACTTCACACAGACTTCCGCTTGGATGGCATGGAAACTTAATGGCCGCAATCGTTAGCTTTGGCCTCTTGGTCACCCTTCTCGATGGCTCCGCACGGAATTTTCTCCAGCAGCAGACTATTTCTTATCGTTCTCCCGATCGCTCCAACGTTATTTGGTTTTCCAACCCTATAAAAAATCAAGGAAACTGAAACTTCATCCAGAGAACCCACTCACTCATTATGCCGATCAGACTCAAGGCCACTCCTCAGAAAGGTAGCAGCTCCAGGGGAGCAAGAAGCAGGGCGACATTATGGCGTTCTATCTCTTCGAGATATGGTTCCCACATTCCCCTCAGCATGCACATGGCGATGGATGAATGGGAATTCGAAGTTATGGCTCGCCACTGCTCCACACAACCTCTACGACAACGACTCTCCCATTATTGGTGAATGAAGAATGTTCTCGCATAGTTTCTTTGGGAACGTGACTGCGCTCCCTCTCCATCGACCTCCAGCGACTATGACAGCTCCACTGCTCAGGAAACTTCCTCGACTATGTCTAGTTTTAACCAGTCAGACATTGTAGAGGACACGCTTCAAAGCCAAAACATCAAGCACACCGGAGGCATGGCTGAAGCTTCTACCGACGTGGTGATAAAGGGGCAGAAAGATGAAATGGGCATGTAGACTGACAACCGGCAACAACAAATGCCAGCTCCTCCTCCTACCATGGAGCTACACCAGGACCCTGAACCTGCTCTCTCGGGGGATGAAGATGACTACTTCAAGTCCTGCCCTATTGTTAAGGAACTATGGCAAAAGTCGGAAGGCCTAGGATCTCTATTTTCTCTTCTACTTGTGTTGATTTCTATGTTAGCTTGTTAGTTTACAAAACAACTCTCTTAATTTTGACAGTAGGAACTTGGTTCCCCACACCAAGGGCAAGTTCTGTATAAATGTACTAATCTCTAGCTTATGCCCTGACATGTTTTGGACAAGTGTCACAAAAACTCTGTATGTACTATTTTTTGTATTTTAATACAATTTCTCGCTACTTACAAAAAAAAAGTACTACCAACAAAGATCACATCCTACGTGAACCTTAACACCTCTAACGCCCTAATCAATAATCAACATCCAATGATGATCGTGAAAATCCAACCAAACATGACACCACACACCACCAGTAAGCACACCCTTGATGAGCACTATTTTGGGGGCTTCAAAACTACTTCAGATTGACCTCACGTGAATGATATCTCGCCATCATCCCTGATTACCAAACTCCCAAACATAGCTACACCAAGCTTCCAACTTGCTTGTCCCTAAAATTAACCATGCTAAGCTTCCAACTAGCGCATGCTCAAGTAATTGTAATTACCTTCTAACCAACAATTATGTAAAACTAATCTTGTAAATCTTTCGAAGCATGCATACACATAAGTATGTGTCCATGGCTTCCAACCCAAGTGTTCTTATAAGTTATCATTCATGACTTTTAGCTTGTGCATATTTATTAACTGCATCAAGCTCCCACACATGTAAGCGAAGGTGGACAAATGATGGACCCTAGTTATTGCCACCTCGACACTTTCGATCATAGTATAGTTTGATCACAAACACATTGTCATTACTACATTGATAGGCTCGTCCTATCAAATTACTTGCATTAGCATCTAGAACTATGTAGCGTACCCATACCCCATTATCATGCAGAATTAAAAATTTCATTGAGAACCTTTACTGTTCATCGAAACACGGGGCATGGCCGCAAACCACTTCTCGACATTTCCAACACTGTCACTCTCCCTCCCGTCTTCCATTGACCAGTTCGATGATCTGGAAGGAAAGATCTTAGAGGAGATCGGACGACGGAGAGAAATAACGACGGAAATCAACGATCACAAATGGTCCCGCATCTGGAATCAAATCAACGGCTAAGAATCATCCCACAAAAATCAACGGCGCGAAAAACTTGAGTTGTGGGATCAAGAAATATGGAAATTGCGATACCGCGATCATGCATTGTGCATCCCGCATGCGGAAATCAAAATCTATGGAGCCGCATTCCACATCTCACATCCCGCAAATTACGGAAAGGTGTGTTGTGGAACGAAAATTGCGGAAAGTCGTGATCCACAAAAAGACATCCTCGCATCCTGCATCCCGCAAATTGCGGAAAGGGAATTTTGGAGGTCCAAATCTGCCAAAGGATGTCTTCCATATTCCACATCCCACCTACGAAATAAACCATTCTAGAAGAAGGTTTCTGCTCGAAAATTCGACCTGTTAATCGAAGTCTTTGAATAGAATTGGCCATCCAGGCCAACATTNGCAACTTAGTTTAACAATGCATTGAAGGAAACATACATAGATGCCTATAATTGCAGTTATTCAAAGGAACAATTCATCAATTCAACACATCCAACATGTTCATCCTATTCCATCAAGCAATTACAATGCAAGAAATACAATTGTAGAGGTTAACATATATAAGAACACTTATCTTGATAAGAACTTGTCCTGCAACCAGCTATGTCGCTGCAACGTTCCACCCAACCATAGGCCAGTGTGCTCATCAATCTCTCAGCAACACTGCCACCCCCGAGCTGGGCATGATTTCCTCAAGGAATAAGGGAACACTAGCAAACTCATACATAGTCAAGGGTGCAACAAAACTCAGCCAAGCCAACACAATTGGGTTTATCAGGCTGGAAGGTGAAACAACCAACAGATGGGTTTCATAGGCCACTCAGCCAAGCCATCTCACAGTTGGGTTTCATAGGCTGTTCATAGTCAAGCAAACATTCACCTTAAGGACCAATCGAGCCAACATATGGGTTTATCAGACTGTACACAGTCAAGCCATCTCACTGTTGGGTTTATCAAGATACCTAGCCAAGCCAACATTCACAGTTGGGTTTATCAAACTGTCCAGCCAAGGTTACTCACAAGGTCAAACTCATCAAGACACAACCAAGCCAACAAATGGGTTTATCAGGCTACCAACCAAGCCATATTTCCAGTTGGGTTTATCAAGCTTCTAAGGCAATGGGCAAGAAGAACTGCTAAGCAAGTGAGCTCATCTATAGAGCTAATAACACCTTCACAAGACCTATCTGGCCTGGCTTCCCCACTGCCTACACACCCAACACAAGGAAGTGTCCCCTTCTTTGCTCCACAGTCCCTCGGGCTACACCTTACCTTCCAGTGCTCTTCAGGATGTGCATAGCAAGTTCACCAGCCACTCATATCTTATTATGAGGTTACACACTAGGTTTATCAAGCACATTCTATGTCTCTCCCACTCCTAAGTCTTGTACATAGTTCAGACCCAAGCCAGGGCGCACAACACAACAACCACAGGGAGACTCCACAACACAGGCTTTACTCTGGAACACGTGTAACAGGGTCTCATACACTATGTAGTTCAAGTTAACACTGCAACACAACAACCACAGTCTTGCCAAGGGAACACACTTACAGAATGTGAAGGATACACACAGGAAGAACTCGGTTGTCGAAGAGCTTCCACGTGAATGGGGAATAATTGATCCCCTGAGCAAGATGTCTCGCAGCTCCCAAAACGTGAATCCCCTGAAGATGTGAATGCATGAGGCAAAATATGGCATACCATTCTAGTGTTTTCTTGTCCATGCAAGCAAAACACAACATTCGAAACTAGGTGCTCTGCCCAATTCAAATTTTTCCCATGCTCTTCCCCTTCCATGCAATAACCACCTCAACCACATTCTGACAGAAATAAATGGTTGGGAAGGAAGATAAGAAAAAGGGTAGTTGACAGTTTTGATGGGTTTTCCCCATGACACATGGCCTTTCCCCAAACTGGCTCAATGTTAACATTCCCTCCTCCTTATCCTTCGGAAAATCATGCCCCCGTCTCATTATTCGTTGCATTGACATAGCTGGTTGTTGGTTTTTCATTAATTTGCATATTTACATGATGTTTACAAACGTGCTTGACTCAGCACAGAAACCATAGGCATCAACCACGATCGCCTATATTCCAAACATTAATCAATGACAGGGCCTTAGCCTTGAGCTCCATGCCATGATTCCATATAATATTTACATCATATACATTAATGCAAACGGGGTCAAAACCGTGGTGTTACAAACTACCTAACCACCACATCCTTCCTCGATAAATCTCATCAGTGACAATGTCATTTCCCATGCCACCTCTGCATTATAATCACATCACCTATGGGTAACATACACTCACTCCCCACTATAACTGGTAACCACTTCCCATTCTCATTACCAACATCCATTTCCCTACCACTTCAATGCTCATGTCTAATCAACAACAAGAAAATTTCACACATGCCCCACCTACAATTAAGTATGGTCAATCCAAATTTGGTACAAAACATCCTAACTCCTTCCACCCATCATTGCCACATCATCTCACGTAGGGAAGATCGTTGAGGATCAAACTGCCATGGTTTTGCATGCACATCATGCAAAATGAAGCTTCACCTTAACGATTTTTCATTCTTCTTGTTGTCTCCCCATGCATATGGAAGATGAATGAAACACTAATACTTTACTTCAGTGCCTGCATCATAATAGTTTCATGATAGTGCTCCCTCATTACATTGTGTGTCCCTGTCATTTTCTACGTATTGGTTTGTTGTGTTTGGTAATTTATGTGTGCAACCTTTGCATCGCATGATCAAGTGTTCATTACTTTCAACATGTTTGCACCCCTTTGGCTCCCAACTTCCAACTTCCAACATTTAGCTTTCCACTTCCATTATTTTGGTGCTTTTGGCTTGTCCCAAACTACCTAACTCACACCACCAATTCAACATATGTTATATGTTCACGATTCCCCTTGCAAATTATTCGAGCCCCTTATAATTTGTCTCTACTAGGTAGTCAATGATGCCTCAAGTGCCATAATAGGCACATTGTGTGTAAGGACTAGTATAATACCATGCAATCCAACTGCTACTTGAAAGCAAATGATCTACATGGTAGTTATATACCAGGTTATGTTGGTTATTGGTCTTCTTTGAGCCTTGAATTTCCAAATTTCCAAATTGAAGAACAACTAGTTCAATGGACCATCAAAGGTTTATGGCACAACACATGGGAATCCACAAACCACTCTAGTTGTGTTCCCCTTTCCCAAATTTCCCATGTCTTTAGCCTTAACATGAAAATGAAGAGCTTGATGCAATTTCTTGATTCTCTCGAGTAATATCCTAGCAAATAATGGTGATAAATTAGTGCATAATGTCTATCCCCAAAGCAAAATTCATCTTTCATTGTTATAAGCATGACGAACTTGGATCATGATTGTCTCGCTATGATGCATCCATTCCCATAATAGGGTTAGTTTTCTTTATACATATACATATAGGCTTAAAATGGCAATTGATGTTATGCATGAGGCCAAGCAAATAAATTGAGTCAACTTTACCTTATTTCGGTTAGCTAGTGTCATCCATTATCCAAAGTACCTTGAACATCCCTATTTAATTACCAACATTCTCAACCCATAGCCATTGATCCAACCATCCTAGGCTTGCCTCATTATTTTTCAAAAGTTATGCACTCCATCATTTTTGTTCTCATTGCAATCTCAATAATAGTGTTTCACTTCAATAGCACAACACTTACTTCCTTAGACCACGAAGGCAAGATATGTATACTAGCCTATACACAATATGAGGGACTTATAGTGCCAGGTTTGCATTCCTCACTGCAAACAATGAGATTAGTATTTCAAATATGAAAACGATAGATGTTGTTAAGTCACACTAGCACAGTTGGTATTCAAGGGGTTTCGTTTGTAAATGTTTTTAAGTAATTTGAAGCAAAACATATGTTAAGGTCAGATGAATTATTTTCAAAGTAGAGAACACTATTATCTACCATTATAAGATTTATATTTCAAGTTGTTTTTAATGAAAAACGAATGTTACATGTAAATATTGAATGGTTTATTGATATTTTAAAATTTTCTAAATTTTGAGAGGTATATTTTTTTAATCCATAAACATCCTACTTCAGTATTTTTTCGTTCTTGATTTTTTCATTATGTATTTTTTCCATATCGAATCGTATTCGAATTATGCTACTATGTAATGGATTTAAGAAACTCCTTCCTTTGTTTTATCAGAGTGATACTGTAATGCCCCAGTTTTGACCCATGGTATTGAAATTGTACATGATGTATATATTATGAGAATCATGGCAAGGAGCTCAAGGCCAAGGCCCTTCCATTGATTGATGTTTTGTGTATAGGTGGTCAAGGTTGATACCTATGGTTATGGTGCTAAGTAAGGCATAGTACGTTTTGATATATCATATAAATATACAATTAATAGAATACCACAACTAGCTATGGGACTGCAACGTGAAAGAGATGGGGGAATGATTCCACAAGGGATAGGGTGGTGTCACATACCCCAATTTTGTAAAATTATGTAATTGTTTTATTTAATTTTCTGAGACATTATGATAAACTTAATCCTAAGTAGGAATTGATGACTCAGCAGAGTCAACAGTTATGGAGTGTAATTGAAAATATTTTACTAATAATAATTATATTATGGAGACAACAGCATGGGAGAGCTGTTAAAAGAGGTTACTGGTCAAACTGGGTGTTGGAACTAGGTGGAGAGGCAAAGGACAAGTGGCAGCATCCTCAAGCACTTCCTAAGTTGCAGGTGGCAACTTCCCTATATTTGGGGTCATGATTCCCCAAGAAAGTGGAATGTGGGCAAGTGGCTCATTAAATGACAGTTATCCCAACTAAGACCTAAGCAATCTTTAAAAGTACTGAATGAAGAGAGCTTTGGGCTGCTCAGTTTTTACTCCAGGAGGAATTCATTCAGCTGAATGTGATTCAGGAGTCTTCATTTGAGGAAAAGGGAAAATAGAAGGAAGTGATTGTGAGTGAATGTTTGTAGGAACTTGAATCTGAGTACAGACTAGTTGAGCTGTGGAAACTGTCTCAAGGATTCTGAGTTAGTATAGAGCTGAAGGACTGTATATGTTTTGCTGCAC
>LPNX011091093.1:38089-48094 GCA_001517045.1 Pseudotsuga menziesii | reverse complement strand
ATGGGAAACTATACAAGTTTTTAATAATGAGTTGGTGACCATTTCTAATATCATTCCATTGTTATGA
The DNA here is from genome assembly GCA_001517045.1 of Pseudotsuga menziesii. NCBI lineage: Eukaryota > Viridiplantae > Streptophyta > Pinopsida > Pinales > Pinaceae > Pseudotsuga > Pseudotsuga menziesii. Next base: position 48,027 of record LPNX011091093.1, on the reverse strand, counting down.
TAGATGGTTAGTAATATTTCTGCCAACGAGCCAGCTAAGAGGTGGGTTAAATGTGAGTTAAATGTGAATCACCCATTGATGATGGATCCCACAATTTATAAGTGCTCGATGGTTGGATCTTTGGCATGGACACTTGGTTTAGTTCTAATTTGATTAATTTTGATGGTGAAAATATTATGTTTCCCAAGTTGAAGCGCACATGTCCTGCTAAGCGTTTGCTTGCAAAATATGCTGCAAATCACAACTTCAATTGGGATTTTGGAATCCCTTAGTCTTACTTTTTATCCTTCTAGGTATAAAAAAGATATGAGAGTCAAGTGGTTTTATTTAAGTTAAGGGTTAACATGTTTGTGTAAGAATACATCCACCAATTAATAAATTATGAATTTTATTAAGCATTATACATTACTGGTCTAATTGACAAGCTTACCCTCAAATTCAAAAATGAATTATAGTAGCATTTGTATCATGAGATAAAGTACATGGAGATTAGTGGAAGACTTTATGCCACATACAATTAAGAAAAATTGGCCAAATATATATTTTGAAATCAATGGAAAATTCAACAACATTCATTATTGTCCATTGTTTTTAGATTGCACCTTCAAGTCCTCCACCTCCTTCTACTATAGAGTCAACATATGCTCATGACTTTATTATTATTACTATTATTATTTTGTTAATTTTTATTGGTATCATAAAAAATAAGGACATGACAAGTCTAAATTTTTTAAGTTAAATAATAAAACTTTGATTTTATAATATATCCATTAGGAAGACAGTGATAATCTCATTATGCTTCTAGTGAAGAGATGATTTACCAAGTGTTAAGTGGACTCAATAAATTTACCTTGCTACTACAAATCACTCCCCCAAAAGATCAACACAAGCTATTTATCACATGTGTCCAACTATCCCACTATTTCTCTACTACTTATATCATTGTCAATGGCTTGCAAGGGAAGTTGATTTATAAATCCATTGATTTGTGGAGCATCCTCATATTTATGCACATGGATGATATGATCATGGATCCTCTCCCTTGATCAGGAACACATGCAATATCTCATTTCTTTTTCATTAGAGAAAAGTTTGGCTCTAAAATAGGTCTCATAAGAGAACAAGGAAACTCATAAGAAAAAGAGTCATTTATGAGTTAGAATTCAAGAAACAATAGAATTTCAGGAAAAAGAGTCGATCATAATGGTTCACTTGGCATGTTTCTAAAAGAACAACTTTTAATTTGAACATATTCAACTTATCTTCCCATGGTTTTATTCAAATTTCAAGTGGGAACAACCATTGGATGTGAAATGCATCCAACGAGTACCCATAATCCATACATTTGAGAGACCCCACCCCACTAAAAACAAGAAATATATTAAAAAAATTGTGTTACTTGAAAGTAACATGTGTTTAATGTATTTCTCATTTTCCATAGGGTGGAGTCCCTAAAAAAATGCATTGTAGTTACTCAATGGATGGAAAATTAGATTCCACATCAAATGAGTGTTCTAGCATTTTAAGTAAAACCATGGGTAGATATGTCTAAAATATGAAGAAAAAATAAATATGATTTTAACTATTATTTTATTATTTTCCTTAGTAGACCCATTTTGGACGTGCCAAATTTGCTCTAATGGTTTCTAATTTTTTTGACATAATAACTTCCTATGTGATAAAGATGCATTGGTGTGGTTTGTTGTTCAAACTTATCACCATGGTTACAAGGTCCAATATGATTTCTTAAGCAATAGTTACTTACTAGATAAAGATAGCATGAAGCTTTGTATCCACAATACACTTGATCTACCACGTCAAATTAATTTTACAATGAAGAAGCATTCTTCAACTTTTATTTTGAAGTCTACTATTGAAAACACCATTATATTTGAAATTTGCACTCCTAGATTTATTTAGTGGTTTTAAAGGATTCTTGTGCATGTTCTTGTTTGATTTTTTTCCACATTAGCCTCAACTACTTCTAGATATCACCTTGGCATGACAATATACAAATTAGAGTTTGTCACCTATTACAAAGTTCTCTCCTCATTTGGAAGGTAAAATTTTATGTCCTGTTTTACCAAGTCCAAAATCCATATTGATATCATTCATCAATTGATGTTTCCCTTCATTATTCCATTTCTTTCCATCATGGTATTTGTATCAATTGATCATCAACAATGTTTTCAACACATATCATGAATTAAGATTGGAGACAAAGACCATAACCATTCATCCTGTAAATATTGTTTCATATTCTCAGCTTTTGCTTGTTGTAGAATTAATAGTAGAGATAAAGGATCCTCACTAATAATCCTATAGATATTGTTTCATATTCTTAGCTTCTACTTTTTGTAAATCAAGTTTTCAACAAAAGAATGTAATGTCCTCGGGGAGTATCAAAGGGTATTAGGGACATATAATTTAGCTATATAAGGATAATTACATAATTTTATTACACCAGGATTAGTCAAACAAATATTTAATTTCATTTTTTGTGATTTAATTTTGACAATCCCTTTAATTACTAGTAAGTTAAAGTAGCTTCAATAACTATTCTAACAAATGATCCAAGGGTTGGGAAAGTTTCTTAACATCATATAATATAATCAAACATTCCATAGAATCCATATCAGAGATTATAGCCACTTCTAAACGATAATTATCATTATTCCTAATTAACTAGTAATTATAGTGTTAATTACGAGACTTAACGACAATTAGTGCACAAATGATGACACTTATCAAAAATATAACATTTTAACAAATAATAATCGTATATCAATCCCAATGGATTAATAACATATAATTACCTGTAAATAAGGCCTAATTACCAAAATTACAATAATTAATTATGGTAATTATATAAGAGAATCCACAATATTGGTTAACTAGCTTTCCAATACAAGCAACTAGTCTTGCACAAAATCAACTTGTAACAAAGCCATTAAATCTAAAATAAATCCTATAGCCATTAGAAACATATTTAATATTTCACCTACAACAAATTAAAGTTTTATTTTCAGATCATTCCAATTGCAAATAAGGTGATCTTTGCCATCAATTTCAATGAAACTAGTTAACATTCACCACAAGGAATTGAGTTTAAATAACTAAACGAAAATTAAATGAATCCATAAGTAAAGGGTCACACTTGATAATTAGCCACCTACAACACAATTACATGTTAGAAACATAGCACATGGATGTAGCACTCTCGTTTTACGAAAATAGAGGTTTAAATCCATAACTAGTTATTAATTTTCACTACAATGTACCTAGTTTCCAATTTAACCTTCCAAATGTCAAACAAAGAGAAATATATGGTTATTATATCCATGGGGATTTATCTTGTTGAGAAATCTATTATCACATTCATTCATAAAGGGGTTTTTTTAATTGTGAAAAATAAGGTCAATATATTGTATGTATTGGGGGGCAGCAAGGAATAGGGTAGGTGGGGGGGGGGGAGGGTTGTAGGTATTGTGGGGGTATAAAAATGGGTTTCTAGTAAAAATGAGGAATATGTTGTAAAAATAGGGGTTTTTCAAGTGGAAATATGTATTGGGAGGGGGATTAACAAAAGGATATTTGTAAGTAATTATCAATATCTAGTGAAATTAGGGGTATTCTTTAATATCCCATGCACGAAGGCGCTATGACATGGTTTCACTGAGTGAAGACCCTGTGATTTTATCTCATTTAAAAAATAGTAGGAGCCACATAGGTTAAATAACTCACAAAACTCGCTAATTCTACTCATCCAAATTGATACTAATTATAGGAATCACTAGAATAATGAAATCCCTGGCTCATAGAATCATTCAAATGTAATTCCAAATATAAATAAAATGTTTTATCATTCATAATATAGGTATATCTCATTGAGAAATTTATTCAAACACTTCATATGTGAAGTTACAAATATACTTAGAACAATTCCATTGAAAGAGGTAGAAATTGGAATTTGATCTATAATTTCGGAAGACATTTGCCAAACACTATAAAGAATAATTCCCCTCTTATTCTCACACACGTTTCAACTGTATCTAGTATAAATAATCACAAAATGAACACTCAATCATTTTTACAAACACATTATGTGCCAAGTCTCCAAACTACACAAAACAATCCAATTGAAGAACTAGTTTTCAAGTAAAAGGTATAAGCATCAAAGAAAAGTTTCTTAAACCATTCCAAGGATAATGTACCATCAAAATACACATTATATCATGAAAAGAGGCACAAATATTAGTTATGTTGTATAAGTTCCAAAGAACAATTTCCTCAAACAATATGTGCACAAAATCCCAAAAACTATTTTCCAATTCGTTCACAAAATTTAATTACATAAATAGACCTAATTCCATGAGAAATTTATTCCTCAAATATATCATACGTTTCATCAAATATTCTGTGTGCATCCATAGATAAATAACTGAAATAAATAAATTAAATAAACATGAGATAAATAACTGAAATTTTCCAAACACGCAACCAGAATCGACCGTGACACATTCCACCAAGTAGTAAACACAATGTAAGATAAAATCGCTTTGCAATGGTTACCGCTTAGCTAGAACCATGATTCCATAAGAAAGGGCACCCTCAACCACAAATTCTTTGAAGAAATCAATCCAAGCACAACCCAATGGAAAATATGACCTCTACTTCCAGTCGAGGGAAATTATAGTGGTTCTAGGACAACATCCAACCACAACCCAATGACAAATAGCACTTCCAATCTAGGAAAATTCCACTGGCTCCATGACAAATACAAGTGCCTCTAAATAAATTCATCTTGGGATGAAGCTTGATAGGGATCTTATACCAAGAGAAGAAAAATCGACCCACAAGTTTCCTACACAAGAGTAAGAGAAAAATCATGAATCGACACATAAGTGTGACTTCCAACACACACAAATCGAATTCCTTCATGAGAAAATAGAACTGGGAGAGAGAGGAACAAAATTATGAGAGTTACATTCCAAAGATAACAAATAAGAGTTACACATCAAGTGGCTCCACCAAGAGGCACACTAATCCAACTCAATCCAACTCATGAGGGCTCACCAGGTGAGATAGGGACTCCAATACTCAAATAAAAATTAATCTCAAGGTAAATAAAACCAAGGAGTAACATATCACGTGAGGGTACATAACCAAGAGGGTCCATCGAGTACATACCAAGGGTGTACAACATCAACATAGGCTCATCACACATAGGTAAAAAAAAATCCACAACCCATTGCTCATAACATCATGGTTCATCATGCTCTCTTTCGTGGCATCGGTCATCTGGTTGTTTTTATTTAACTAATTATTTTATAAGTTCAACATAATAATAATAATAATAATAATGTGCAAACCATAATATAGGCACCTTGTGCCACTATGTCAAACATAAGAACAATATTAATATGTCAAAGGGATAAATTACAAGGTATTACAAAGATACATTAGAATTGCTCAAGATCTACCACTTCCTACCTCATTTTTATGTAGCCTCACCTTATGCATCACGCTCATTGGATTTCTCCACACTAGATGCAACAATAATTCCTTCTCTCTTAAAAGTGTTGGGGTCAATTTTTATGTATTTGAGAAAAATTATAGGGATTTTAGTTCTTAAATTTTAACATATGTACCATGTATACTGAACATTATTAGTATCGTAGGAGATTATTATTGTGGTTTGGTGTGATGAAGTCTTGTTGTTTCCTATTCTCATGGAGTAGTTGGCATTCTATCTCTACCTATCCTTACTATTGTGCTTAGTCACTAAGTTTCGTAATCTCTTTTAGATTTTTGTTCTTAGTTTGTTGAGTTAGTTCTCATTATGTAAGGATATATAAGCCCATGTCTATGAATAAAAATTCAATCAAATATCTAATTTTGCATCCGTTGGTGTTGAACTATACTACTGAGTTGTGTTTTCCTAATAAAAGGTCATTCTCCCTTCTATTTGCTTCCTCTCCCTTGGGGTTTCTCAGCTTTCCTGTAAAACCAAGTGGTGAATCTACTCTCCTTTTCCTCTTTGTTGGAGGTGCTAGTGGTAGGGTGGTTCCTCATCCCTACTCATACACTACATGGTGCTTCAAACAACATGATAGACCTTGTAGTTTGAATATTTATCCCAACAGTGGTGCAAGGACCTAATTAATGCCTTTAATATATATGGGAACGATCTCCTTACCCAAGGCATGATAGGAGCCTGAAATCCTAAGGATTATACATTGAACCACCCATCTTTAAGGGTAATTGGCCTAAAGATGGCATCAAACAATGGAATAGGTTATTTAGATGGATTTTTTAACATTACATTAGGATTTAAAGAAATAACTTTAATATTTTATTTAGTCTATAATGGTATCCTCAACCAAAACATGGTTTGAAGTTTAAATATAGGTCATTTCATCTTAAAATACCAACCTTGTTGAAATCTAGCCATGAAGTTGACCCCATGCTGTGAGTCAAGTTGAAATATAGGTCATTTCACCTTGAAATACCAACCTTGTTGAAATCTAGCCATGAAGTTGACCCCATACCCTGAGTCAAGTTGAAATATAGGTCATTTCACCTTGAAATACCAACCTTGTTGAAATCTAGCCATGAAGTTGACCCCATACTGTGAGTCAAGCTTCTTATGAAATCATTGTTTTAGGAGTGAGCTAAGTGACTATTTCTATAGTTTAATGCATTTAGGAGAGGTATCCTCATGCAAGAAATGCTTCAGGGTTAGGTTTATGAATTTAAGGGCATCCGTCTCTTAAACATGGTTCAAATTACCTAAAACTAACCGTATAATTGAATTTCATTTTCATGGCCCTTTACATTCATTTTCCTTAAGCTATGTGTAATGTTTCAACATCAAAGGCACCATAAAAAAAATTGTTCATTAAAAAACACTTATCATCATAATAGCACAATTAAGTCATATTAGTAGGAGCTCATTTTTTATACATATATGTTCTATTATTTGTTACAATTGGCATTCCTAATTTCTTAGCTCATCATAACTATGGTGATTTATTAATGTGTAATTCAAACTTTTAATGTTTTTAAGCATAAAAATAAAAATGAAAAAAAAAGTAATTCAATTTTTTAAAATCATTTTTTAAACTAAACACTAAAAACAACCATCATTTAAAATAAATAGCAACATAGATCCATCTTAAACCAGGATCTACAAAGCATCTAGAAGGTTCCAATTTCTTAAAGTGTAAATTTTTTTCTTATCTTAAATATTTACAAGTTAAAAAAAAATTACACATCAAACAGTTTGATGCCTTTTGTGTTTGGTAAATCCTGGTTTAACATGGATTTTTATTACTTTTGGGTTTTTTTATTTGATATATTGGGTTTACATGTTTTTCTCTCTATTATTATTTAGTCAACATATTGATGTATTGTCATGTGAAGTTTGTGATAACATCTCTCTTATGGTAAAAACAAATTTAAATTTATTAAAATATAAAAAAAAAATTGAATTTATTGGAATATTATAAAAATATTTGAATTTACAAATAAATTTCTTCACGATATTGAAAAGAAATTCTATTAGAAAGTTAAGTTTTTAAAGTCAGTGGTTTGTAAAAACGCTGTTTTTATCCGTTAAAATAAAATGGTAAGACGTGAACAAATTGTCTTTGAATTCCACAAAAAAAGCAACATTTCTATCCACTTGATTAATCAGATGGTTTATAGAAGCATCCATTGAACTGAAGTGAATTGAATGAGGCCAGTGTTTAATCCCCCAAAATATCACACTCTCATATATCTGCGTGAACGTGTCTTTTGAAAGATTATACTGGATTAAATTATCACCGCATGTTTTACTTATTGAGGGCGATCAATAATTAGCATGTTATGGTAGCTAAGCGATTAATTAATTGATCAACTTGCATAGCAAGTTCATTGATTAACTGATCAATAATATATCGAGGATCAATAATATAATTTGTACTTGAGATTAATTAATTGATCAACTTGTATAGTAAGTTGATTGATTAACTGATCAATAATATATAGAGGATCAATAATATAAAAAATAGGAGTTACCTTTCCACTTGACTATTTGCATCGGTAAGACCACCTGACTTGCCTGAGGAAACATTGCTATCAAGAATGAATGAATGAATGAAACGTGTTAGGGCAGAAATATCAACAATTTGAAAAAGTAAACTACCAGGGAGTGGACTTTGTTATCGGGAATATATATAACAATGAACCTATAAATGAATTTGCATTGAAACGTGTTATGGCAGAAATTCAGGAAAAAAAATGAACGCGTCATACCGCTGAAGTCGCTTTTACTCAACATCAACCCGCAGCCGCCGCCTGAGTCGGCCTGCCGTATCGAATTTGAAGATAATCGTGATTGTTCTTCCGGTTGGCCAAAAAGGTTGGACGATATACATCCACTCTCTTCTTCTTCCGCTGCATCTGAATCTTGAAGTTAGAAGAGAAACCACCGTAGACATTGCAGCTGGGGCGACAATGAGCACGAACATATTGGATTTTATTCGCCACCATTTGCTGGAGGTGGAGGACGATCTTGATATTATAGATGTAGATCAAGATCAGCCACCAAGAAACCCATCATTCTCCTTCACCCATACTGCCAGCGGCACCAGGTATTATCTAAAACCCACCACGGCCTTGTGCTCGTGCCAAAATAGCAGCAGCAAATCAACGGCAGAAAACAAGGACTGGAATGAGCTTACACAACAACAACAGTACTCTTCCTCCTCTTCATCTTCTTCTATAAATCCACCACAACCCCAAGAGGAGAAGAATGGGGAGATGAGGCAGAGCGAGGCCAGGCACTACAGGGGAGTCAGAAACCGGCCGCGGGGAAAATTCACAGCAGAAATCAGAGATCCCACCGTCAAGGGCTCTCGAGTTCGCTTGGGCACATTCAACACAGCCGAAGAGGCTGCTCTGGCATATGACCGTGCTGCGTTCAGAATCCGCGGAACGAGGGCTCTTGTTAACTTTCCCTTCGCCCTCCCTCATAATTCGGATAGTGAATCGGGCGTAGCGCACAAGAGGAAGAGAAATTCGGTGACGACTGGACGCCGGAGTGAAGAACTTGGTGGATGTAGAGGAGATCCGAACCAATTCCCACATAAAATGGAGTAACGTTGTGAGTATCTTTTAACTACACATTTTTTAAATGTTAATTGCTGTTTTAACTGTTACTATTCACAGATAGGGTTTAGTGAAGAATAATTAATCCCATATTGATACTTAGACCAGCCCCTTTATTGAGATAGAGGAAAACATCAATATTCTAAATGACAAACTTTTAGGCAACTCAAATGCGAAGGAAAACAATATTACTTACTTGTGGAAAGATCTGCGATAGCCTCTTTCTTTTAACGCTCTCTTAATGTATTTGAGCAAAACTTTATTGTAGGTCATCACACCTATAGATATTTTGGAGACAAACAAGAGATAATTGATAGTCGACTAGAAGATTTGATTAAATGGTTGACTACTTGGATGATTAATCGGTCGACTAGGATCTCGACTAGCTAAACTGGCCGATCAATGGAGGAGTCGACTAACCAACTCATTGTTCAGGGAGTTTGGAACAAAACCATTAGATATGGAACAGACATGGAAGAATTCAAGCATGTCGTTATCTGTTATAAACGAAGAATCTATACAAATTCTTCCTCACTTCAATGGAGTTGGTTATATCATGAGCCTATAAAATATTATGCTATGGGTCGAATACATAGACAAAATCTCGCTAATGAATAATGCATTACAATATCTTTTATATCTCCTTAAGTGATCATTGAGCAATGATTTCCTTAAGTGATCAAATGATATATTTTAACACAACCTCTTTTTGGAATAATTAGCTCCTCGATATTTATAATCCCCTAGTTTCTCCAACATGGTATCATGTTTATTGCTTTGAA
>LPNX011091093.1:0-37892 GCA_001517045.1 Pseudotsuga menziesii | reverse complement strand
ATAAATTTCTTGATGATGGCGAGTTAAGCATCATGAAGTACGACCACCTATTGAAGGATAAAGGCCACTAGAGTTGGAGACAAAGAGGTCAAGAAGATAAATCAGAGAAAAATCAAGAGTGTGTCGATTAGAATGAGAAGAAGTATGATGAGGTGTCTATGAAGGAAATGATGAAGAAAAATGGTCATTAATGTGGGAAATTAGGACATATTGAGAAGGACTACTAGAAGAACATTGATGATATAGAAGAAAAGGTCAATAAACTTGAAGAAAACATGTCAATAGGATGATCAAAACAATGACAAATGTTGAATTCCATAAGTTATTATAGGTAATTATATGTTTTCAATTAGTGTATATCATTCCCTTTATGTCCAAAACACACAGTGAATAAATGATTGATTCTAGTTTCACTCACCATATGGATAAATATACTTCTCTCTTTTCATCTTTAAGTGAAGCGGTAGAAAATAAAAAAAATTGTTGCAGATGATTATGTACGCTTTTGTTTCTAATTATGGTAACATTGAATTTATCAACATGGTATTATCACCAATGTGTATCATGTACCCAACTTGAGTGCAATATTTTTCTCGGTGCCCCAACTTAGCTAGACTAGTAGAAAAGTTGAATTTTGTCCAAATTATTTGTTGTTAAGGATGTTCGACAAATGGGAAAGTATTTTTGAAGTGTTCCTTGATCCCAAATATGGACTCTATAAGTTCCAAGATGCTCCCAAGTGATATATAGGACTCAATACACTTTTATCTTAGATAGATGACTATGATAGAGTTTGAAATGAATGAAACAAACATTTAAACTTGTGAATCTTAAAACTAATAGTGAAGTGTGACATTGTTTCTAGGCTACCTAAAATGTCCCCCCTAATGGTGTATGTGAAGGGTGTGTTCTTGGAAAGCATCACAAGGCTCCCTTTGATATAGGAAAGGCATGAAAATAAAAATACAAAATAAAACTTGTCCATAATGACCAATGTTATATGAACAAGCCATCACTATTAGGTGTGAGGCATATTTTCACCTTCATTGGTGATTTTTTTAAGTAAATAGGTAAATTATTAAAGAATAAGATGCAGGTCTTTGAAAAGTTCAAGGAATTAGATGAAAAATGATGTGATTGATGTTAGGGTCCTACCCTAACACCCCTAATTTAGGCTAGATAGGAGTAAGTAAACTAATGTATGCATCGATATTCCTTGATTAAGGCCAACTAAATAGTAGTGAATAAATAATTATTGTAAATTAGGTCTCTTAGGTAATTAAGGCCTTCTAGTTAGTTGGTACCCATTAATTATGGGACCACAAGTGACTAGGATTTTGGCGATACAAAACCTATATAAATTGATAGGAGGTTATGGATAGTTTTTTTGAGTATTTTTGTATGTGTAACTGATCTTAGGTGAAAGGTTTCCCAACCTAAATAGGAAACTTGGCATTGCTTTCTAATTGATTATCATGCTAAAAGGGTTTATTCTACATCATCTCTCCTATCTATTGTATGCTTTTTTTTATTCACTATAATTTTTGGTTTCTTGCATCTTAAATCTTTGTATGTCCTATTTTTGTACTATATTAAATGGTTAAGAGCACTATAGTCGACCTATAAAATGATTAAGGTTAGACAATTGTAGAGAATATGTGGGTATATTTTTTGAAAACTATTTGTCACAAAATAAAATATCTTGGAAAATATCGGCGCTCACATATCTCATTAAAATCGATTAGAAGAGGATACAAATAAGGCCTTTGTTGAGTAGAATGATGTTTGATTTAGGAGAAATATTTTCTAGCTAGCTTCTAGACATCAGCTATCTATTGTTCAAACTATATGTTGAAACTTATTCTAACTAAATTTGTCCTTAATATGACTAGATTGTTGAAAGATGGAGTGGAAGGAAACCATCATTTGTTCACTTTAGAATGACCAGATGTATTGCATAGGTGTACATTCTAGATGAAAGGAATGAGATGCAAATATTCATGCTTCCATTGTGATGGGATAGTGTAAAGAGTTGAAGGCCTATAAATTGTTTGATCCAATCAACAAGATATCATCATTCAAAGGGAGTTGTATTTGATGAGAAGACCTTCTGTATTCAACTATTGAATTCATATTTTTCTTTAATTAGTAGTTATCCTTTTTAGATTGATCCAAACATGATCAAATGAACCCTAATTTGGAGTTTTAACTCGATAGTAAACTCACCTTCATGCTTCAACTTGTAGTCAACAAGTGATAATGGATTCAACCACCATATTTGGGATTCCTAATTAGTAATCTAGTGACCCAGTTTGTGCATGAAATCCTTCATCTCAAAACTCTTTTCTACCATGTTAGGTTTCTAAGACACTTGAAGTTGTTCGAGTTGATGGATATTGATGATTGACAAATGTCATAAGAAGTAAAAAAATTGTTTGGTAGGGTTTATATAATGATAAATGTGCTAGAGGAATGCCATCTAGATCACACCTAAAAGGGAGAATTCTATGGCTAAAGATTATTATTCCTTGATGAAGAATAAAACATGGAAATTGTTTCCTTGACCATAGGGAAATAATATAGTGAAGTGTTTATGGGTTTATAAGACCAACTTCAAATCTTTGTTGTTGTTGAAAGACATAAACTTGTTTCGATCGAAAATATTCCTCTTATATAGAAGGAATCAACCACACTAAGAGCTTTTTCCCTTGTTAAAAACATGAACTCAATTTGATTGATTATTTCACTTACTACTTGACTTTGGATTAGGAGGTGCAATATATGGATGTTAAGATTGACTTTCTTCTTGAAAATTTAAATGAGGAATTCCACATGGAGAAAACCCCTTGGTTTTGAGAAAGATTCTAGTCTTCCTTGTCGACTAATGAAATCCTTGTATGGTTTGAAATAGCCCCTTAGGTATTGGTATGCAAATATTGATTATTCATCTATAAATATTGGCTTCAAACATTGTGAACCAGATAATAACATTTATGTTTTGCATATAAATAGTGAAAACATAATTGTTGCAATATATGTAGATGATTTAGTTATTGTTGGTAGCAATATAAATACGATATTCGGTTTGAAGAAATAATTGGCTAACATCATTGAAATTATTGACCATGGTCTCTTACATTATTTTTGGGTTTTCAAATTATACACATGGATTATGGTATATTTATTTATCAACCTAAGTATGTAATGGATGTTTTTTAATGACTCAAGAAGAATAACTACAGAGCATGTGCTACAAGTTTTCCATCAAGAGTGATGTTGACAAAACACTATAACACATTATGAGTCAATGTGACAATGTATCGACAACTAGTCAATATTTTAATATATTTAAATCATAGGTGTCCTGATATTCCCTAATTTTTTAGTTTGGGTTCTCAATTTACACATGATCCTAGAGAAAACCACTAGAAGGTCTCAAAATATGTTTTCATTATATCAGGAGAACTTATCAAATTGGTATAAAATATTGCACTCATAACATAAAACCACTTGTTAGTTACATCGACTCAAATTGGGTTGGGAACGACAATCAAAGGAAGTTGACATTTCGATATTTGTTTCTCCTTGGTTCATGACCTTGGTTGTCTTGTCTAACAAGAGAAGAGTGGGCTGTCTTTCAACCATGAAAGTTGGATATTGTGGCATAGTTAATGTCACCACGTAAGTTGTATGAACTTGTCAACACTTGGGGGAGATCATTTTTATTCTATTTAATTACTATAATATTTTGTTATAGTCACATAGTTATACAAGTTCTTGATGATCCTATTGCACACGTTGATATGAAGCCTGTGAAGCTCATGCTCATTAATTTAGATAGCTAATGCAATATTATGTTGTCAATCTTATCTATATTTTGAAGGATATATTATTGTATTGTTGATATATTTATGAATCCTTTACCAGAATCTAAGTTTGTTAAATTTTGGTTTATGATTAGTCTTCAAGAAGTTAAAATTATGGGGGGCGTACATAAGAAATTTCGTGTCATAAATCTCTAAAGCATTCTCCTGGTGGGTGGTGGGGGGGGAGGGTATTGGAATACCATTCCATGCTAATTATTCAAAATTTTGAATATTCTAGAGACAAGTAGTTGATAGACAATAGTAACCTAAAAGAGTACACTAAGTGGTGGCCTAGTTTATATTAGGAAACAAGATTGCCAAGCAATAAAATAAAATAAATGCATTAAAAAAAATAGAACAATAAAAGATATATAACATTATAAGCAGTTCATTCAATATGGCCTACATCCATAGAGAAACACCTAGCCATTTATTTTACTCTCTATCAAAATGAAGGGATACAACCAGAAACACATACACTACAACCTCCTCTCACTCTCTCACAATATCTCTCACTCAATCACAATGATATTTCATAATACATAGCCCACACATAGCCATAATACAATTCTGTAATATATAAAAGAGGGTTTCCTTCTAGGGTGGAAAAACCTAACATGACTTCTATCATCAGATCTGTAACCTAATGATGAATGGTCCAAATAGGCTGTGAAAATACAATATTTTACAAGGAACTAGGATACAGACATAGTTGAAACAAGAAACACAAATAATGAAGATAATTATGCTCCATAACCAAGAATATCCAACTTGGATATTGACTACAACAACTCCACCGATATTGCATTTATTGGATTATGGTCCTGGACATAACAATTTTCTCATCTTCACCTTCATCCTTCAAGGAGAACTAAAATTGAACAAGATCTCAGTTTCTCCTTGGTTACTATCTTTGTTAACATGTCTATAGGATTCAGGCTAGTATGTATCTTTTCTAACTGCAACTCTCCATCTTCTATACTAGATCATATTACATGGTACTTGAGTTGTATATGTTTAGTTTACAATGGAACGTTTAATTATTTTCAATATGAAAGACACTCTAGATATCACTCTAGAGCCTTCTATTCTCCTTCTTCTTACCCAATTTCCCCATGAACCTTTGTAACCAAAACACCTCTTTACTAGCCTATGTATCAACAACATACTCTACGTTTGTTATTGAAATTAAAAAAAAAATTTGTTGTTTAAAAATCCAACTTATTATTGTTCCATCTATAGAAAAAACATGCCTTGTGGTTATCCTCTTGTTATATTTATCACCTTACATATATAAATCGATGTATCCATGTAGAACAATGTTTGATCCTCAAAAACATAGTGTATGAGTAATAATGCCACTCAAATACCTCAGAATCCACTTTACTCCTTTCCAATTCTATTTACCTTGATTACAGTTCATATACCTTCTTACAACTCCCATTGTATGTGTTATATCTAGTATCATGCACTCCGTCACATACATGAATGTACCAAATGTTGATGAATAAGGAACCTTGGACACGTATTCAATATGATTTTGTGTTTTGGGACACATCTCATTAGTTAGTTTAAAATGGTTGGCCAAACATGTACTAATCGATTTGCATCCTACATTCTAAACCTATACAACACCTTCTCTATGTAGCCCCCCCGTGAGATAGTGTCATTTTTTTTCCTATCTCTCGTTATTCTCTTACAAAGGATTCACTTTGCATAACCCAAATCCCTCATCACAAGTGAATTAACTAATTTTATTTGGAGCAAATTTATATCCTACATGTTAGTTCCTACAACAATAATTCCATCTAAATAAAATAATAAGATAATATAGCTTCTATTATCTAGTCTATTAAAATACAAATTTTGGTCAAAGTAATATCTAGTATAACCTTGCTCTATCATAAACCTATGAAATTTCAAATACCACTACCTTGGAGCATGATTTAGACCATACAAGTTGATCTTCAACCTGCATAATAAAATCTCCTTCCCTTTGACCTCATACCCCTTGTTTGCTACATATCAGTGTCTTCCTCCAAATATCCATAGAGAAAATCCATTTTTACATATAACTATTAAAGATGCAAATATTCTAATACTACTAGACTTAAAATAGTCCCAATTGAAGTCACTTTAACAATAGAAGAAAATATTTCATTATCATATACACTTTTCTTTTTCTCAAACCCCTTTACAACAATTCTAACCTAGTACCTATTTTTCCTCCATTTTCTTCCTTCAACCTGTAAACCTATTTATTATGAAACGTCCTTTTAGATGTAGGAAACTGATCCAAGTCCCAAGTCTAGTTACTTACCAAGGATTTCATCTCCTCTTCCATGCCTTACTCCCGTTTCTTTCTAATTTCTACTTGCATTTATTCTTCATAGATTTTTGGTTCACCAAAATAAGTCAACAATAAATAATAGAATAAAGGAGAGTATTGTTTACGGGGTCTACTTAACTGGGTATATATTCTAACAACACTTGTAGGAGTTTGAGGTACTTGGTAGTACTTTTGTTGTACATTTTGGTTTTATTGTACCTTTGGAATTTATTTTTCTTTGATTTCATCAATCACTGTGTCTTATGTGTTTTCCTTTTCCCATTTCTTTCCCCATAATTTATCTTTATACATGACCTTTTCCTTGAATACTGCATTTCCATTCCTATTGATTTTATGATTTTCATAATCCTATAAGCGATTACAAAAATGATTAACTCTATATCCAATAAAAAAATAGTTCTTGTATTTTTCCTCAAGCTTTGTTATGTTTTCTTTATCAATTAGGAAAAATGGTTCACAATAAAAAGTATTCGAATATATAACATTCATATTAAATATGAATCTATCAAGCTTAGGTAGGGATCAAATCTATTTAGTTAAAAACAATTTCATCATTTATGATGTATCTAATATAGTTATAATCTCATACAACTCCATATAAGTTAGAACTAACAACTTATGTAGATATGCATATGTAAACATAACATCTTGATTATTGTTGAGATATTTATACTCACGTTGTAACATCATTGTTGGTAATGGTTTCATGAAAATACGGGTGTTATCCTTGAATGCTAAATTATCTAAGATGTTTAGTCCTAGTGATTTGAATGCTTTGGAAGAGATGACTCCTTTCCCATCTCAAATGAAAGTATTTAGCAAATAGGATGTGATAGCGATGAGTATTTTAATTAATATTTGAAAGAGTTACAACTAATTGTTGATCTCAATGAGACCCTATCCACGTGGGTCTTGCCCATTGACTAGTTCCCCTATTTATTCCATTGATGGTACATAATAAGTGAAATATGCCCCCCCATGCAAGTTACAAGAAACCTAGAATGCAATTTTAGGGATACGAAATTGAGGTTTCCTCTCACTCATATGATTCTATGATTTCCAAGTCCTTGTTGGACTTTGATATGACTTTAATTTATTTTTATCACTTAATACATAATATTTTGAAGTGCATATGCATCTATAGAAAATTAAGTGATTCTATTTGTCCTTCATAATATGACTAATGATGCATATATTTATTGATGGTGTTCACTGAAGAGGGAAGCTAAAGGTATATCTTTGAATTCCTACTAGTAGTTGGAATTAAGTTTTGTTTGGATTTCATTCAAATATGTTGGTTCCACTCATTATGTGTTATATTTTTGTACTTGAAGTACTATTAGTAGTATTTTTTATGCTCAATTATGGTCGGTGAATTTCGGCCCTAATTATTATGAACACTCCCATTATATTATTTGGTTGAATTTTCCCACTGTTCTGGTTATTTTCATCTATTTGTTGACTCGTTTCCCCATTCATTACATAAATTTATTATCCTAGATGATTGTTGAAACACTATTGGGAGAATTTTCAAGTGTGTGTGGATATGAATCATATGAGTAATCTTGTCCCTTCAATATCTATATGAATAATTTATGGTTTTGATCAACAAAAGGTTCACTAACTAAATCATTAAAATTGATGGTTTGCATGTCATGCCCAAGATCACTTGATCATAGATCGTCTTTTACGAACGCCACACCTAAGTAAGGTTGTAGGAGAGGATAATGGTTTATCCCCTGGTTCCAATTATATAAATATTTATGGGGCATAGATGGAATCTAATTTAGTTCTTGGATATGGTAGTGTTTGATAAGACAGATGCTCTTCTATTGATGGTGTTGGCTAGTGCATCTAGATATAGTTTTTCTAGTGCTACTGCAAAGAATAGTTGAAGTTTTCTTGGTAGAATTGTAGGTGGCTCAGGAATTGGTGGTTAAGGTTTAGATGATTCAAGGTCTAGAATATAATATTCTAGGGGTGTTTCATAGGTTTTCTTGGCTATATTGGGACTAGTTATGTTCCAAGTAGCCCTACATAGAAGATTCATGATAATAGATCTTTCTTTATACTCGATTTTCCTAAGTTATCCTATAACTCTAGGTTAGTGATGATGTCTCATTGTGCTTACTTTGAGTTGATTGGAATAGTATTAAGTATAATTTAAAATAAAAATGAACAAATGAAAGTTGTCCTCCTCTATGGTTTGGGTAGATTTTGTTTCTGGGGATTTTATCCCCCAACCAAAAGAATGGTATTAGAAAGTTTTGATGGTTCATTATTTTGGTTTTAATGGATTTGAGATGGAAAATTGGTTCAGTAATTTAGGATTTTATCTCCACTGAGAATATTTCTCTCCTTATTTTCTTGGAATTTCGATGATACTGCATCAAAACAATTTTTTGCATAATGTCTTGTACTAGGTGTGATCGGATGTGGTATCCCTTCACGAAGTTATGGCTATTGATTTTGAGTTTTTTAATAGAATGAACTATTATTAAAAATACACTTTTTAGACAAAAAATAAATATCATGAGAGTGGAGGTGTGTTTGTTTCTCTCTCTTCCTCTTTGTAGAGTTTCACAGTTTCATAGGGTTTAGACACAAATTATTAGTGCATGCAAGCCACCCTTTTGATTTAGTATGAGGTGGTTGATTTTTATTCAATTTTTATTCTAGTCTCATCTCATAGTGATGCATGATTTGAAATTAAATGACTTTAACTCTTCTTCTTCTAAAGTGGATTGTTTGAGGGGATTTCAATGTGGTGTAGCTGGAGGAGGATAGGTGTGGTGGTTTATTGGCGATTAGTGTTTCAAATAAGTGTTTTTGGTGTTGTTACAAAGATACTTTTAGGATTTTTTACACCATTTGGAAGAAAAATAGGTTGGATTATGGTGGTTGGTATACTTGGAATAATTATTGAAAAGGATAAGATATAATGTAATCTCAATTGTATTATTTATATTGGCCAATTCTTTCCTAATAATGTGAATGTTTTTAATCCATAGTTGATTTAGACCAAAAATTTCCTTAGAACAATTTGTTAATATTCCCCTTTCTTTATTGTTTATGATTAATTTCTCTCATTTAGAGTTAGAAAAATTCTAGGCTATTGTCTAAAGAATATGGAACCTTTCCACTTGGAAAGTTATGGACCATGTTTTGTTTCTTTGGTGGGAGGTTATAGTTTGTTGTACTATTATTTTATCAAAATTTAGGGTAGGATAGTAGCTAGGAAGTAGAGAAAGTATTTATGGTTATCTTCCAGAAAGTTCACGAGAAGGGTTCACACCTTTCTTTCGAGGGATATCCACTATGTGATTTTTCAATAGGAGGCTTAAAAATTTTGGTATGGTGCTTAAGTGAGATAAGAATTACGTATCTTAGAATGACTGGGTATGTTCAAATATTCAATTAATTTAGAAATGAGTTAAAGGTTACCTAGTTTATTTTTACCTTGTCAAGAAGAAGATCACAATGGAGAGGGTTCTTGGGTGTGTCCCATAGATGACTTTGTTCCTAATAATCTTGCTAATGATGGAGGTATGTTTATCTCCATTTTTGAGATTATTTTATAGTCATTATCCTTTAACATATAAGGTGATGGATACTAGATATTATTTCCATCATCTAGTCCCTTATAAGGTTTCTTATGATCATATGGATAAGTTAGAGAGACACTTTTCCTAGGAAGAGGTTTCCTTTCCATTTTCATATATGCACGCTGGTAAATATGTAGGTATTGTTGAATATATTAGGACTTTTAAAATTACATATGGGATAATATTGGTGATGGTTTTCTCTCTTTAGCCTTTTTTTTTACTATGAGTCAATTGTTTGGATTTCTCAACTAGGGGATGATAAAGATTACCACGATGAATGTAGTAAGTGATTCAATTGGTGGTTTGGTGGCTTATTGGTTTGATCATGATTACATATGGGTTGGTTCAAGGTAATTCTACCCAATTATGACACGTTAGTAGCAATGGAAACATGTAAAAATAGATATTAGAGGTATTTGCACAACCTTTTAGAACATAGTGTAAGAAAATGAAATGTAGACAAACGAATTAGATTTGAGAATATATAAATTTTATTTATGAAAAATATGCATAACTCCAATAAAATAACATTCTTCTATGATTGGTATGATTTTTTTTCTAAAACATAAAGCATATGTTTATGTTAGGCGTTAGGTTTGGCATGCAAACACTATATTTTATTGAGAAAAAATGCAAAGTTGTAGCTAACATGTGGTTCTTGTGAAGCACTAATTTTCCATAAATTTGTAAGGAAATATAATATTTTTTTCAAATTACTAAAGTGAACAAAGACCCAAAATTAGAATTTTAGGTGTTAGGCCACACTATATGGGTCTAAACAAAATCAAGGAACTCTTTTTTATTTTTTTAATGTGTAGGTATTTCTATGCACTTGTGTTGTTGATGTATTTGTAACTTCGGAATGTATTCATCCATATATCTTATGTATTGTACCCTGATGTTTATTCCGGGATGTGTCTATAATGTATTTGAGTCATGTCATGCCCCGATGTTCCTATCAGGAGGTTCTATAATGTAAACAAGTCATATCAAGTCATTGTGGGTAACCCACCTATTGGTCAAGGGTTAAAGTCCCCGTAGTTGTGGGGCCCTAGGGTTATTAGACTATCCTAGAAAAGTCGACCCTAGGGGATTCATTGTAAGTCGAGGCAATAGTCCCCACCATTGTGTTAAGGATAACCCTCCTTGTTGGTCAGAGGAGGCAAAGTCCGCACAAGTTGTGGGGCACTACGGTTATTAGACACTCATTAGAGGAAATTTGGGGTCTAAAATGGGCCTTATAAGAAAATGCACCAACAATCAATTTTGTGAGTTGGAATTCAAGAACCAATAGAATTTCAATAAAATGATTCAACCATAATGGTTGAATTGATATATTTGTCATAAACGAAAACTACTTTTTTTGTTCGTATTTTCGACATGTCTCCCTGTGTTTTTACTCAAATTTCAAGCAGGAGAGCTTGTTGGATGTGGAATTTAATTCTGCATCCAACAAGTACCCACACTACATACTTTTGATGGACCATGCTACCTCAAAAAAAAATACCTGAAAAAACGTGATGATGACATCATCATCACCTTTTTCCACGTATTTATTTTTTGGGGGGTAGCACGGTTCGTCAAAAGTATGCAGTGTGGGTACTCGTAGGATGTGTAATTAAATTTTGCATCCAACGAGATCTCTCGCTCAGAATTTGAGTGAAAACACAGGGAGATATGTCGAAAATATGAACACAAAAAGTAGATTTTTCATTCTTCCCCCAAAATTAATAACTATTATTTTATTATTTTAACTATTATTTTATTATTCTCCTTAGGAGGCCCATTTTAGACCTCAATTTTCCTCTAATGCCTAGAGATGTCGGCTCGAGTGAGTAATTGTTAAGTGGGGCCAACATGTTGGAGTGGGTTTTAAGTGAATGAAAGAATATAAATAGAGAGTGAGCCTCTCTATTTATCACACACACACTCACTCATTGGGGCACATGAGTGAGAGACAAGTTGCTGGGATGAGAGAGAGAGATTACTGCTGTCGGGAGATCATCTTGATGTTTTCGGGTTTTACTTTTGGTGTTGATTCTATCTTTGAGGAAGTTGCAGGGTTTTCTCCTTTATGGTTTCCCTAAGGAAAATTCTTTGTGTCTCTTGTCTCTTGTGTTTTATGGCAGTGTGCATGTTATTCTCTCAGATAAGATCCTAAGATCATAATGCTAGCTTGAATGATACAATTCTAACATGTTATCAGAGCTAACCTGAGAAGAAGACATTGTGCAACTGCAGAAGCTAGGGATTCTTATTTTTTGGGTCTCTCTCCATGATCCATCAGTAAAAGTATGCTAGGATGAGTCTCCATTGAAGGGCGCATCTGTGTGTCGAAGTGGAATTCGATTTCGAGCATTTTCAGTTTTTGGTGCGGGAAATTAGGGATTCTTACAGAAGAGGAATTTTTGAGTGAGCCCAGAATAGGATTGCTTTCCTCATCAAAATCGAATTTTAGAGACCTGGGTCATGATTTTTGGCTAGGTGAAACTCCGAGAAATTCAAACCCTAGTTTGACCCCGAGCTAGAAAAACCCTAAAATACTAAAACTGATAAGTTTTGGTACATTCTCTATATCTCGGGATTGGAAAAGGCTAAGGAGCTGAAAATTTCCTATGTTGAAGATAAAATCCTGATGTACATTGCATCCCAAATTCAGTGATGGATTCACTATATTCTGGGAGATATGATCCCTCCAAGTTAGGGTTCTAGCCTCTTCCATAATTCATCCCTAAACAGGACACCTGGGGTGAATTGCTATATATTGGGATAAAAAGGTCCAAATGAAATTTATAAAGATGTTCCAGAAATGGAATGGATTTTGGTCTCTATGGTCCAAGTTTTAGACCCAAAAGATGAAACAGTGACACATGGCAATCTGTACAACTTCATTGTTCTGAACAGTCCTGTAACAGGTCACCTTGGGAAAATGATCATAAGTCCCAATTGGTGAAACCAATTTTGATGAAACCTATGGTTTTGAAACAAGGACAGGAGAGGCTACCATAGTGTAAAGTTTCAGACATAGAGGAGCAGTAATTTCAGGGATACCACAGAAATAGTAATAGGCATTTCTGCAGAAGAAATTGAAAAACTAGAGCTTCTTGTTCTGGGAGCTTCCCTCCATTGTTTTCAGAAAAGGAGTACATTGGACAACTCAAATTGAAGAGATATATCTTTCTATACAATTAGATCTGAAATATTCCAAGTTTTTAAAGTTAGGGTTTCTTTAACAAACCCTAGATCAGCCAGCTCAAGAACCAGGACGGACACCTCAAATCGGTAAGATCAAATATTTTGCTATTTTCATTTGAGGTTCTTATATCAAAGTGATCTATTACATCAGCTTGATGATAAGCTTGGTGAAGTTGAAAACTTCCAAGCATGGAAGTATATGATCTCTCTAAAGAAAATGAATTGGACACCTACATGAATTGAGAGGTTCCATTTCTAGAGAGAGATGAGGCTAGAAGCCTTACACAAGAAGAACTTGGTCAAGGCTAAGAAGATCATTGTTGATTCAATCACAGATCAACTTGTACCACAAGTGTCTTCCCTAAAGACATCGAAGATGTTTGATTCCTTGAACAAGCTATTTTAAGGGAAGAACATAAATCGGAATATGACCTTAAGAAACTAGTTGAAGAATGTGAAGATCCAGAATGCAGAGACCATACAATCATACTTTACAAGGGTCTCTCAAATCAAAGAACAACCTGAAGCACTGGAGAATGCATAATTTGTGATAGCCACCTTGAATGGCCTCCCAGGCTCATGGGATTCATTCATGCAAGGAATGTATGCCAGAAGGAAGTGATTACTTTCAGCAGACTCTGGGAAGAATAAGAAGCTCGAATCATAATAAGAGAAGAGAAGATTGGAGCAACTAAATATCAAGCTCTTACCATCCAAAGAAGATCCCTCAACCAATGAGGAATATGAAGATATCAACTCTTTAAGAACCTCTTATCCATCTTAGCATTTGGATAAGAAATGATGCTATTATAAATGTAGAAGACGATGAAGCTGAAGGCTCAAGAAGGAGTCTACCCACTAAACAAATAAAGATAAGTATTCAATTGTCATTTCATGATATTGTTTTGTTATGCATTTGTTTATATTCAGTTAATGTATTATGCATGATAGAATGTTTGCATTAATGACAGTATACTACTAATATGCATGTGATGGGTAAGTATCTCATGGTGCTATACAACTCTCCATTGCTACTTATCTAGAATGAAACCTCTTTCCTGACATATTGGATTAGTGCACAATCTCAATGTTGTCCTGGTAGAGATGGAAGGCATCTAGAAGTTTCCATGAGATATGGATGAATGTTGTATTGGCTAAAATAGTTGCATGATCATATATTTATGCATAAGAAGTTTTCATTATGAATATACCTTATGAAATGTTTCTAACCATACAATTAATTCATTTGACATGTAGGAAAAATTGCATACATAATCGCCTACAAGCAAAGAAGGATGAGACTTGTTCTGAAGAACAAGTGACGACAGTTCAAGATGAAGAATAATATGACGAATGCAGCGACATCATTGATGTAGAACCTTCCAGCTATGAAGAAGTAACCAAGAATAAAGGGAAGACCAGCTCAAGAAGAATGATGTCTAGGATGCAATATCGATACATGAAGGGAAGTTCGTAGTTCCATCATGCAGTAGATGGAAACATCGTGGGATACAAGGAAAGATTCGTAGCATGATGCTTCTTACGAAAATAAGACATAGAATACGAAGAGACAATTGCAGCCACTGGAACTGATGTCACATGACAGACATGATCATGTGTGCAAATAAAAGAAGGCCTTGTATGAGCTCAGAAGACACCCATGGGATAACACATACATGAGGAGCTTGATGAAGATCTGAACCTTTGCTACAAGGTTGATAGAGGATGACAAGCTCACAGATGGGTGTGAGAAGAAATCTTGAAAAAGTTCAAGATAGAGGATCTTGGTATCCATTGATCCTAGATGGATACATAGAATATTAGTAGCATAGGAAGCTACTTGTCACTCCGGTGCATAGAGTACGGAAGACAGAGAGAGTATGATGCTCCGCTTTAGAGGGAGTGACTACAAAATATCCCGAGGTTCGACATGGTATGACAGGATGGATAGATTACTGATGACTCTAGGATTTACTAAGAGTAAAGTGGATTCCAACCTTTGCTTCAAGATTGAATGCGGAAGACTAGTGATGCTCATATTATGTGTCGATGAACTATGTTCTAGGCATGGAGGTGTGGACAAGGGAAGTATGCAGTAGAGATCCTGAATAGGTTTAGGATGATGGACTACATGACCACACCTATGGCATCAAACCTGAAGCTATTGAGTGATGCTTCATCAGAAGCAGTTGATGCTACAATGTATTGTCAGATGATTGGGTCCTTGATGTACCTGATGAACATGAGACCAAATATTTGCTTTGCTGTGAACACCTTGAGCCAGTTCCTCATAGATCTGAGACATGTTCACTTGATTGCTGCAAAGCATATTCTGAGGTACCTAAGGGGTACAGTTGATTATGAGATCAAGTATGAGGCGAATCACAAGATTAACCAGGAGGGTTATGTTGATTTAGATTGGGTAGGCAGTGCCATCGATAGGAAGAGCACTTCAGGGTGTTGCTTCAGTATGGGATCAGGTGTGATCTCTTGGTTTAGCAAGAATCAATCCTTTGTGGCACTGAGTACAGCTGAAGTAGAGTATGTTGCATCTTGTTCAACTAGTTGTGAGGTAGTATGGCTAAGGAAGCTACTGTTTGATTTATTTGATCTCCAGTTAGATGCTACTTGTATATATTGTGACAACCAGAGTTGTGTGAAGTTGTCGGAGAACCCAGTGTTCCATGAGAAGTTGAAGCATATCGAGATCAAGTATCACTATATCAACGATATGGTGTAGAGGGGAGTAGTGAAGCTCCAGTATGTTGTGAAGGACGATCAGATAGCTGATATGTTGACGAAACCATTAGCCAGAGTGAAGTTTGAGTACTTCAGGAGAAACTTGGTGTTCTCCAGATCGAGGTTCCTTCTAGGGGGGAGTGATGATTCCATGATCCATTCTAACATGGTGAGAGGATTAGTTCTTTCCATGGTCAGATGTAAGGGTTGAGCCATTCTATCATGGTGAGAGGATTAGTTCCTTCCATGTCAGATATGAGTGCTGAGCCATTTTGATATGACTGTAGGATTGGTTCCTACATGATCATATATAAGGGCTATTTCCATTCTTTGAATGGAGGTTCCTGGCCAGTTACCACGAATACTTGGTCTAGGACTGAGGGCCATTATGATATGAATGTGATATGTGTTCTCACATGATCACATGTGAGCGCATGGCCATTCTGATGTGATTGAGGGATGTGTTCCCACTTGATCATATATAAGGGATGATTCCATTCTCTTGGAGAATGGAGGAACCTAGTTAGTTACCAGGAACCCTCAACCTCAAGTAGAGAGCCTTTCTAGCATGGTTGCAGGATGTGTTCCCGCATGGTTGGATGTAAGTGCAGTACCCTTCCAGCATGGTTGCAGGATGTGTTCCTACATGGTTGGATGTAAGTGTAGAGCCCTTCCAGCATGGTTGTAGGATGTGTTTCCGCATGGTTGGATGTAAGTGTAGATCCCTTCTAGCATGGTTGTAGGATGTGTTCCCGCATGGTTGGATGTAAGTGCATAGCCCTTTCTAGCATGGTTGCAGGATGTGTTCCCGCATGGCTAGATGTAAGTGCAAATCCTTTTTAGCATGGTTGCAGGATGTGTTCCTGCATGGATAAATATCATTGCTGATCCTTTAGGGTTGTGGGATGTGTTTCCGCATGATCAGATGTGAGTGCTAGGCCTTTCTGATGTGATTATAGGATTGGTTCCTACATGATCAGATGTGAGTGATGGGCATGCCTTTATAACATGGTCTTGGATGTGTTCCTCTCATGGTCAGATGTAAGTGCTGGGCGGGCCATTCTGACTTGGTGTCAGATATAAGCGCTGGAGAAGACCTACATGGAGGCTAGGCCTACATCTAGCATGAAAAAGGGTTGGCTTTGTAGAACTTCCTGTGACGAGAAGAATCATGAGATAGCACCTGTGATGATGATCCAGCAGTGATGATCTATATCAAGTGATGATTGAAATTCAGTGATGATGATCCAGATCGAGGGATGATCTAGATCCAGTGATGATGATCTAGATCAAGTGATGATCCATATCCAGTGATGATGATCCAGATCCAGTGATGATCTAGATCCAGTGATGATGATCTAGATCTAGATGAATATGACTTGAAGATGAAGATGACTTGAAGATGAAGATGACTTGAAGATGACGTGGAATTGATGATGATCCAGATGAAACAGAGAAGAAGACTTGTGCTAATAAATTATGTCGAGAGAATACATTCCTAGTTAAGAGGGAGTGTTGATGTATTTGTAACTTCAAAATCTATTCATCCATATATCTTATGTATTGTACCCCAATGTTTATTTTGGGATGTGTCTGTAATGTATTTGAGTCATGTCATGCCCCCATGTTCCTATCAGGAGGTTCTATAATGTAAACAAGTCATGTCAAGTCATTGTGGGTAACCCTCCCATCGGTCAAGGGTTAAAGTCCCCGTAGTTGTGGGGCCCTAGGGTTATTAGACTATCCTAGAGAAGTCGACCCTAGGTGAGTCATTGTAAGCTGGGGAAATAGTCCCCACTGTTTTGTTCAGGATAAACCTCCTTGTTGGCCAGAGGAGGAAAAGTCCCCACAAGTTGTGGGGCACTAGGGTTATTAGACTCTCCTAGAGATGTCGGCTCTAGTAAGTAATTGTTAAGTGAGACCAACATGTTGTAGTGGGTTTCAAGTGAACGAAAGGATATAAATAGAGAGTGGGCCTCTCTATTTATCACACACACACACACACTCACTCATTGGGTCGCTTGAGTGAGAGAGAAGTTGCTAGGATCAGAGAGAGAGAGTACTACTATCAGGAGATCATCTTGATGTTTTAGGGTTTTACTTTTGGTGCTGATTCTATCTCTGAGGAAGTTGTGGGGTTTTCTCCTTTATGGTTTCCCCGAGGAAAATTCTTTGTGTCTCTTATCTCTTGTGTTCTATGGCTGTGCATTTTATTCTCTTAGATAAGATCCTAAGATCATAATGCTAGATTGAATGATAAAATTCTAACATGTGTGGGTTCTTTTTTGTTTTCAAAATAAGTCCTTCAACAAAAAATTACTAATAAAATACAAAATTTGTGTTTTTTACAAACTTGACTTGTTACCAAATATAAATAAATAAAATATAAAAATTTATTTTTTCCATATATGCGCCCACACAAACACACACACACACACACACACGTGCACGCGTGCGTGTGCATGCACATGTGTGTGTGTGTGGGTTTGGGTGTGTCTGTGTGGGTGTGGGTGTGGGTGTGTGTGAGTGTGGGTGGGTGGGTGGGTGTGTGGGTGTGTGGGTGCGTTTGTGTGTGTGTGTGTGTTTCCCATGAACCCCAATCTCTCTATACTCCTCCTAGAGTATTAATCATCTACCTATTCCCCTACCCCTAAACCACCACCACTCTCTCTAATAATACCCCTCCTGCTACCACTAAGCATGACCCTAATATCTCTCTCTCTCTCTCTCTCTTTATTTATATATATGTTTATATATGCATATCTCTCTCTCTTTCTATCCAAACCCATTACCTACAATATCTCTCACACTCTATGTTGATGTAATTGTAAATTTGGAATGTATTCACTTGTATTCCTTATCTATTGTAACCCGATGTTCATTCCGGGATGTATTGTAATGTACTTGAGTCATGCCATACCCCGATGTTTATTCCAGGAATTTTCTATAATGTAAAATTCATGTCAAGTCATTGTGGGTAACCCTCCTATTGGTCAAGGATTAAAGTCCCCACAATTGTGGGGCCCTAGGGTTATTAGACTATCCTAGTGAATTCGACCCTAGGTGAGTCATTGTAAGTCGGGGCAATAGTGCCCACCATTGTGTTAAGGATAAAACTCCTTGTTGGTCAGAGGAGGCAAAGTCTGCACAAGTTGTGGGGCACTAGGGTTATTAGACACTCCTAGAGATGTCAACTCCAGTAATTAATTGTTAAGTGAGGATGACATGTTGGAGTGGGTTCCAAGTGAATGGAAGAATATAAATAGAGAGTGATTCTCTCTATTTATCACACTCACACTCACTCATTGGGGTGCATGAGAGGGAGAGGAGAAGCTCTCTCAGTGTGAGAGAGAGAGACAGAAGCTATGGAGATCATCTTTATGTTTTCAGGTCTTTCTACTACCGTTGGTGTTGATTCTATCTCTAAGGAAGTTGCAGGGTTTTCTCCTTTATGGTTTCCTAAAGGAAAATTCTTTGTGTCTCTTCTCTCATGTGTTGTGCTTGTGTTTTAATGTTGTGCATGTTATTCTCTCAGTTAAAGATCTGAAGATCATAATGGTAGCTTGAATGATAAAAATCTAACATTGTATCAGAGCTAACCTGAGAAGAAGACATTATGTAGCTACAAAATCTAGGGCTTCTTACTTTTTGAGTCTCTCCACAATCCATTAGCAAAATTATGCTAGGCTGACTCTCCATTGAAGGGCGCATCTTTCTATTGAAGCAGAATTCGATTCTGAGCATTTTCAGTTTTGGTGTGGGAAATTAGGGCTGCTTACATAAGAGGAATTTTTGAGTGAGCCCAGCATAGGATTTCTCTCCGCATCAAAATTGAAGTTTAGAGACCTGGACCAAGATTTGTGGTTGGGTGAAACTCCAGGAAAGTCAAACCCTAGTTTGACCCTGAGCTGGAAAAACCCTAAAATACTAAAATTGCTAAGTTTTGGTACATTCACTATCTCTTGGGATTGGCGAAGGTCCAAAAGATTAAAATTTCAGAGGCCAAAGATAAAATTTCACTATCACTGTGTCCAAAATTCAGCCTCATATTTTTTGTATTCTGGGAGATATGATCCCTCCAAGTTAGGGTTCCAACCTCTTCCAAAATTCATCCCTAAATAGGACACTTGGGGAGAATTGCTATATCTTGGGTTATAAAGGTCCAAATGAAAATTATGAAGATGTTACAAAAATGGAACGGACTTTAATTTTGGTGGTCCAAATTTCAGACCCTGAAGATGAAACAGTGACACGTGGCAATCCATAAAACTTCACTGTTCTGAACAGTCCTGTAACAGGTCACCTTGGGAAAAGGATCATAAATCCTAATTGGTGAAACACATTCTGATGAAACCTATGGTGTTGGATCCGGGAAATGTGTGGTTTTTCTATTGCAAAATTGTAGACATATAGGAGTAGTAATTTCATAGATATCATAGAAATAGTAACAATAATTTTTGCAGAAGAAATTGGAAAACTAGGGCTTCCTGTTTTGGGAGCTTCCCTCCACTGTTTTCAGAAAAGGAGTACATTGGATAGCTCCATTTGAAGAGATATATATTTATATTTAATTAGATCTAAAATATTCCAAGTTTTTAAAAATTATGGTTTCTCTGACAAACACTAGATCAGCCAGCTCTGGAACCAGGACGAACACCTCAAATCAGTAAGATCTAATCTTTTGCTATTTTCATTTGAGGTTCTCAGTTAAGATGTCTCATCATACCAAGCTTGATGAAAATATTGAGGTAGCTGATAAATTGAAAGCATGGAAGCATATGATCTCTTTCAAGAAAATGAATTGGACACCTACATGAGTAGAGAGGTTCCAGTTCTAGAGGGAGATGAGGCTAGGAGCCTTACACAAGAAGAACTTGGTCAAGGCCAAGAAGATCATTACTGATTCAGTCACGAATCAACTTGTACTATGAGTGTCTTCCCTAAAGACACATAAATCTATGTTTGATGCCATAACCAAATTTTTTGAAGTAAAGAACATAAACCAGAAGATGATTCTGAGAAACCAACTGAAGAATTTGAAGATTCAGAATGCAGAAACAATCCAGTCTTACTTCACAAAAGTTTCTCAGATCAAAGAACAAATTGAAGCAGTAAAAGAAGAAGTGAAGAATGCAGAAGTAGTGATAGCCACCTTGAATGGCCTCCTAGGATCATGGGATTCATTCATGTGAAGAATGTGTGCCAGAAGGAAATGATTACTTTCAGTAGACTCTGGGAAGAAGAAGAAGCTGGACTCATAAGAAGAGAAGAGAAGATGGGAGCAATTGAAGATCAAGCTCTCACCATTGAAAGAAGATCCTTCGAGCAATGATGAATATGAAGAACTCAACTCTTGAAGAACCTCTTACCCATCTCAGCATTTGGATAAGAAACGATGACATTATGAATGAAGAAGACAATGAAGCTGAAGGATCAAGAAGGAGTCTACCCACTAAACAAATAAAGATAAGTATTCAATTGTCATTTCATGATATTATTTTGTTATGCATTTTTTTATATTCAGTTAATGTATTATGCATGATAGAATGTTTGCATTAACTATAGTATACTACTAATATGCATGTGATGGGTAAGTAGCTCATGGTGCTATACAACTCTCCATTGCTACTTATCTAGAATGAAACCTCTTTGCTGACATATTGGGTTAGTGCACAATCTCAATGTTGTCCTGGTAGAGATGGAAGGAATCTAGAAAGTTTCATGAGATATGGATGAATGTTGTATTGGCTAAAGTAGTTGCATGATCATATATTTATGCATAAGAATTTTCTAGTATGAATATTCCTTATGAAATGTTTCCAACCATACAAATGCATCTGACTTGTAGGAAAGATCGAATACAAGAAAAGAAGAATGAGACTTGTTCTGAAGAACAAGTGACAACAGTTCAAGATGAATATGGCGAATGTAGTGACATCATTGATGCAGAACCTTCAAGCTATGAAGAAGTCCAGTTCAAGAAGAATGATGTCTAGGATGCAGTATCGATACATGAAGGGAATTTCGTAGTTCCATCATGCAGTAGATGGAAACATTGTGGGATACAAAGCAAGATTCATAGCACGAGGCTTCTCAAGAAAAAAAGGCCTAGACTACGAAGAGACATTTGCAGCCAGTAAGAGTTGAAACACATACATGATTAGCTTGATGAAGATCTTAACCTTTGCTACAAGGTTGAAGATGAAAGTCTATACACTAGATGGTTACATAAAATATTAGTAGCATAGGAAGCTACTTGTCACTTCGGTATAGAATGTTTCAGTGCATAGAGTATGAAAGACAAAGGGAGTATGGTGCTCTGCTTTAGAGGGGGTGACTACAGAATATCCTGAGGTTTGACATGGTACGATAGGATGGATAGATTACTAATGACTCTAGGCTTTACTGAGAGTAAAGCAGATCCCAACCTTTTCTTCAAGTTTGAAGGTGGAAGACCAGTGATGCTCCCATTATGTGTTGATGCACTATTTCTCTAGGCATGGAGGTGTGGAAGAATGCGACTGGAATCTTCCTTGGACAAAGGAAGTATGTAGTAGAGATCCTGAAGAGGTTCGGGATGATGGAATGCAAAGCCATGACCACGCCTATGGAATTGAACATGAAGCTATTGAGTGATGCTTCATCAGAGATGGTTGATGCCACGATGTATCGTCAGATGATTGGGTCCTTGATGTACTTGATGAACACGATACTAGATATCTGGTTTGCTGTGAACACCTTGAGCTAGTTCCTAACAGATTTGAGACATGTTCATTTGATTGCTGCAAAGCATATTCTGAGATATCTGAGGGGTATAGTTGAGTATGGGCTCAAGCACGATGTGAATCAGAAGATTAACCTGGAGGGTTATGTTGATTCAGATTGGGCAGGCAGTGCCATCGATAGGAAGATCACTTCAGGGTGTTGCTTCAGTATGGGATCAGGTGTGATCTCTTGGGTTAGCAGGAAGCAATCCTGTGTGGCACTGAGTATAGCTGAAGCAAAGTATGTTGTAGCTTGTTCAACTAGTTGTGAGGCAGTATGGCTGTGGAATCTACTGTATAATTTATTTGATCTCTAGATGGATGCTACTTGTATACATTGTGACAACTAGAGTTGCGTGAAGTTGTCAGAGAATCCAGTGCTCCATGACAAGTCAAACCATATTGAGATCAAGTATCACTATATGAGGGATATGGTGTAGAGAGGAGTAGTGAAGCTCCAGTATGTTGCGACGGAGGAACAGATAGCTGATGTGTTGACAAATCCATTGGCTAGGGTGAAGTTCAAGTACTTTAGGAAGAAGCTTGGTGTTCTCCAGATTGAGGTTTCCTCCAAGGGAAAATGATGAGACCCATAACCATTCTTACATGGTGAGAGGATTGGTTCCTTCCATGGTTAGATGTAAGGGTTGAGACATTCTGTCATGGTGAGAGGATTGGTTCCTTCCATGTCAGATATGAGTGCTAAATCCATGAGCCATTTTGACTAGTAGGTCAGATGTAAGGGCTGAGCCATTCTGTCATGGTGAGAGGATTGGTTCCTTCCATGTCAGATATGAGTGCTGAGCCATTCTGAAATGACTGTAGGATTGGTTCCTACATGATCAGATATAAGGGCTATTTCCATTCTTGGAATGGAGCTGCCTGGTGAGGTACTAGGAAAACTCAGTCTAAAACTGAGGGCCGTTCTGATATGATTGTGAGATGTGTTCTCATATGATTAGATATGAGTGCATGGCCATTTTGATGTGATAGAGGGATGTGTTCCCACTTGATTAGATGTAAGCGCTAAGCCATTTTTTCATGGCTAAAGGATTAGGTTCCTTCCATGTCAGATGTGAGTGCTAGCCATTCTGACTAGTACGTCAGATGTAAGGGCTACTGCCATTCTCTAGGAGGATGGAGGCACCTGGTCAGTTACCGGGTAGCTCAGTCTGGGACTGGTACTGCATGCCTTTCTGACGAGTAGGTCAAATGTAAGTGCAAATCCTTTCCATTATGGTTGCAAGATGTGTTCCTACATGGGTGGATGTAAGTGCAGAGCCCTTTCATCATGGTTGCAGGATGTTTTCCCATATGGGTGAATGTAAGTGTAGAGCCCTTTAATCATGGTTGCAGGATGTGTTCCCGCATGGGTGAATGTAAGTGCAGAACCCTTCCATCATGGTTACAGGATGTGTTTCCGCATGGGTGGATGTAAGTGCAGATCTATTTCATCATGGTTGTAGGATGTGTTCCTGCATGGGTGGAAGAGCAAAGCTTTTTTAGCATGGTTGCAGGATGTGTTCCTGCATGGCTAAATGTGAGTGCTGGGACTTTCTAATGTGATTATAGGATTGGTTCCTACATGATTAGATGTGAGTGTTGAGCGTGCCTTTCTGACGAGTAGGTCAAATGTAAGTGCTGCGCAGTCCATTCTGACTTGGTGTTAGATATAAGTGCTAAGGAAGACCTACATGGAGGCTAGGCCTACAACCAGCATGAAAAAGGGTTGGCTCTGTAGAACTTCCTGTGACGAGAAGAATCATGAGATAGCACCCGTGGTACTAATCCATATCAAGTGAGGATCTAGATATAGTGATGATGTCCAGTGATGATCCAGATCGAGTGATGATTTGTATCTAGTGATGATGATCTAGATCCAGTGATGATCCCGATCCAGTGATGATGATTTAGATCTAGTGATGATCCCGATCCAGTGATGATGATCCAGATCTAGTGATGATCTAGATCCAGTGATGATGATCCATATCGAGTGATGATCCAGATCCAGATGAAGATGACTTGAAGATGACAAGGACTTGATGATGAATTAGATGATACAGAGAAGAAGACTTGTGCTGATACATTGTGTCGAGAGAATACCTTCCTAGTTAAGAGGGAGTGTTGATGTAACTGTAACTTTGGAATGTATTCACTTGTATTTCTTATCTATTGTAAAACAATGTTCATTTTAGGATGTATTGTAATGTACTTGAGTCATGTCATACCCCGATGTTTATTCCAGGAAGTTTTTATAATGTAAAAGTCATGTCAAGTCATTGTGGGTAACCCTCCTATTGGTCAAGGGTTAAAGTCCCCACAGTTGTGGGGCCCTAGGGTTATTTGACTATCCTAGTGAAGTCGACCCTAGGTGAGTCATTGTAAGTCAGGGAAATAGTCCCCACCATTGTGTTAAGGATAAACCTCCTTGTTGGTCGAAGGAGGCACAGTCCCCACAAGTTGTGGGTCACTAGGGTTATCAGACACTCTTAGAGATGTCGGATCTAGTAAGTAATTGTTAAGAGAGGCCCAAATGTTGGAGTGGGTTCCAAGTGAATGGAAGAATATAAATAGAGAGTGAGTCTCTCTATTATCACACTCACACTCACTCACTGGGGCGCATGAGTGGGAGAGGAGAAGATCTCATAGTGTGAGAGAGAGAGACAGAAGTTGTGGAGATCCTATTTATGCTTTCGGGTTTTTCTACTGCCATTGGTGCTGATTCTATCTCTGAGGAAGTTGCGGGGTTTTCTCCTTTATGGTTTCCCCAAGGAAAATTCTTTGTGTCTCTTGTATTTTGTGTTGTGCTTGTGTTTTATTGTTGTGCATGTTATTCTCTCAGTTAAAGATCCTAAGATCATAATGGTAGCTTGAATGATAAATCTAACACGTTAAACTCTTAAACTCAAAATATTTTTCTCTTTATCTGATGTACTCCTCGTCGCCATAACCCCCCACCACTAACCATCAACACTCGTCCCATGATATCCCCTCTCTCTGTATATATATACCTCTTCCAACCCCTCATTCTCCCTCATGTGGCCTCTCACCTACTCCTACAACTAAGAACCACCACCTAATATCGCTCTCTCTCTCTTTATACATATATAAACCCATAAATTCCAATAGATCTCACTCTCAAAATCGATAAACCCTCAATTGTTTCTCTATCTCTATCTCATGCTCCCTATTGGGTCATGAAATTGTCATTAGTTTACAACTTCCTTTCCCTATTATTAATCCCTTGTTTCATACACATAACCTTTCATTAGCCTATCGCAATACTTATATGAGAGATTTAGATCCAACCATGTTTTGATTACAGCTCTTTAGTAACGCACATGAATAATGATTAAACATTGAAAACATAATATATTTTTTATTTATCTTTGAAACATCGATGAAGTTTGATGACTTTTGTAAAAACATTTCCATGCCACTTAATGTTACTCCACGTCAATTCTTGCTACTTATATAATTGAATATCCATGAAATGGATTCTTGATATTTTTGATATGAGGCATTGTTAAGTCTATATAATCCTATCCTCAAAATAAAATAAAATAAATAGATCATACTTTGTGAGACACAAGCGAATTTGAACCCAAAATCCGACAAACTATACATCTGATTTTCAGCAACAATCTGTTGACTATCCGACTAGGGTCATCTTTTGTAAACGTCGGTCTCTTTTCATCGGATATCCAACTGCTTTATAGTGTAGGAAGTTATATAATGTTATGTCATCTGATATTTGACTGTGTATTTATCATTTTACCAGTCATAGATCCGACATATCAACGCCGAATATTCTACAACCAACACTTACCAAAAGGAAATATTTTTGTCTACATATCCTTTGGAAACGTCAGATATCTAATGGAGATACATATAAAAAAAAGAGAAAGATAGAAAACATTTGACGTCGGTCTTATGGCATGATCGTCCGATATCGTAGGATATCATGCATGTCGTGAAAAGAACCATGTGTAGGTATGCATGGCACATGGTGAATGAAATTGAAGAGATGTGTGCACCATGTAGACACGGGCGATGTCACAATGCAGGAAGTATGGGAGATCATGAACCTCATCGTGAATGAAGGAAGGAGGATTTTAGAGAAAGGAAATTCAAGGGAAATCAAAGCAGAGTACGCCAGATTAGACTTGCCAACTTAGGAACCTGTTGCAAATTTTGGTTGTGTACTACAACAGGTACAAATGACAACAACCATGGATTCTTATGCGCCCTATGCGAGAGTTGTGGAAAGTATGTCAAGCCTGTTCAAATCATGTGGGATGACGTTAATATGGGTGAGAGTTGAGGTGGATCCGACTGGAGATTTAGAACATGCCAACATGATTGTTTTCATTACGAAGAAGAGTGACATGGCCGATGAGATAGATCATTCCTGAAGTACATACAAGAACCAACTTATCTATGATGTGGATATTCAAAAGTGTCAGCTTCAATGAATCAAAGGAGAAGTGTGGGGAAGTTTAAAGTAGGTTGCAGAGGACCTCCATGAAGTGAGATTGATTCAGAGGCAGCAAAAATATGTCAAGGAATCCCCACATCAGGAGCAATCCCATGACATCCAAGATCTTGTAGATAGATTGACTCATGTCGAGATTTAGGTAGGAACTATGGCCTTCGAATCCTGAGTGCATAATGAAGTAGCCAAACAAAACTTTGTTGATGGAAACTAGGGTTCTTGGACCTCTCTAACAAAATAAACATGTCTTTACGTTTTGATGTCTACTAATGGGACAATATGTCTGTATATTTAGGAATATATCCATTAATAACTTAGATCCTCCTTTTGTTTACTATTGTGAATTCTATGAAAAAGAAAATGCTAGTAAGTACATAGGTTACAACTTTTCTTTAGCATAAGAAGACAATGTATTTTTTGTATATATGCATATATAATATTTGTACTTGTTGTCATGCAATATTGTATCTGACTTTTTTGAGAATTTGTCGTATTTATTTCCATACTAGTTTAAATACAACTTAGATTTCATATTGTGAACTATCCCTTTTAATTTTTCTCTTCTTTTTAGTGTTTCATTGCTAACCATGTCTTCGTCACATTATATTACAACCACTAAATCTCTTTTAACAAAATATTTTTAGTCTGTCTTAAAGCTCAGACGTCTTAAAGGAGTACACCATTGCTATGTAATGCAAGTAGTTGGCACTATATTTGCTCTCAAATCCACTTGCAAAGTGATGTTGAACTTCGTATTTTAGGACTAATTCAAATGGTACTAATTTCTTGGCACATAAAATGTTTCTGAGTATGATAAGAATGGATGCCAAACTAATATCAGATATCTGAATATATTGTGACCTTATACTTCTTGAGATAGATATTAATTTTGATTATAGTGTTCCTTCTCACCATTTGGTTTCTATTGTTGCAAGTATTTATTTAATTCATTCTTGGCACACCTAAGAAACATTTGTTTGGTAAATCATTTGATAAATAAAATATGAGTATTATGACTTACTACAACCATCACTATCTTTCATTGTGCATGCATCTAAGATAGAATTGATACAAATTGCCTTCTTGTTACCTTTTAGATATGTCTTCATTACTCCACTCTTGGAAATTCTTGTAAGGCATATTGGTTGACTATTTCAGTTGTAGCCTAAGCATTTTGATTTCAGAAGTATATCACCTTGAAAAACATCTCCTCTAGTTAAATATTGTGCAATGCTTTAGATAAAACAAATTATCCTTTGATAAGTTCCAAGTGTTATTGGGAATTTATCTTTGGTTCCTAGTCATATAGAGCACAAGTGTGAAGACAATCTAAAGTTGGTTTAGGATTTTGGAAGTAATACATGAGTAAAATGTTTGATATATGTTCAATAAATATATGGATGAGTGATTAACTAGAAGGATGTTTGTTGCTCATTGCGTACTAGCTCATGATCCTTTTAGAATTGAAATCAATGTATTTGGTTTGATAAAATGTTACTTACATTAAGATAATGGTTGAGAATATAGTTGATTTGGACTAAATTCAGCTATTAGTAAACATCATAGGATATAATTTTTGGATTAATTAATCAAAACTTACAACACAAGCTAACTCTTTATCAGGTCAATCTTTGTATTTAAAAACAATGGATGACATAAAACCTGCTATTATACCTTTTAATCGAAGTTTTATATTATTTTATGCTAATTCAATCATAATTATGAGAAAAAAACTTATATGATATGTTTTATATTGTTGTCTACTCATATAAGCATACATCAGGATATGTACAATGCAAGGTTATAACAACTTGGAGCTTCTACACATAATGGAATCATTTGAGTGTTATCTAATTTCTCATACCAAAGTATGCTTGGTATCTACAATTGTAAAGGGATCGAAGCATAGGTTCTCATATTTTCCAAATTATTACATGTACATTTTCCATTATTTCTACTAGGATGACGTTTTGATAGGTACATTGTCAGAGTTAATACATTGGACCTCATAATTATGGGAACTTCAATGATGAGTGAGTGACTGTGTATTAATTATGCATGAATCAAACATAATAATTGTATATTAGTTCTATATGAATCAAATATTATAAATAAAATATTACCTATTTTTAAAGAGTGCATATTTATATCAATGAAAACAATAGAACAACTCATGAAAAGAAAAACCACATAAGCTTGCAACTATAACAATTGGTAGCTTTTGAATGGGTAGTTGGTGAGATTGAATCTCATTTCCTCTAATACTTAGTAGCTCCAGGTGACATGATTGGTTGCGTTGCATCACAGTCTTTTGGTGAAACAACTACTCAGATGATAAAAAGTTGAGTATGGTAGACATTGCAGAAAAGATCAACCTTGAGTTTGATGATTATTTGACATGCATTTTTAGTGACGATAATGCAGAAAAAATTATTCCTCATATACATATTATGAATAAATAGGGTCCTAAAGGGGAATCACAAGACCAAAATTCTGAATATGATGTATTTTTGAGGAAAATTGAAAGTAACATGCTTACAAAAATGGCTCTCACGAGAATTCCAACAATTAATAAAGTTTTTACCAAGTCTCGAAAAATCAACAAGTTTGATGAGAATGATGGATTTAAGCTTGAGACAGAATGGATGCTAGATACATAAGGTGTCAATATGTTAGTTGTGATGTGACGTGGAGATGTGGATGCCACTAGGACAACAAGTAATCACTTGATTGCAGTTATTCAAGTGCTTGGAATTTAGAACCATGTTTCAAAAAGAACTTGTTGCACAAATAATGATGGGGTCCACTTAGATATGAAGAGATAAGGTGTACACCCATACAAGCAACTGATAGATTGTATAATGACCAATATCTCTCCCAACCTTGTATGATTCAAAAGCTTCAATTTCATCATTTCAGAGAAGTTGTGATTCCAAGTCAACTCTCCTCCAATGTCCTTCCTCTGTTCTTCCAATGACTCAATGAATCTAGGACTTCATCATTGCAAAGATAACTAAATCACAAAATCATGGTACTTCAACATTGCTTGCATATGTGATATTAGTTCAAAATCTAGTGAACCCTCCAATATCCATCCAATGTCCTCAATTACAAGAGACAATAGATGTATCATTTGTCATAAGAAATGTCACTTCCTATTCATAAGACTTGAGCTTATTTTTACCCTCTACCAATACACTAAATCTTTCTAGCATACCCTCCTTTCCAAAAAATAAAACCCTCCTTTCTTGTCTCATTCCTCCACAAGTTCCACCTTCATAGTATGGATCCTTGTCTCCTTCCTCCATGGGATCCATACCATGGTAGTGTTGGACTCAAGGAGGGAAAGATACCCTTTCTTGGCTCTTTGGTCATCATAGGAGATTTCATCCAATGAAATCCAACCCCTTGTAGTATGAATAGTCTTCTCGTTCCTTCACATCATCCATACATTGAGATTCTCGACCTTGGGAAGGTAAAAATACCCATTCGTGGGTCTTTGTTGATCGGAGAAGTTTATCTCCGCAAACCCGTTCGGGTGGAAGCAATCATGGTTCTTTTAGTCCTCTTTGCTACTTCAGTTTGTTGGAATCTATATTATTTCAAGTATTCCTTGAATGTCCCTAACCATATTTTTATTTACAAGAAATAATTAATTATTATACACAATGTGATTAGAGAGGAATATCTTAAGAGCAGGGACTAACTTGGTGTCTAGTAGATATGTCTAGTCAAGACATGCATACAAAACAATGGTATAGATACAAGAGTCTAGGGTAAGTGCATTTTTAAATTGGCCTTGCTTACACACTGTGTTTCCCATGTCCATTACAATGGATTCCTATGGCTATTGAAGCAGTTTATCTCTAGTGATGACAATTGTTTTTAAGGTGGAAGAACCAAGGCGGTCCTCATATTATTCTAGTGAGATAATTGTTACATAATGGAAAAGGATAATTCCACCGCTATCAATGGTTGCATGTTGAATGAGATGGGGTTTTTCCTTTCCTAATTGTAGGTAGGATGAATCCCAACTCAAAGCCATGCTTGCAATCACCTTCCGGCACTCTAAAGAAATGTTATTTGTATAGTTTTATTTAGTTTTGTTGCTAGGCAATTTCAGCCCCATTGACCAAATTTGTTCATTTGTTGATATGAATATAATTTATCTCTTTCTAAACTATAAAATTATTCCCTAACTAAATAACTTACACAACAACTAACTTATTTCAAACATTTCTATCTTACAAAACACTTATTTCCAACATACAGTTTGGATATAATGAAAGTAGGACATGGAAATTGAAATTGTGTACCTTGGTTATGTAGGTTGGTCCAATATTTTAGTAACCCTTCAAATTCGGATTCCAAACCTTCAACTCATTCACTTGAATAGTTGAAAAATAGAAACAACAACTTCCTAAAAATCTTATGGCTATAGTAAAAAAACTATGAATTGAGACAAAGATATAAGAGTGCATTTAACCGTACATTCCACATATAAATTTGATGTGTTTACTTTTTAAAGAATGGTTCATAATTGCATATGTAATATCAAGCATGAACAATTTTCTTAACAACTGCTAAAGGTGCAAATGATGGTGAAAAAATCGTAGTAAAGATCATATTCAAAGGATCATTATGAGAGTAAAATATCTTATGTTTCTAACATGTCTGGCAATAAAAATGAATTATGAAAAGATGCAAATTTGTAGCTATAAATAAAAATTGTTTTAAAGCATCTACAATTTAAAAGTATGGCATGATAGTGCATCATTTATCTTACGCGTGTCCTGTAAATAGGCATATGTTGTCCAAAAAATATCACATCTATACTTCTTTCATGCCAAGCTACTCCAAGAGTGAAGTTATGAACATAATATATAAACTTGGCATGTCTTCTAGAATGGTCACTTAGCAAAGCTTAGGTTTTAGGGTGGTTACCGTAATAAATTTTAAAGTTGAGTACACTTAGAGTAGGGTACCAAAGGTCATGTGGATCTTCTTCTAGGGATTCTAGAATGGTAAATTTCATGTGAAAAAAGGTCAAATGGAGGTGTGGGTACAAGTTTGCAGAATAATGGAAGGCATGTACCAAGGAATTGGCATTAAGCACTATTAAATTGAGGAAAGGTAAGGACAAGCTAGTCTGGTCTAAAAACCCTTTTCATGGAACCTATTCTCCAAAACATGGTTATGC
Organism: Pseudotsuga menziesii; assembly: GCA_001517045.1. NCBI lineage: Eukaryota > Viridiplantae > Streptophyta > Pinopsida > Pinales > Pinaceae > Pseudotsuga > Pseudotsuga menziesii. The sequence goes on along the minus strand of LPNX011091093.1, from coordinate 5,678 downwards.
TTCTTTATTTTCTCAAGACATGCAAGTCAATCCATATTCAATACTGGTGATGGGAAAACAATGTGGATTATTAAGGCTCCTTTTACCATCCAAACCTACACTCCAATATATTCAAATCCTTGAACAAAGTGCAACCATACAGGAACTTAAGAGGGTTGTATATTGTCGCTACAACTCTTCCTCTCACTTTATGCTAGCTCTCATCTAGGACAAGAGGACCCCTAAAAAGGGATGTTTATGATTGATTGTCCTAAATTTAGGGATGGTGTATTGTCCAAATTTGTGCCTAGCCAATGGTTGGATGACTTGTATGAAAGACGTTCTACCTAGAATGTTATAAACATGCTCTAACAACCATGTGGATCTAATTCAATAAGCCGGAAAGTATAGGTACTTTTCCCTATGATCAACAAGGAGGGTTAACCTTGACACAACTGTGGGGGCTATTGCCCTAACTTATAATGGAAAGTTAACCTCAATGAATTTACATGAATTGTTACATTATTGAATCTCCCGATCGAAACATTGGGGCATGACATGACTCAATTACATTATATATACTTCCTAGAATAAACATCAGGGTACAATACATAATATATAAAAGTGAATACATTCTGAAGTTACAAATACATAAACACATAATCTCCCACCACTAACTATTGGCACCCACCCCATGATCTCTATTTATCTCTCTCTAAATACCTAAATCCCAATCTCTCTCTCTCTCTCTGTATCTATATATATATATATATATATATATATATATATATATATAGAAACCCATGACTTCTAAATTATCTCACTCTCTAAACCCCTAGACCCTCAATATGTTTCTCTCTCTCTCCTACACTCCAGCTAGTGATAAGACCCCACCACCAACGATCGGCACCCCCCCCTATGAGATATCTATATCTATCTCTAAATTCCTACCTCCCAATTTCTCTCTCACTTTCTCTCACAACACCCAATCTCTTTCTCTCATTCACTATTTACCCTTAGCCCATAATTTCTATCTCTCTAAAACCATAAAACACAATCTCTCTCTCTCTCTCTCTCTCTCTCTCTCTCTCTCTCTCTCCTATCACTAACCACCTACTCATGCAATATCCATCTCTCCCTCTCTCTCTTTCTCTTTCTTCCTATCTTCAAGGCATACAATACTTTATAGTGGATATTGGTCAACTTCTGCACCTTTTCCTTGAAGTCTTCACAATATTTCATGTCTCTTACTCTCTTTCTCTCTCTCTCTCTCACCTATATTACTATATTCCCTTCAATTAATCACCTCCCCAACACTCTACCTCTCTCTATATATAAAATCATAACTTCCAATCTCTCTCACTCTCTAAACCTCTAAACCCTCAATATATATCGCTCTCTACCATACATACACTATAGAAAACTCCCCACCACTAACCATGAATCCCATCTCATGGTGTATATCTATCTCTATCTAAACCCCTACATCCCAATATCTCTCTCACAATCCCCAATATCTCTCTCTCTCTCTCTCTCTCTCTCTCTTAGAGCATCCAATACTACTTAGTAGATATTTAATAGTTTCTACATCTTTTCCTTCAAGACTTTACACTCTCACAATTTCTACTCTCTCTCTCTCTCTCATTTCATTTATCTCTCTCCCTTTATACTAACCACATCCCCATCCCTCTCTCTTTTTCTATATCCCTCTTGCATCCCCGCATTTTTTGTATCCTCATCTCTCATTTAATCCTACCACTAACCGCCACCACCCATTCTCTTTCTCTCTCTATAAACACCTAACCCCCAATATTTCACTCTAAAACCATAACTCATAATCTCTCTCTCTCTCTCTCTCTCTCTCTCTCTCTCTCTCTCTCTCTCTCTAATAATGTCATGTCCTCATTCAAATAAAATTTATTTTAAATAATGTTTCACCAACCTACTAGTTCCCTAAGTTGAGACATAGACATAAATTTTGTAATAAAGGGGCTATAGGACCCAAACGGACTTTAGTTTACCATATTCACATTTAAATGGGTCACATAAATAATAAATTCTAAGAAAATAAGGTTGCATTGGTTCATGGAGACACTTGGAAACTTGATGAGCCTTTGGGTGACTAGCTTCCCCGCACACTTGGCATGACCTTCATCCAAATTCGAACCCAAGGGGAATGTAACATTCTTGGAAGGTGGTGTGTTGTCACATAGCCTATAATGAACCAAGTAATTATAATTATATATCATATTAATTCCCATGGAAGAGGAAGAGACTAGGAAGACAATGTGTGCCACTTGGAAGGAAATTCCATGCACTATATGATAACTAATGATGAAAGATTCTATGACAAATATGATAAATTCAGAACTGATTTCAAAAATATGAAAAATATGAAATGAAAAGGATAAAAATATCCACCAATAGGGATAATTTTGGAGTTATAGGAAGCCATTCAAATTGGGGAAAGAATTGGGGCATGAAGAAGAAGTCAAGTATCAAAGGAGTTACTAAACCACTAAGATGAGTTGGAGGAAGCCAATGGAGGGAAATTTGAACTAAGGAGGCCTCATAAAGTTAATATAACTAGTTCATGAGGAATTAGAATGGATTTTTATCATTTTTAAATTGGATTTTGGAATTTTGGAGGACTTTTTCTTATCCATTGCACAGTGAGTGTTCACTCTCCCTGCTTGTGAACCAATTTTGAGGGAGTTGGATTCCTTTCCAAGTTGGTTTATGGATAGGAAATTAATACATCTAATAGGATCTCAATTAATTTGTTTTAGTTTCAGGTTGAAGTTCCACACATCTCGAGTTCTCATCTATTTCCCCTTTCTCTCATTCCTTTTTCTCCATTTCCCTCTACTTTTATCTTGATGGCACACTTGTTGGAGTGGTGCTTGTGCTTTCCTAAGTATATTGGATGAAAAATATTGGGTATATTATTTATTTATATGTACTCGTATTTCCATATGTTTTTTATTTCGAAATATCAGAAATATATGTGTAAAAAGCTTGCATTCTCATGCTTTTGAGTTGTTAGTTTTAATGAAAATGGTTGCAAGGTTGGAAGAGTTTATATCAGATTTATATGAGATATTTTCTCTGATTTGGATGATTTAGAGGCATTAGTTTTTATTATTTATATGAAAATTATATGTTATGTTACCATCTGAACCATTTATTCTACTTTTCATGTGTCCAATTTAAATTAGTAATGTAATTTCCCCATATGCATACTCCCTGAAAGTTGCCATATAGATGTTGCGCCTCATAACCAGTTTGCAGAGTTTAATAACCATAAATAATCACTGAAAATTATGCATTATATACACCCCATACTCTTTTCTGAAATTTTGGAGGGTCGTACTTAAGTTGGAGAGTGAAATTGGCCTCCATCCTCGAGCGATTTGACCACAATTTCCTAGGAAATTTTCCCCTTTTATCCTTAGCACCAAACCAAGTTGCGGAATAATAAATTTAGATACAAATATATCATGAGTCATATTGGGAATTTATAAGACTCACCATATCCTTTATTTTCAAATTTTATACCATTTTGAGTCAGTTGGAACCTCCCGCAGTCATGACTAGTAAACCTCAAAATTGGCCAAAATTATGCAAACTTGGGTAACACGTAAAATGATTTTTATGATGATTCAACCATTTAATGTATGAGGTATTTTATGATTTTTTAAGTCACATATGGTCCTTTCATAATAAATTTGGAAAGGTTCGACAGTATTTGGAACCAAACCAAGAAAGACTAGTTTACTGTGTTTTCCTAGATTCAAAATTAGACAAAGTCTTGAAGGAGGAGGTATGTGAACTGTTTGTGAAAATTCCTTAGGCACCCTATATTAAAAAGTCAAATATATTAGTTTTAAATCCTATTATAACCTAATATCACTTCCCTTTGTCTTCCCAGTTGTCTTATATCAATGGAGTTAGTGTGAAATCCACTGTTAATGAGGATCTTGAGAAATAATGTTTTGAATGTCAAAGCTTTGAATCCTCTTTGAAAAATTTTGGATAGTGTTCCTAGATTATTCAGAAAATGTACAACAAAATGGTATCAGAGCATGGTCCTTTCTCATGTTCATTAATAAAATCCATTGAAGAAAAATTTGCATCCATGCCGTACTATTATGATGACTCCTAGAAGATGATTATGAGCAATATGAAGAAGAATGTGAAGGGTATGAGTAAGAGTTTCCATATTGCGACACTTATTACAATTTAATAATGGATCAGGGTTATTAATCAAAACCTGTGTATTGTGAGTATCATATGTGGAAAAATACCATGAACTACTCCTATGAATGAATTAGAAATCTTGAGAGCAACATGTAAAACTTTGCCCTAACAATATCAAGCATACCTTGTTATAATGGGAGAGTCACATAAGACCCCTATTTTTGAAGACTTTATTGAGGGGGTGTTTGTATATAAGAATAATAGTGCATATTTGAACTCATTAAGGAACACTTATCAATACACAAGTTTGGAGGAGCATGAAAGGCATAAAAATAAGCCTACTCATGAAAATAGTAGAGATATATCCTTCCCTATAAATGAGGAACTTATAAACAAGTATGTGGACCTCATGTGTAAGGGGTGGAAGAAATTTAGGTCTAAAGAAGATTAAAAGAGCCAAGATACACCATTGAAGGAATAAGCAGAGAATCATAAAACAAAGCATCAATCACCTCAAGGTGATTGTAGAGAAGAACACCAAGAAGGAAGTGAAGACAAACACATTGTCCTTACTGATGGGGGTTGTGCAAATCAAAGGCCATCTACTGATAGATCCTTGAACTATGAAGGAGTACCTATTGATGGGTTCTCACAACTCTATGTTGGTAACATAAAGATTATATTTGAGAATGTTGCTACAAGAAAAGAATTTCATGAGTATGAAGACTCCCAATGTATAAATAATGGCAACTTATGCCCTGTACAAAATATGAAAACTCGTTCCCTATATACAAAATATGGAAACACATGCCCAAAAATTCCACATAATGGCTCATATACATAAGACAATATCAAGCATCCTTGCAACCCTTTGCACCTCGATGTGCATGTCCAGAAACAATATTCCTCTTATTCGAGCAAGAGGAAGCTTGGGCCATTGATAGTATTAGAGAACTCAGTCTCTCTGGGCTCTGAAATGAAAACAATAAGATATCATATTTTTTTTTTGCATGTCTATAAATTACAAAAATTACAAAATGGAAATTAGAATTCAAAACTTAAATAACTCACCGCAAATGAGACAATTGTCTATGAGGCGGTTTCAATCCTCCTTCTTGCAAGCCTCTTGGGAATGCTTCCCTACAACATTTACAACAATTAGTTGTTTGAAAAAAATAGATGCCTAAAACAATTATCATTAATTCTTCACAATATTTTCATAAATTATTCATTATCGCAATGAATGTATCATGGAGTGGAGAGGACTGATCCTCTAGGCTAGCTAATGGGGTAGAAGGTTGGACATATTTATTTGATGAAATGATGGGGTGCGCATCATATGTAGTTGAAACAAGCGCATATGAAACCACTTTAGATGTGGCTAAGATGAATGAAAAATTAGAAGCCACAATAGTGGTTGCAATGTTTCAAGGGGGTAGATGATATGGTGATGAGATATTGCAATGATAGAACCCTGCTAGTTGGATGATGGAGTGAAC
>LPNX011091081.1:266832-283205 GCA_001517045.1 Pseudotsuga menziesii | reverse complement strand
AACCCTAGTGATTAGGGATAAGGGTGCCATGAAGACTTCTTTCAAGAAGCTTCATGAGAACCTATCTTTTTCACTTTTTACCAAGGGCACCACTCTTTGTTCACCATGATAGAGCGGTTATGGGCAATACCACGCCCATATTAAAGGATAAAGGTGGTGCCACCGATTACTGCCAACTAAGTTGAGGCGGTGTTGAAGAACGTACAAATTTTTGACTAAAGGTAATAGGCGGTGCTAGATTTTTATACATAAAATTGATATTTGGATCAATGGTCTTGCTTCACAATTTGGGGTTGAGGGCAATACTGAAGTTTGGGATCTTATTACATGTTGATGATGAGATTTAGGTATAATAGAATGCCCCCCAAAGCATGAGGTTAGAGGGATACAATAGGCGAGAGCTTTGAAAGAGCAAGTTATCACTTCGAGGCAAGAATTAGCTTGATCAGAGATCATCAACCAAGCATCTACAATACATAAGTGTTTTTTACTCATGAGCAAAAATGTGTCTTCATCACGGCTGCAGACCAATACAAGGAAGATCCATGAGAGAGATAAACAAACATGGCTACTAGAATACATCGTAGATCCATGCGATAGAGGACTCAAAATTGGACATAGCTACCAGACGTACAATGTAGATCTATGTCCTATAGACGCAAATTTAAGCATAGCCACGACCATACAAATGTGGATCCATGCTAGTACTTCATACAATATACTCCATCGCAACTTGGGGAGAAATATATGAGTGCTTTCAAACAGCTAGGGTCTTCATCTCGTCTTCCACAAAGTACGATTCTATCCATGTGATTACAATGGTCTGAAGTCGAACATGGTAGAAACCACTTGATTACCAGTCAATGATGTGAACCGTTAACAAGTGCGAGGGAGATCATCATTAATGTCAATGATTCCCAAGGTACCATAGTACATTGACTAAGTATGAATAGATGATTTGATGTCGAATACTCAGTGGAATATTTCAATCAAAGGTCAATGATGTGAACCCATGTCGAAAGTGAGAGAATCTATCATTGAGGCATACAGATCTCAAGATACTAAATTTGTTTCTAAGACCAATTCCTGGATGATGAGCTGATGTCGAAAGGAATAGTCTCGTCGAAGCAGGGCCATGATGAAACCCACATCGACGACACGAAACTCAGAACAAATTTCTGGAATGTTGTAGATAGTGTAACCATTGGATTGACTCAAAAAGGTACTGACACAAAAGTTGTTTTAACTGCAGAGGTAATCTTCTAACTTCCCTTTGAACATCGGGTGACATGACAAATGACGTGGCAGCATTGACTCGATGAGGTGGAACACAATATGACATTGGACAATGAATTCTTTGAAAAACTCAAAGGAGTGACATGACTCATGAAAGTGGATCGACCCAGAGACAAACTGATTTACCCAATCGACTAAATGAAATGAAGACAAGTGCCATGTTCAAAGGTGACGACAAACTGCCATTTTATTTTGAAAAAGAATTGATTCCCTTCCCTTAATTTCCCCATCATGAATGATGAGTGCCTCTTTTCTTTTTTACGAGTTCAAAGAGGGTAACAAACACTCGTTGTAGCTTATCCGAAGACAAGTCCATTCCCATACATTTTACGAACCTTAGACTCGGAGGGGTTCGTTCCCCAAAAAGGGTCTCTTAGTGTTTAGTTTAACAAATCCAATGAAAGCAAACTCGGTATCATTCATGTTTAGAGAGTCTGAACGAAGACAAAATGAAACTCCAAAGGCTCCTTTTTCATATGATTTAGTCTCCAGGGTCCGAAAAAGTGTAAAATAATACTTGAGAGAACTCTTCCACTCGTGATTGGCTGGAGTGTTTGTCACACCCCCGGTTTTGACCCCATTTGCATGATGTATAAAATGTAATTAATCATGGTGAGGAGCTCAAGGCAAAAGCCCCACCATCGATTTGGTCATGTATGTTTCAGCAATACGGGTAGTTGCCGATGGTCTATCGTGCTATGTTGCACATTATAATGTGGCATCATGTAAATACGCACATCAAATAAAACAAACCACAACCAGCTACGACAGTGCAACGTTGAATGAAAAGGGCATGGTTCCGAAGGATAAGGGGTGGGGGATGTTAAACCTTGATCTATGGGGCAAAATCCCATGTGTTGCCACCTTGTTGATTTGCCATCTTCCCTTGTCAACCTCTTCCAACCTCTTCAATGTCTTGTTTGGGTAGTTGAGGCAGTTATGGCTGCTGGTGGTTGGGGGCAGTTATTGTCTTTGGGAGTGGGGTGGCAGCACTGTCAATCCCTTTCCCACACACCCACTCCACCCACGACTGCATTCACTCCTCCCTCCCACGACTCCATTTCCCCATTCTCTTCAGGTTCGGTTCATCTTCCTCACGCGCAGAGAAGGTTCGTTCCTCTAGTGAGTTTTCTCACTCTCACGCAGAGAGAGGGACATTCTGTTTTCATCCTCATGCAGGCAGTTGGTCGGGCTCCTCACCGCGCGTGCTCTCTGTGGGCTGTTCATTCCCCATTGTGGTCTGTTCCTCATCCACGCTCAGAGGGAAGCGAGTTCACTCTCATGGTTTTCTGTCCATTCGCGTGCATAAGAGGAGCTGTCCCTCCTCATGCACAGGCGGGGAGTATGTAGCTTTTCCCCAGTGGGGGACTGTGTAAGTCTTTCTGTTTTCTTAATTGTCGAGGATGGACTGCTGTTTGCATTTGATCATGGTGATTGTGGCTGCTATTATGTTTGGGGATGTTGGAAGTCGCTTGGAAGTTGTTTTCCATGTTAGACTGTAATTGTTGAGTGGTTACATGCGTGTAATTGTTGGTCTGCAGATTGTGCTAGGAGTTTGGCTTTTTCCCTGTTTTGGGACTATGGATGGCTGCTATCATTCATTGTGGGGTTGTGGCTGCTGATCTCCACATCTGTTGGCTGTGTCTTCTTCCCTGCTTTGGGACTGTGTAGTTGCCATCATTTGCATTGTGAGTGTGGCTGCTGAAGTACCCTGGTTTTGGGTTGTAGCTGAGTTGTTTTGGCCACGTTAGGGCCAAGAACAACTTTGAATTTCCCTGTGGGCTTGAGTTGTGTCTCATTTTGGTTTGGGGTTGCCACCCTATTGCTTATGCCTTCATCATAGAGCAATGAATGAATTGTTTTACTGCGGGTATGCAGTGGTTGTTCCTTGGACTGTCCTGGCTTGGCTGATTGTGGAATGCCTGGTAAACCCAGCGGTGTTGATATGGCTGATTGTGTCCCCTGGCTATGTGTAAGCCTTCCTTGACCCCTATCCTTGAAGGAATCATGCCCAACTCGGGGGTGGCAGTGTTGCTGAGAGATTGATGAGCATGCTGGCCTATGTTCGGGTGGAACGTTGCAGCGACGGAGCTGGTTGCGGGGTAAACTCTTCATCAAAAGATAAGTGTTGTTGGTTACTTGATCTCTGCAATTATATTGATGTCAAAGGAATTGTAATGAACATGTTGAATGTTGGAATTGTATGTGTGTTTGCTTCTGCTGTATGTTGATGTTTTATGCATCTTTGTATGATGGATCATGCATCCTACTATATATATATGTTTAAGCAATTTAATATCAGCATGTATCTCTTGTTTTTATGTTCATGGGGCTGTTTGCCCAGTTATTGTGGTGTTCATCGTGTCCTCTTCGTCGGTTTAAGGGATGGGGATGTGACAGTATGGTATCAGAGCCAAGGTTGCAACAATGGGCCTCTATGGGCCATGAAGGATGCAGTGACAGAGGGTAGAATTACCTTCTATGTTCAGCAGAACTGCAGCAATCAGGAAATTTGATGACAATAGATCAATGGAAAATTTCAAAAAAAAATCTAAGTATTTGAAAAGTGGTTCATCGGAGCACTAAGTGGAAAAGATTTCCGCTGTGGCGGAAGGATTAGCGGAATTGACTTCCGCTGTGGCGGAAGAGCTAGCAGAAGCACGCCCGCGGAGGATGTCTGGAGGGAAAATTTGAGAAATTCATCTAAGTGTTGAGCGGTTGGGCCACTAATAGGAAAGACTTCTGCCATTGCGGAAGAGTTAGTGAAGTTGACTTCCGACGTAGCGGAAGCATGCCCGACGAAACAGTTGGAAGAAAGCCGAAAAGAAAATTTGTCTAAGTGTTCCCCATCAGAACAATTAGCGAAGTGGACTTCCGTCGTTGAGGAAGAGTTAGCGAAGTGGACTTTCCCCGTTGCAGAAGAGTTAGCAAAGTGGACTTCCGCCGTTGCGGAAGAGTTAGTGAAGTTGACTTCCGACGTAGCGGAAGAGCTAGTGGAACGGACTTCCACCGTTGCGGATGGCGAAGCAACTACGCGCCCGACGGAAAAGTCGTCCGACCGCCGACGCCATGAAGAATTTTGAAAATTTGGCTAAGTGTTGAAATCGTCGGCTATTGGAAGGAAATGGTTGTTCTCCCGTCCACCATTGCAGAAGTCAAAGTCACTCGATCGCCGACAGGGAAGTAATTTCGACGCCAATCAGTTTGGGCTGCCAATCAGAAGAAAATAAGGAAATCATGTTCCGTCGTTGCGGTGGCCGAAAGCATTGAGTCTTCCGATAAGAAAGACTGCCGCCGGAGGAAGAAATGGTTCTGCGTTCCGCCGTTGCGGATGGAGAAACGACTAGTCGTCCGATGGGTAAGTTTTCTGACTGCCGACGCCGCAAGAAAATTAAGTTCAAAAATTTTCTATGTATAGAAAGTTGTCGGCCATCGGAAGAAAGAGGTTCTTCATTCTTCCTCTGTTGTGGAAGATAGAGTCATTAGGCGGTCGATGTGGAAGGAGCGCTGATGCCGATTTGGTTGTGCCGTTGATCGAAAGAAGATGGGGTTTCCTACGCCGCCGTTGTGGAAGTGAAAGGCACTAGCCTGTCAATGTAAGAAGTCTGTCGACGCCCGAAGTTAAAAATTTCTTTAAGAAAAGAGCGTCCAATCGAAAGAGAAAATGGTTTGTGCACCGCCGTTGCGGAAGCCAAAAGCACTAAGGCTTCCGACCAGAAAGGCCACCGACGCCGAAAGGTTTAAAATTGTTCTAAGTAAGTGCCGATCGGAAGAAGTTAGTGTTTGGGGTGCCTTCGTTGCGGAAGCCAAAAGCACTAAGCTTCCGATGTGGAAATCCCGCCAAAGCCGGTTAGAATAAGTCCACCAATCGGAAGAAATAGTGGTTCCGCGAGCGGCCATTGCGGAAACCAAAACCACTAGTCTTCCGATGTAAAAGGGCTGCGAAGCCGGTTAGAATAAGTCCGCCGATCGAAAGAAGAATGGAGTTGGTGGGCCACCGTTGCGGCTGTTGATAAACTGTTTCGCCGATGGAAATAAAGATGATGGAGCCGATTAAGCCGCCAAGAAGAAAACATTGAAAGGATTTAGTTGATTGGATTTCCGCCGTTGCAGATCTCTAAGGGACTACCCTTCCGATGAACAGTGCACCCGACTGCCGATGAGTGTCGAAAAATTTTAGAAGTTCTGGCCGCCAATGTAGCGGAAGGGATTGTGATTCGGATCACCGGCACAGCAGAGGAGTTAGTGGTTTTGAGAGCCCATGAACTGCGGAAGATTAGTTGAAATGAGGCCTAAAACGGTGGAAGGAGTAGCTGATTTGACAGCCGATACGTTGGATGAATAGATGAAGTGAGAGCCAATTCTGCAAGGGAAAAATTGATTTTTTTTCAAAGGGGATTTCTCAGTGGTTTTCAGTGGGATTTCCAGCAGATTTCGACTGCCTTCCAGTGGGATTTTCAGCTATTTTCAGTGGTTTATAGGTGGCTGAAGTTGGCTGAAGATGGCACCCAGTCCAAAATGCAGTGGTGTAATAAAAATGCAAAGATTTGGTGAATGTCTTCATTTTTAGAAGTGGCATGGTTTTCACATCCGAGATCGGAATGAAGCATGTGGATAGGCATTGGAATTGTGGAATAGGCATAGGAATTGTGGAATCATAGGCGCTTGATTACTTGGAATTGAATAAAGAAGCATAGGAAACTATAGAGGCATTGGGGGAACTAGCACCCCCGTAATCATCGGAGGAAAAGTGAAGGAATATAAGGCGAGGCATTGACTTGTACTAAGAGTGGTCATCCACATGAGGTATTCACTTAGTGAAACTATTTCATAGCGCCTTCATTTATGGGATATTAAAAAATACCCCTAATTTCACTAGATATTGATAATTACTTACAAAAATACTTTTGTTGAGCCTTCCTCCCAATACATATTTCTAATTAAAAAACCCTTATTTTATAATATATTCCTTATTTTTACTAGAAATCTCTTTTTATACCCCACCTTATACCTATAAATTTCCCATACCTTATTCTCCGCCCCCCAATACGTACAATATATTGACCTTATTTTTCACAATTAAAAGCCCAGCTTTATGAATGAACATGATAAGATATTTCTAAACAAGGTGAATCCCCCATGGCCATCCATTGGGATCATAAGACCATGCATACTCCCTGAATTATCATGGCATACATGTCAATAACTTAGAATATGTATATATAGAAGTCATGAAGTCAATATTACAGAATGTGTGATTTAGATATATGAATGTGTTCAGATATTTGGAGGTGGTTTTTCTTTTTGTTAGGAAGTTATTGTGTAACTCATCACTACTATCTACTTTGGGTTGTAAATATTTACATTTGATGCACATGGTGTGTACTCTCATTTTTATGATATCTTAAGTATTTGGTACCTAACACACATTAGTGACATAATCTATGAGAAGAAATTTATGGCACTATTATGATATATTCACTAAGCCTTTAATAAGATGTTGATGCCTATGTCTATTAGAAAATTAACAAAAATTAAAAGACTAAAAAATGAAGATACTTGAAATTATAATACTAATGGATAGATACATCAAGTTGGAAAATAAATTAAATTTTTGGAGACCATACCCCTAATTACAAACTAAAATTTGGCTATATGATAACTTATTGGAAAGATAACACAAGAAAACAACATGAGATGAAAAAAATTGCAAATTAAAAACAACATTAAACACAAAGCAAACACTATAAGACATAATGTTGATGCAAAATGTATACAAAATATGAGAAAACATAAACATATAAACAAGTTAGATATAATAGAAATGAAAAACACATTGTGCACCTAAAACAATGTCAAGCCCTCTGATTGCCATAGCATACATTGGCGATCTTATGTTGTAGTCCTTTATATCTAGTTCTACTTTATGGAATTTACCGCCACATAGTGTGGTCTTGTTTCTTGGTATTGATACTTGGAAGCTGGCTATAGGGTAGATGAATATGTTTAATTGTTTCGCTACCCTAGAGTCTATGAAGTTGTGTGTACTCCCACTATCGACCAACACCGCCACCTTAGTGTTTTTGATATGGCCAAATAATTTGAGGGTTTGGGGTTGAGAGATACCTGTCATTGCAACCACTGAGAGAGTTGGTGTGATGTTAGCCACCTCTTTGTCAGTCTCATCTCTATCTGACTCTATGTCAAAGGAAGGTACATCTCTTGATTCTTCATCATTATCGTCACTCGTATTACTTTTTTTGCATAAGAATAGATTCTTATTTTTGCAATTATGCCCTGGACACCGATTAGGGGCATTACACCTATGACATGGATTGTCATCCTTTTTCCCATTGGTTCTTACATGGGGTGGTATATAAACCAATTAAGGTTGTGTTTTTTGCTTCTCTTTAATTAATTTTTCTTTTTGACGGGCTTGTTCCATGTCTTTGACATCTAATAATTTGATATTGCTTTGGATACTCTATTTTATCTGATCGATGGAAATTTACAAGAGTCGTTCTTTAGTTATATATTGGATACGAGTGGTCAGGACAAGTAGATTGCTAAAATATTCATCTACAATATCAGTACTGATAAGTGATTGAAATTCAAAACCTACCGACATGGCATTGGGAAGGAAAGAAGATCGATGATGATGGTATTCTCATAGGGGTTCACTTCCACTCATGATCTCTAGGATGGACTCATTTGATGGAAAATTCTGCGTGAGATAATCTAGAGTGGGAAGAGAAGGTTCTAACCAGTAAGGTAGGTGGTAAGGGTCCAAAGCCATGAGGTGAAGGTCATCAACATGGTCATCGGAAATGGATTGGATAGCATCTTACATTGCTTCATACAGGCCAAGGGAGGATGACTCAACAAAATATTTACCCTTGGTACTAGAGCTAGTTGTGGAGATCATATTTACTGTCGCCACTTTTGTACTAGGAGGGACTGACGGAAACACACCCATAAGGGTGGACTCTTTCAGCATTCCCAACCCAATTGATTAATAAGGAGGGGACTGTCCAAGCATAGGGATGTTATTTGCTGTAGGGGTTGTAACATCCAGCGTGCAATAGTCAAGTTGATCAATAGTCACAATCTTTCCCATATGTGGAAATTGGAGAGTCTGAAATAATGTCGAAGTGATAGTGGTCATAGCGTCAAACCAATTCCTCCCCAATAGAATATTGTAATTTAACGGGGCATCAACCACTTCCACCTGAATGGAAACAGTTTTTCCCCCAAGATCGACAGAAAGCACTAGAAATAGACCATGGGGCTCGAAACCTCGTCCATTAAAGGATTTTAAAGTAGTTGGTGATTTCATCACCTCAGGAGAACCAATGGCCCTCTAACAGAAAATAGACAAGATCGAGGTTGAAGCTCCTTCATCCAAGATGGTCTTATGGACCTTTCTCCCAACTTCTCTAGATGCGATCTGAAAGGTGGCTTGGTGGGGTAACCTAGATTCATAGTTCTCTACGTTGAAATGAATCAAGTTAGTATTATCTGGGTCTAATTCCCCCAAGGTTGTTTTCAAGTTTTTACGCTACGTCAGATAACTTTGGAGTACCTCGAGAGTAGACATAGCACAAGGTGCCTGAGCTAAATCTTCAACAACATTATAAAATTGTGCAGCTCGGGAATCGAGATTGAAAACTGACTTCCTGAGGGTGGCCTTAGGTGGTCGTAATATTGAATCAAGATTAGGTTTTTCGATCACGAGAGGACCATTAGACGAGGATGGAGGAGAACTAGTTGAAGGGACTTTCTTGGAAGAAGGATTTTCATCTTTCTTCTCATCTCGCTTGTCATATGATTGACTACAAGTACTGAAAGTGATGGCATCAGAAGACATCATCTGGATTTCTTCCGTGGAATTAGGGTTCCCCTGATTAGACATGTGATCTATCAGTTTCTGTTGAGAGGGAAAAGGATCAGAAAGGACTATGGGTGTGGGGTTACTCTTAAAAAAGTTATTTATCTAGTCGCAGTGAGGACATTATTTTCTGAAGTGATCTCCTCCACACAATAAGCAAGGATATTTGGCTTTCCTCTTCCCTTTATCATTCTCATTGGTTGTAGGCTTAGGATTCTCCTGTTGGTTCCTAGGTTTCTTTTTTTTACTTTTTCCTTTTTTCTTATTGCCAAGGGTTTGTGTGATTTGAATGGCATTTTCCTCGGCAGAAACCGTAGTAGTCGAAGGAGCAGTGGTAAAAGAATTAGGTTGCTTGGAAGGTCTTACCATCAACAAGGGATGGATTGAACCAACCACCCCATCAACAGAAGTTTCTGTTGGTGGCTTAGTGGGATCTGCACTGGGACGAGGAGCTTGAGGAATTAAATCATACAGTGTTCTAGATTGGGAATAGACCAAATCTAGATACAGAGCGCGACTAATAACCTTCTCTTCAGTAACAACACCACCCATATCCACAACTCAGGCGGTAGGATGCAACAATGACTTAGTGAACCAATCAGCTAGCAGTTGGTCCGGGATAGGAGCTTTAATAAGCCTTCTCCACCTTCTCCACTCATGGATATGGTCGGTATGTGGGTGGAGGTGTTTTGGCAGAGTGAAGTTAAAATATTTGTACCTGTTTCATAACGAATGGGTAGCTGAAAGTGTGTAAGGAAAATAGTTGCCAGAGAGCTAAAGTCCACAAATGAATGTTGTGGAAGTTCAATGTACCATTTCGCAGCTATATCAGTCAACGTGCACTAGAAGAGCCTCAAATGAATAGAATCGTCCATCAAGGAGTTCGAGGAAGACCACAGATGGAAGGTCATAACATGGTTTTTGGGATCATCTCCCTGCTTTCCATCTAATTTTGGAATGTCCGATGGCAACTTTACCATAATCGTGGGCCATGAAGGGTTGTGCCGAATGGGATCATTTATCAATTTGGATAAATCAGGTAAATCCAAAGTTTCTAGGAAAGGTAAATGACGATTGGGTTCCATGTACTAGTAGCATTGATAAGGCATGTATCCACCAGTAGGACCATATTTTGACTGATATATAGGTTGTTGAAACAACTGATGAGATGATGCAATTCCTGAGGATTAACCTCCAAGATTAGGGTTGCCAGGACCATCAGAGGCCCCTGGGACCACCAAGACCACTAGGACCACCAGGACCCCCGAGACCACCAGGAGGAGGACCACTAGGACCACCAGGACCACTAGGAGGAGGACCACTAGGACCACCAGGACCCACAAGACCACCAGGACCACTAGGAGGAGGACCACCAGGACCCCTAAGACCACCGGGACGAGGACCACAAGGACCCTCAGGACCACCAAGAGGAGGACCACCCGCCCCCCTAGGGGGAGGACCTCCATAAGATGGTCCTCTAACATCTCCAGCAGTATGAATAGGTATTCCTCCCATTGCTGGCATGTAAGACTAGTTGGGTTGCCCCCATGGTGTAAATGCATTCCTAGGGTACATAATTCCAGTGTAGGACATTCCTATAGGGGTAGCTTGATAATTCATGTTCGCTACAAGTACTTGATTTGCTGGGTAACCATAACCCCATGAGGGTTGATTAAATATAGGATGTGCCCCTAAGGGCTGACCTGAACTAAAAGGAGCATGTGATATGTTTGTATTGGTGGGAGGAACATATAATGTGGATTGTCCTGCAGTAGAGGTTTGTCTATTATTAGTAACAACTTCACTAGTGGGTAACGTAGGTCATGTTGGGGGTTTCCCCCTGCGTTAGAAGGTACAGACACTAATGGAACTGAAGGTTCCCCCCCGGCCATAGAAAGTATGGGATGACTAGAGATAGACCTATAATTCAAAACTACAAGAGCAGAATTGGAGGTCTGACATGGATTGTGAGAAGTCTCAACATATGCTAGATGACCATCAGTGGAAGCTCTAATTTTAGCCATAGGCCAAAGATCCGTGTTACGAGGTAATCTAGCTCAAAATAGTCGGTCTCTCACAAGGATTTTCAAGCAGGTGCAACTCGCGATATACTCAAGGTATGTGCATAGTAGTCTCCCCTAGTGTTGTTCTCAGTGTATTGCTCCAAAGAAGACGACCAAAGGGTTTTTCTTAGTTGGACAAGAAAACCTAGTGGGGTCTCTAGATGGAGAAACAATAGGTGTGGTGATGGATTGGTTGCTAAGAGGTTGGACAGATTCCTGGTGGCTGAACATGTGATGGACATGATACATCTACTCAAGCAGTGGGTTGGAACTGGGGGTATTTCTGATCATGTACCTATCTTTCTAGAACTCAATATTGGACCTACACAACCACCAAGTCCTTTGATGTTTAACAATATTTGGTTAAATGATGAGTCTTTTTAATTGTTGATTTCTGGAAGTTGGATCCCCTTCAATCCTAGAAGTCCGCTTTAAACAACTTTCCAGTTTGCAGCTAACTTTAAAAGATTAAAGGGGGCAATCAAAGAGTGGTATGTGGGGAAAAATATTTGGGAGGACATAATTGAAACTTTTAGAGGAGGATATTTATAGGATCTTGGAGGGAGATGAGGGTGGGATGCTGAACAAAGATACCAAGGAGAACCTTAGAAGGCTTGAAGGGAGAAGGAACACTTTGCTGCTAGAAAGGGAGGAGACTTAGAGACTGAAGAGAAGAGATACCCGGTTGGAATGTGGAGATGATAATACAAAAAGTTTTCATGATTATGCTAGAGGGAGGAAGGCTTCCAAGTCCTTTTGGAGCTTTATGGATGAACATGGTGCAACCCAATCCTCCTTTGATGAGAAGGATAAAATAGGGGTAGCTCACTTTGAGAATCTTTTCAAAGCTCCTCCTCAAGCTTCTATTGTTGAATTCATCAGAGTAGCTCAACTGGTCCCCAAGTTTGTGGAGGAGGAATACAATCTTTCATTTATGGAGGAAGTTGAGGAGGAACTAAAGGTAGCACGACATAGTTTTCAGAAGGATAAAAGTCCTGGACCCGATGGGTGGACAATTGAATTCTTTCTGGGTCTGTATGATATTCTAGGTGGAGATATTTTGAAGGTTTTGGAAGACACCAAACTCTCGAGGAGATTCCTTGTCGATTTAAACTCAACCTTTATTGCATTAATCCCCAAGGTTGACAACCCTACCTCACTAAATGATTCTAGACCCATCTCTCTCTGTAATTGTGTCTACAAGGTGGTGTCTATGGTGATTTCTTGAAGATTCAAGGACATTCTTTCAAAACATATCACTGAAGAACAATTTGGGTTTTTGGAGGGGAGACAGATTCATGAAGCCATTGGGGTGGCACAAGAAGGGCTGCACAGTATAAAGACAAAAAGGATCAAAGGGGCTATCCTCAAATTTGATCTGTCTAAAGCCTATGATAAGGTTATTTAGTTATACATTCATTCGATGCTGACTCATCTTGGATTTGGTATTGGATTTATTAGATGGATCATGAGTTTCATTACTAAAGTCTCCTTTTCTCTTCTAATAAATGGGGCGGCTTCACCTTTTTCCCATGCCGAGAGAGGATTGCACCAAGGATTTCCGTTATTCCCCTTACTATTTCTGTTGGTGGCTGAAGGATTAAGTAGGGTCTTTGAAGAAGCTAAAAGTCATGGTTCTTTGAAGGGCATACAAGTTTACCAAGTTATTAATTTAACTCCCATCTTGTTTGTGGATGATTTCCTCATTTTTTCCACAGCGACAATGAGGGACATTAATACTCTTCTGGACATACTAGTTCTATTCTCCAAAGAAAGTAGGATGGATATTAATGCGAGGAAATAAACCCTAACTTATCACATGTCGTCGGCTGAAGAGACCCTTGAACTCAATAGGGTATTTCCTTACAAGCCGACTGAAATTGATGAGGGTATGAAATATTTAGGTTTTTGTCTCAAACCTAATGATGATCACAACCAGGATTGGAATTGGCTTCTTGAAAAGTTGGAAAAGAGACTAAAGATGTGGAGTCATAAGTGGTTGTCTAGAGCAGGCATATTGGTTTTGGTGAAATCGGTATTGGAAGCTATACCTATATATTGGATGTCACTTGCTTGGATCCCTCAAGGTATTCTGGAAGCAACAAGGAGAATTTTTTTTAGGTTTATGTGGAGTGGCAAGCAGGAAACTCAGGTGACTCCTTGGGTCCGATGGGAAAATATTGTAGTACCAAAAGGTCTGGGAGGCTGGGGCCTCAAGAATATTTTCTTGTTTACGAAGTCTCTTGCAACCAAGGGGAAATGGAGGTTTCTAAAATATGACAGTCTTTGGACACATGTTATGATACATAAGTACTTAGCTTCGGATTCGGTTGAATATTGGATTAGGAATCCTAGGAAATCCCATGCAGGAGGCTCTATGATTTGGAAAGTTGTGGTGCAATCCTTTAGTTTTCTTGAAAGCAACCTAGCTTGGAAAGTGGGGGATGGAAGGAAATTAAGGGTTAGTGAGGATCCATGGGTCGAAAGTGCACAAAAAAACATACTTCCTAGCCACATGGTGGAAGAAATTAGAGAGAGAGACATTTTCTACCTCTACCAACTTGCAACCCCTATTCAGGATAATTTATGGTTTCACTCATGGAGACCATCTTCTTCTTTTGGGTTAGCATATATTGATGAAGGGGAATTGACATGTTATATTGGAGATTTGAATAGGGAACTCATTCAGTTAAGGGATAGGGAGGATGAACTCGTCTGCAATGTTGATCCCCTCAGTTGCTACACTCCAAAGGTCGATTACTTAAAACTTAGTGTAGATGGTCTATGAAGGGATCCGTTTTGGTGGTGGTAAAAACTGTGGAAAATCAATATCCCACCAAAAAATAGGCTCTTCATGTGGTGTTCACTGGAGAACAAGGTTCCAACCTGGGACAATCTTTAGAAAATATGTTTTCAAGGGCCCAACTGGTGTATGCTTTGCAATGTAGAGGGCGAGACGGTTCTACATCTTTTTAAGAAATGTGCCTTTATCAAAGTTGTTTGGTCAGAATGCTCAAAGACACTGGTGGTGCCATGTTTCTGGGAGGGCCACATTTTAACAATAACAACAAGCCTCTCTTGCAGCTTTCTGAGTGCCTTTCCCCAATATATCAGATCTACCAGACAACGGGATGCTTTGGATGCTGAATTGGACGTGCCATGGTTTTTTTTATTGGGAAGCACAAGATAATATCTGTGGTGGTGGGGCTCTTCTATTTCTTACCGAGACATATTTCTATGAACTGGTGGCATATTTAGGGGAAGCGAGTAAAAAATTTGTTGAACTCATGAGCCTTAAACTTCTCTTGGTTTTTGCAGTAGAGAAAGGATGTAGAAATTTAAATTTCATGGGTGACTCTATGAATGTTGTAAATTGGATTAATGGGACACAACAATGCAGGAATATTAGACTTGTTAGCATCTTATTATCTGCTAAATAGGTTCTAAAGTCTTTTGTTTCCTTCTCTTGTCGACATGTTTATAGGGAAAACAACGAGGAGGCCGACAAGGCCTCGAAGGAGGGGTTGTCGATGAACAAGGGCCAATGGAAGATCAAGGAACATAGAGAGGGTACTATTTAGGAATTCTATCACATACCATTCATAGAATGATTTTTTTTTACTTTTATTTCGAACTTTATGTCACAACCACACTACTATATCACTCTTTATGAACATATTACAAGATTATATGTTTTTCTTTGTGCTCTATTGGGCTGTCTTTGAACAACAAACATATTTCAGGTTACCAATTTTGGGAACAGGTTTTTCTTGACAAGAACTTGATAACTTAAAGTTTGAAAACAATGTAAGGAAAATCTATAGAATAATTTAAAAAACTAAAGTGAAAAACTAACATACTAAAAAAATTAATATTAAACATTTTTCAAATTAAAAAATTATTGCATTTATTATATCAACCAGGTCTTTGAATTCAACATCATAGGCATATTTATTTATCAATATAAATAAATTAAAAATATATAAAGTATATAATAAAAATATTATAAAAAATAAAAAATAATATAAAAAAACATGAATTAATAATAAGGTTTTTTTTTTAACTATATTTGGTTCTGAACAACATATATAAATGATGGAGAATGCCCAAGCAAACAGCCCCCACCCTTTAATAAATAAAAAATACTAACTGTTAGATATGCCTTTCGGAGATTGCTGTTCCCATATTTTAAAAAAAATAACACAACATCATTAATGAATGAGAAGACCCCACCCGACCTTACCCTAGGCTAATAACACAGCAATGCTTATGAATTTGAAGGCCCCAGCCACCCCACCCTACCCTAGGCTAATAACCCACCCTAGGCTAATAACACAGCAACACTAATGATATTGAAGGCCGCACCCACCCCACCATACCCTACCCCACCATACCCTAGGCTAATAACACAGCAACACTAATGAATTTGAAGGCCCCAACGGCTAATAACAGAGCAACACTAATGAATTAAGGATTGTTTTCGTTGCTATCACCAGTGTTGTCATCGTTCACTTGCGTAGTTTCATGATCAGTGTCTACAGCAAGCTTTTCACTGGGGTTGTTTTGTTCTACTTCTTCTTGTTGACGTGGTGCCTTTGCTTGTTCTTCTTGTTGACCTGCACCAGATGGAGGTTCTTGTTGATCTGATGCAGATGGGTGTTGCAGTGACTGTTGTTGTTTTGCTGATGTAGTCGAAACATATTTGTCAAATATGTTCAGCATTTCCACGCCTTTCTCGAATTCCACCTGAATGCAAGCATATTCCCAATAGACAAATATTGTTAATCATAGATCTATTCATCAATATTGTAATCGAATCTACTCTACTCTAGAACCAGCCTGCATCTGTCCATTTTCTAATATAATTGGATGAGGACAAGCAAAATACTTTTAGAAAGATGGAATGAACAATATTTACCTGTTGGGTGTCTCGACAATATATAATCGATCTCTCGTTAGGGTTTTCCGCATCATTAAAAGTAATACGCTGGAATTGACTATAGGGCACATCCTTTGTAATGTGCCATTTCACCGGAAATTGTCCTTTCCAATAGCGATCCCAACAATCTGAGGACGTTTCAAAATCTACGGGCCCATCCATTTCAGCAACACCACAGAAATTCTCA
>LPNX011091081.1:201387-262396 GCA_001517045.1 Pseudotsuga menziesii | reverse complement strand
CTAGTTATTGTGGGTTTTCTTATAAGAGTGAGTTTAAGAGTTAGTGTTCAAATGTATCTTGTGGATTGATGTAACCACTAATGCTTAAATGTAACTATTTATATAGGTTTCCTCATAAAAGTGAGTTTAAGAGTTTGTATTCATGTATGTTAAATGTATTTTTTTGATTGAAATAAATGCTAAGTAAATTTTCAAACACTATGTACTCTTTGCATGCAGATAGATTGATTTGATCATGGCCTTTTTCATAATGATTTGGTGGCATATAAACATTGACCGGCTTATTTGCATAGAAGAGTGTATGTACTTACTTGGCTTAGAGTAGAAAAAACATGTTGTGGGTGTAACTACTAATGTTTTGATGTAATTATGGGTGTAACAACTAATGTTTAGATGTAACTAGCCTTGTGGGTGTTCTTATAAGATTAAGTTTAAGATTTCGTGTTCAAATGTATATTGTGGATTGATGTAACCACTAACGCTTAAATGTAACTATTTATATAGGTTTCATTATAAAAGTGAGTTTAAGAGTTTGTATTCATGTACGTTAAATACAATTTTTTGGGTGAGATATAATGCCAAATAAATTTTCAGACTCTATGTAATCTTGGCATGGAGATTGATTGATTTCATCAAGGCCTTTTCCATAATGATTTGGTGGCATATCTTAATCCTTATTCACTTCATGCTCAAGATAACAAGGATTCATAAAAATAACTCTTTTAATACCTCTTAAACCTTTATCCTAAGCCACATCAATTCTCACAAGTTGAATAAAGTGAAAATTCGATGCTCTTAGTAATGTTTTTGCCCCTAGTGGTTTGTAATGCACGTAAAATATTTATGAGAAAATGTGGGTGCAACATATTCCATCACATCTTTGTGTTTGGTTATTCTTCATCTATTCCTATGTGTTCTCGTTTGTTGTTTTAATAATGACTATCTTGCACCTTTTGGGATAGTAAGTGGTTAATGAAAATATCTTAATAGATCATGTTTAGAACATGAGATCTTTATAAACCATAGGGTCTTGCTTAAGCCTCAAGTTTAGAGTTTTTTTAGTATTTAATTGTTGACCTCGCCTTTCACATGAAATTATATACATATTTTTATAAAAATATAAATTAAATTCAAATTATACTGACAAATATCTTTATTCCTTAATTGTTGTGATGAAAATTATAGCAATTTCGATGTTATTCAATGGCATTCTACTTGCGTACATGATAGTCCATTTGAATGGGACAAATATTACTTTAAACACTTCTCCACCTGACCATCAATTCTAGATTAATCCCATGGTTTTGTTATCTAATTTCCCTTTCCATTTTTCTTTGAAAAATATCTATCAATTTTGTGATACAAAAACATTATGTTATTGATATATGTTTAAACAAATAAAGGTTTCTTTCTTATGTTTCATTGCAAAATATAACATTAAAAAAATACAAAATCTATAAACAATGATATATAAGTATATGTATCTTTTAAAATAGAGGGAATGCATATTATATGTATATTTTAACAGAACACTGAATGTTTTAATATGCTTCAGTATAGAATATGAATGTTTCCATCTACGAAGTCTTTGAACAATGCTATCGAGATAGATTTTTTTTTCAGAAGGAAAAAATCCTAACCTTGTTATTCAATTAGTGAATCAAAGGGCATCTGAAATGCTTCCCCTATCAATAGGGCTATAGTGAGTAAAAAACAAAGTGATGAAGTCTGTTACAGCTAGTAGCATGGAACAAGTCACAAGGCACTCTTGAGTGAGCAATGGGGAGGGGTCCGGGACCACACATCAGAAAGACTAAAGAAATCCATGGCAGCATGAAGACATACAATCGATACATGTCCGACTAGTCATACAAATCGAGGACACAAGAAGTGCAGAGCTGCAATTAAAAGAGCCCGCTCCATATACAACAAACCACAAAAGGGTGCACAAAAAAAATGGGAGCAAATCTCCTGCACCGAGCTCAAAAGAGCTGGAAAGAATCAGACATGACCAAATGGCCCTCAAGAACCTTAGAGAAATTACCACATCCAGGAGCCAAAGGTAGGGCATATTTTGATAGTTTGTCTGTAAGCTAATTGTGTTCTCGATATGTATGACTGAAGGACAAGTGATGAAAGCAAGAGACGAGTCTTCTTGTATCCATACACCAGTGGCTTAAATACGGAGGATCCAGTGAGGCATGAAAGTTTTCCCAATTAATGATAACTGCCGAGTCTCCAAATATATTCAAACATGAGATCCCCATCATTTTTGTCACAGATAGCAGATCCCAGAGTGCCATCAATTCATCTTTTGTATTAGTACAAAATCCCGCCCCCATTGCAAACTCAAAAGAGTGAGACTCATTCAGGACCAAGCTAAAACCCACTCCACCCCTATAATCAGTAGCTACCCCATCAAAGAAGCCATAGGGAAATACCAAAGATGGGCCAGGTCCAAAAATCCTGGGTTTTTTTATCTTTATACTTGAAACTAGATACAACTGGATATAATATTCAATCTGATGAAGCATGCCCAAGATCGATGGATTTTTTCCTTCGAAGATACTGTGGTTACGTCCTTTGCATATACACCAGATGACAAAGAAAGGAAGGTAACTACACTCTGAGTGTCTGGAATACACAGACATCCAATAAACCAAAAAAGAGCTGAGAGTATTGCTTTGGTGAGGGGCTATAAGTGAAACCGATCACTGAGGTAGTCAAATTTAACCGTTTTCAAGATAGAACAAGAAGTAAATAGATGTTGAACACTGTCCTCACCCGATCTACATAGAGCACATATGCCAGGCCCAATCTAACCTCTAATCTGAAGATTGTCCCATGCGAGAATTTTGTTTTCCAAAGCCAGCCAGATGAAGCATCAAATTTTTAAGGGTATATTGCAAGACCAGAGAAAAGCATGTAATTTACTACAAGTCGGAGGGGAATATGAGAGGACAATCAGATCATACACCAGCGCATATGAGAGGACAATCAGATCATATACTTTTGTTGATGATTGACATCTCTGGCTGATTGTACATGATGATCTTTGATTCAATAGAATAACAAGATCTGGTATTTTTTCCTCTGAAAAAAAGGTCAGATGAAATTATAAATGGTGACAGTTACACCAAATATAACATCCCTGGTTGACAAAAAAAGCAATACATAGCCCTCGTTTTCTTCTATAAAAAAGTGCTTATAGCATCATCCGAGCTGCACTTTTTGATTAAGCAAATTCAAACTCTTTGGTAGTGAACAATATTTATTATCTCAATTAGGAAGATCTTTCTCAGGCATCCTTTTAATTGTCAATACATACAGAGGAGGAAGTTGAGTTATCAGGTGGGTCGTGCTGTGAGCTCAACCTCTAGGGTATATGTTAACACTAAAATTTTAATATTAACATCCGAGAGAGATCGAAAATCGTCAATTACTTTGGAAAAACTGATAACTGCCAACAAACAATTCCTATAAAATATAAACCATTTTTCCAAATTGTCGCATAAAAATAAAATAATGGATCCATTTAAGATCAAATTTTTAAAAAGAATGCAAATCATTTCGAGGCATGGGAAAGACCATACCTACCCATAAAGTTTTATGATATAAATAATGAATCCTTGCTAACGAACCACAACAATAAAAATTTCTTATGATACAAATAATGAAACCTTAATTGTCCATGAAGTGTTATGACACAAAGAATAAAATTGTCATATTAGAGTGTATAACTAAAATAACTTTTCAAAAAGCTCGAGGAATCGAGGTTAAAGATAAACAATAAGCATGTAGAATAGGTTCAACCTCTTTTTATGCCTTGTTCAAAGGTATCCAAGGGTTGCAGATAAAATGGAACAAAGTTCATTATGTGAAAAGAAATAATATCTTTAATTTCATTTAAAACCTCATTTATATGGATTACTTTCTCTACACAATTCTTTAGTTTTTCTCCCTCCATCCATCAAAGCATTCGAATCAACCACCCTCATGTAGATCCCCTTGTTGGATTTGAAGGACTCGGTTACTTGCATAACCATCGTCATGCTTTGCTCTTTTTGGCACTCGGTCATTGTTTGCCATCTTCATCCACAAAGAGGGACAAGATGATACTTTAGGAGCCATGGCTATCACTCCTGAAGATTATTTGTTTCCTAGTTCAAAAAATTACAGCAATTTGACTATTTTATTTCTAAGACACTTCAACAAAACCCTAAAACCAATGTAATCCTTTATGATTTTTTTTTATTTTGGCTTAAACACTGGATTCTTGACAAATGAATGATATTGTTGAAGATTATTTTGCTCTTGGTTCTTACAATGATTTTGTTGTCTAATTTATAAGATACTTAGACAAACTTAAATCAATACACTTCAACAAAACCATAAGCTAAATGTGTTACTCTTCGTAGCTTAAGCTATGTTATGAGGAAAACGTAGTTCAAGCTATGTTCTAGAGTGTGGGTTAAGATGCACCATGTATTGTAGCTTAATCCATGTTCCTTACCATAGCTTAAGATACATTTTCCCCATAGCATATCTTAAGCAATGTTACATTATTTTTTTTCAATTTTTTCTCCAATTTTCTACCCACTCAACTTCAATTTGACATTGAAAATTTATAGTTTCATTAAACGTTGCTCCAAACGTTGAATTGGGACTTGAAAAATTGTAGTGTTTACTTGAGGAATGGTTTTCAACCCTTTAAAAGATACCCCACAACATGAATACCATCTTTGAGCAGGATGAAGTGTCAACTGAGCCTTCCCATGATCCCCTTATGCAAAACCTTTTGATTGAGAAAGGGTTGGTAGAACCTTAAATTGGATACCTGTCAAAACCCCAAATTTTCCGAAAAATTTAAAATTTTTAAATACAGCTAAATATCAAAATGCAGTCAACTAATTGTTTAATTAGTTATATGTTACTGAATTCATTATCTGAATTATCTAATTGATTATGTTTATTTTATAGAACAGTTCTTTTTCAGTTTACTGACTTGTTTTCTCTTTGCGACCACAAGGCGGAATTGTCATGAAATTCTGGGCTTACTTAGCTTTCGAGCTAATGCAGAAAGTTTTCCTGTTCTTACAGACTACAGGTAAGAAGTTCAGGTGCTGCTTGTCATTAATTCTAAATCAATTAGATATAAGTTCGTCGCACAAAAATAACTTAGTAAAGAATATAAATGCTAAACAATTTCCAAATCTTATTGAGGTAAATTCATTAAACCGTTCCTTCTTTCTAGTAGATGTAAATTTATAGTTCTTAATGCTTACTGAACTATTCGATATCTATCATAGTCGTCAAGTGTAAAAATGCCTTAAATATTTCTTTATAAGCAGAGTAAGAATGGCAGAGTTATAAAGTCAATGGTTTAATTTCAATTGTGCACAAATACATTTATATCATGATGGATTTGGTTACTATAAGTGATAAGTATGTAATGTATATTGATAAGGGGTTTATGTACTATTGTTCCCATTTTCAAGCTTTGAAGTTTAAAGGGTTTACATCTTTATTTCAAGATGCTCTTTTGAAAAAAATATACTAGTGTTGATGCATAGAGTTTTATTTACACATAACCTATTCAGAGAATATGGTTTAGTTAGTGTTATTAATCATCAAAAGGTTATTTATTGTTAAAATCTAATAGTCACTAAAATGCTTAACACCTTTGTTTACCCATTAAAGGTTTACACAACAACTGCTCCAAAGCATAACTAAAGCTTATCTTTAGTAAGATAGATATTTTATTGTAAACAGGTTTTATACCATTCCTTTCATAGATGTAAAAAGGGCATGTCCTTTATGGATTATAACCATTGATAGAATGCCAAACATAATAGTTTTTAAGGCCTAATTTTTTTTTAAGTTGATGAATCTTTTGTTAAAAGATTAAGAGGCTTAACCCCCTATCATAACTATTATAGTTTAAGGTATGGCTACAATACAAACATAGAACGCGCCATAATATAATTATTGTTTACCCTTGATCTATGTTTTACAAACTAAGATTACATGCCTCCTTTACAAGTGTAAGTTTAGGTCATACATTGGTAAAGATCCACGCTATGATATACATAAGATTAAACTGGATTTAAGTTTTATATATACCATAATTTATAAAGTAAGGGTCGTAATATTCCCCATGACCTTGATGATGGCAATGGAAAAGTGTTTAAGGTAAAGATTCTTATGTTAATCTATACTACGTGCATGATAAGTTGACATTGCAACAAGGACTAGGTGGAACCTTTGATTTACCAAATGATTGGAAATCATTCTCTTGGTAGAATGTTCGTCGGGACTATATGTTTCTACCCACTGCGCTTAAATTATTTACTTGGTAACATGGCATCATCGTATCCATGTATTTCATAGTTAAATGGACAGCAACAAACCCTAACTCATCATTCTCTCCATCGCCTTCGGGCTCCTATCACTCTGCTGCGATGTTCTCGATTGCACTGTCGTTTGCATCTACTGCTGATAGTCTCCCTAATATTGTTCCTCCTCGAAAGCTCGCCCCGAATACCTCATAGAGAGATGCTAT
This sequence comes from Pseudotsuga menziesii, assembly GCA_001517045.1. NCBI lineage: Eukaryota > Viridiplantae > Streptophyta > Pinopsida > Pinales > Pinaceae > Pseudotsuga > Pseudotsuga menziesii. The sequence continues at coordinate 255,834 of LPNX011091081.1, read as the reverse complement.
TTTGAAACTGTTTGTTGCTTGGGCAAGGGTTCGTTATACTTGCTCCAAGGTTTTACCGTAGTGGCTAGCTCCATTCCGAATCCTTTGACTGTACAGAGTTTTCCTTTATCCTTGGCCTGATACTGCAAGTCGTGGTCTTGGAATTCAGAGTTGCTTGGGTGTGGGGTTTCGCAGTGAACTGTGTTTGGATTTGGTTTGAGAACCATTACAACTCTAGGGTTTATACCTTGGCGATCGGTGACTGAAATTCTCTGCTGTCGTTAGTTGATGCTGGGTAGTAACACCGTATTCTTTGCGGCTGATGAAGAGCCTTCTCCTCCTCGTGATGGTGGTTACTTTACTGCTCGTGGGTGGTCGCGCATCGATGAAATTTTAGGTAAAAATTTCTTATTTCAAATTCGTTATCGTGCAGTTTTAATTTCACTACACAGTTGTCTATTTTTATGAAAATGAAAATAACATTATCGTTCTTCACTGCTCACAGGTGTTGGCTTGTCTTCCCCTGCGCGGTTGATATGAAGCTGAGGCAACAACTAGTGGTTCACGGGTAAGCCTGGTTTGGCCATGGCAGTTCCTTCTTGTTTGGTCCCTTTGGGACATTTGTGGTTGGGTCGTCGAGGTCTACAACCCTTGCAGTTTTAGTTTATCCTGTTATTGGGTTGTTATTTTTAGTGGATGATGAGACCTTTGCGTTATGCGAGGTTCTTCGGCTCCGACCGTGACTGTAAATGTTGGTTTTATTACTGATACTGTGTATAAGTACATGTAAATGATAAAAAAGGCTGTAAAAGCCTCACTCTGTAAATTTTGTTGAAGTTGTGAGCTCATACACCGTATTAGACTCTTTCAGTTTTCTATCTTGTTGTATTTTTTTCTTTTATGCTAGTAGGGTTCGACCCTAACTCGAAAATATATAATAAGTATATACTGTTTCTTTAAAGAAAAGAACATCTTTTATTTATAATTGTGCTTCTGTAAATTATTGGGTTATTACTTAAGTTGTATATTGTTTGGTTAACTCGGTAAATCGAGCATACTGTTGCTCTATTGGTTTACTTTTCTGCGCATTAATGCAAATGAGTTTTTACCCTGTAATATTATTAAATCTTCAATTTCTAGGGTTTTCTTTATATTAGATTACTTCATTATAAAAGAATTTATAAAGGTTGTTAAATAACTTTTAACCTTTAGAATAGAAGGTCTTTATGTTTTTAATGAAGTACTTATATAACTGTCGGTTAATCTTTTGAGTACAGAATTTTATTTTTATTTCAAGTGAGCTATAAGGAGATAAGAACATTTCTTTAATTACATAATAATAATGTTCCTATAATTTGTATATTACCTGCATACTTGGTCCCTATAAAGTATATAATAGGAAAGTATTTTGTAAGAATGTTGTCTTACCTGTAATTACTATTGCTCCTATTGTTATTTATACTTGGTTTATTTTGTAAATGTATAGAGAGATAGTATTCTGATGTTTATATCTTATACCACATGTGGTAAATACTTTATAAAAGTTCTCTTAGTATTTTAATTTATCTCGTTTATGTTATGATATTAGTGTGTATAAAATAAAGCCAATAGTAACTATCTATTATCTGTTTTATAAATATACTGTAGTATTTGTTTAAATTTTATAAAAGATAGACTAATAGCTAAAGATCTCGTTCGAGCTGAGCTAGATAAAAAAAATGAATGAACTAGTTACATTACTAATCATAAATAAAATCTAAAACTAGATTAGTTTGGCTGTAGAATAAAAACATGGTTTAGCTATTTTTATTTCACAGATTGATTGCTGTACATTCAGTAATTAAATCTGGAAAGAAATAACTATAGAAAAGAAAGACATTTCTATTTATTCTAACACTACTTACTTTAGCTATTATATTCTTTCCTCGATTTCAAAATAATATAGTAAAGTTTCTGGAATAAGAGTTGTACAGAGAATCTGTTTATCTATCTGAATCTACTTCTATTAGTAAAAAAAATATATAGCTCATCTTCTTTTACTAAAATCTAAAAATCACAGTCTAAGTTTAACCCTAACTTTACTCTATTTACAGAGTGCTAATTCTTCTGATAACAAAATATAAGTAATCATTCTCTTACTCAAACTAACATTTTATTCTAATATTGCATCATACTTCCTTTATCTAATTCCACCACCTGTGCTGGAGTACGATCTGGATCACTCCAGATGAGGAAAAACGCAGGTAGGGTTTGTTTCTCATTAAACATAATTCATTACTGAACAACTGAGTTATCCTATCCTCTAGTTTTTACATCATAAACTACAAATACATCATTCAATCATACATAGATAATAACACAGAAATTAAATAATAACGAAACATGTTCCTTGAGCTTGGATGACAACAGCAATGGGAGGCCGTTCCTCCCTACCAACTCCTAGAGAGCGCTCAAACAGCGACTCCTCAGGACCCCCGAGCTTGCTCTGGTCTCCCTGCATGGAACTAGGTGCAGCAATAAGCGAGTACCAGTCCTAAGACTCAATACCAATCCTGAACTTATCAGTAAATTCTCTCAGCTAGCAAGTTGTATCATACCAAGTTACTGTAGATTATCTCTTAAAACACCTTCCTTACTATTTTCCCTTTTTCCCAATGAATTCCTTGGAGTGCATTCCTCCTGAATGATTCTTCTCCTGGAAAATATCTGAGCAGCCTCATCTCTATTCATTGGGTACTTTTAAAAGATTGCCTAGGTCTTTTTGGGTTAGTAGTCATTTATTGAGCCACCTACTCTGATCCCACTTTCTTGGGGGATCATGACCCCAAATGTAGGGAAGTTGCCACCTGCAACATAGGAAGTGTTTGAGGATGCTGCCACTTGTATTTTTCCCTCCACCTAGTTCCTTCCGCCAGTTTGACCAGTAACACTCTTATTAACAGCTCTCCCAAGCTGTTGTCTCCACTTTTTATTTATTAATAATAAAATATTCAGAATTACATTCCACTTCTTTTGACTCTACTGAGTCATCAGTTCCTACTTAGCATTAAATTTAACATAATGTCTTAGGATATCAAATTAAAACAATCATTATTTTTACAAAATTGGGGTATGTGACAATACCCCTCTATGAAAATACAAAAATTTAGGAGGGACTAGTCGCCTCTTCTCCGTGATCCTTGTTCATGAGAATAATATGATTGAATAAGGGTTGGTCAACCCTTCCAATAGATACCCTATGATATTAATGCCATCATTGAGAATGGATCATCTAACCATTCCATTATTAACTCACTAATGAGAATATCATCTTAGTCTTCTTCATGCTCCCTTCCATATATGGGAATTTTATGGTGGAGGATTGGTCAAGTAACCCTTCCTCAGGATCACCCTTACACAAAAGCTATTCCTAGGAAAGGGTTGAATGACCCTTCTACTAGATACCTCCTTACATGAATACAATATTTATGGAAGTAGATATCAACTCTTCTCTATGATTCTCTATTTGAGATTACCCGTTAGGAGGAAGGGTCAATTGCCCCTTCCTAGGGATACCACTTATGAAAAAACATTGCCCGAGGAAGGGTCAACCAAATTTTTTACTATATACAGTGTGATGAAAATGCCATATTTTATAAATTTTTGGTCAACCCTTCTTTGTGCTCCTCCCTCTATGAGAAAACCTTGCAGTAGGAAGGGTTGACCAAACATTCTCTAGGATCCCACTTATATGAAAACATTGCTTGTGGAAGGTTCAACCAACCATTCTAATAGGTATCCCTCAACTTGAAAACAATCCTTCATTAAGTGCCAACCAACCCTTCTCCATGCTCCCTCTCCATGATAATATTATTCTTGAGAAAGTTGAAAAAGTATTAGCATACCCATCCACTAGATACCTCATGGTCATGAGGATACCAAAATTGAGGGAGTGCCAACTAACCCTTCCACTGGATACCCCATCATTTGAATACCATATTTTGGGGAGGGTTGTCCTACCCTTATTTGTGCTCCCCTCAATGAGAATACTACTATGTAAGATAGGGTTGGCTTACCCATCCTCGCGATATAATTCGTCAAGAATAATATCCTAAAAATAATAAAAATATTTTTTGAGATAAGTTTCTGTAAATATTATGAAACCTCATTATGTTGTGATGATGCAGCTATGACATTGACCAACCTCATAACAAGTGCCATTGAGTTAGAGTACTATAATAGAAACAATATTGATAATGTCTCCAACAAAATATACATATTTACTATAACCAATTAAAAATTCACACAAAATTGTGATAAATACATACAACAACTCAAATATGACTCCATTAGAATTTTTCATGCTTAAAGATGAATTTGTTAGGGTTGAGGCTTAAGTTTATCAAACCTCATAGGTAATGGGGCAACTAATGTATATAAAAGGATATTTGATGTATCCTCCCTCATGCATAAAGGATAATTTTTCTAATCACAAACATGGGTTTAGGAGCCATTATTTGACAAGTCCCTAACAATGTATTATCTAAACAATAAGCAAATCTGTAAAAAGAAACTTAACAATCAATTGCTTATTTAAAATAACACTTTACTTCCACAGTAGATTTAAGAATATTTCCAAATCAAGATTGACTTCTTCCTATATGTAAACGCGTTCTAGAGGAAGTTCTAGATGGTTGGATGTAAAAAATTCAACAAGATTTGCTATTATATAAGGGTTTCAATTTTATATATTTTTGGTCTCAAATATTTAGATTATTGTAATATGTTATTTTATGTGATATTAAAAAACTAATTACTACATAATGTCGTAAATACTTTTTTTTCTTAACTACTGAGATCATATTTATGACATGGAATTATGCTTAAATGGAACACATTTTAAGACCATTTAGCCACATTCTAAAATCTGGTTTCAATTTTATATTTTTTGTTCTCATATTATTGTAATATGTTACTTTATGTGATATTAAAAAAAACTAATTACTACTTTTTTCCTTAACTACTGAGAACATACTTATGACATGGAATTATGTTTAAATGGAACACATTTTAAGACCATTTGGCCACATTCTAAAATCTTGGAAGTGATCTAGTAATGTATTTCAATATGTCACATGTCTACTAAACTACTATTGTCTTTGAGTATGATGAGGAAATATATAATGCCACTTTATAACTTAATGTATTTGACTATGTCACACTGCCGTTACAATTGTCTTTGAGTATGATGAGGAAACACTTTATGTTAATATATTTGAGCATGTCACATGTTTATTGAATTACATTTGTTTTTGAGTATCAATATAGATTCATTTATTTTTGAGTATTAATATAGATCTAAATTCTAGGTTTTATCAAGCATCGAGAGGGATCAAATCTTTGGAGGTGCACATATAATATTTTTAATATTAATATTTAATACTATTTATGACCAACATATAATATTTTTTATTATTTTTTATTTTGTTAGGAAAGAACATTACAACATCTCCCCCATACATGGTTTTAAAACCATGTGCAAGGCCCTCCTAAAACCATGGGTTGTTTAGGAGGCCTTGCACATGGTCTTCAAACCATTTGCAACGACCTCCTAAACCATGTACAATAAAATCATGGGTTGTTTAGGAGGCCTTGCACATGGTTTTAAAATTATTTGCAAGGCCGTCCTAAACCATGTACAATAAAACCATGGGTTGTTTAGGAGGGCTTGCACATGGTTTTAAAATCATGTGGACGACCAACATTTTTTTGCGGATAATTCAATTTTTTAGAACATTACAACATCTCCCCCATATTGTGTTGTTTTTATGACCGACATTTTTTTTGGCGGATAATTAATTATTTTATTTTTTATTGTTTTGTTAGGTAGGAACATTACAACATCTACCCCATATTAGGTTGTTTTTGTGGCCAACATTTATTTTGGAGGATAATTAAAATTTATGAGTAACGTTACATAATGTTACAAGATCTCCCCCATACTTGGCGATAGAGCGCCTCTCGGTGCAATGATGAGGAAATATATAATGCCACTTTATAAGTTATTCATAAATAAGGTAGTGCACATTATATTGGGGGTTGACATGCACAAATGTAGATATAACCATCATACGAACAATTCAAGCATGGGACAATATTTCTAATGGTTTATTAAAGCATAACATATAGGGTGTGTTTTTAGGATTATAATAGTATATTTAAGTATAGTATTATAACCGATTATTTTTGAATGAAAAAACATATGCAAATCATAAGCGATTATTTTTTAATGAAAAAAACATATGCATAGATAGTTAGGCGAATATTAAATATGAAACATACAATTTATTATTGAAAATTGTAAAATTTGACGAATATTATGACAAAAAAAACATAGTTTATGTAAATATAGGCGATATTAGAGACTCAAAATGACCAAATAGCAAATTTATTTTTTGAAAAAACCCCAAAAAATAGCCAATTGACGAAATTTTACCCCTAAAAAATTCCCCTATTAAAATTAATTTGTGTGTGAGAAAGAGAGAAGGGTTAAAATCCTAAGTGATTTCAACCATGAAAATATCCACTAGATGATCCTAGGGATTATTCCACATGGATTATTTCAAAATGATAAATATATAGATATGAGATCGATAGATGAAAATAAAGTGTTAAAATAACTCTAGGAAAAGCCGCATGTGATTTAACGACTATATTCATTGAAGTGAGATTAGTTGACTAAAATTTCCTTTTTGTGTATCAATTTTTTTCTAAATATTTTGGAAACAGGTTAAACATAAAGAAACAAATTTATATAGATATAATGATACATAGATTGTAGATAATGATAATGATTACCTTAAGAAATAATTTGCACATTATTATGAAAATCTAGAACCATAATATTGATTTTTTTTTAACTTCCGACAGTTTTTTGTGTGCCTAACTACAACTTGGGACCCTCCAAGGCCTCATTAGTAGGACCCTGTTGTAATATTGGACAATACTAAGAGCGTGGGTGAACCAATATTGATAACTTTTAACAATTTAAAACTACTTTTAAATTATTTATTAAAACATAGAATGAACATGATAAATATAAGACAACATTTATCGTGGAAGCGCAATTGGGAAAACCACAAACACTTTCTATACTGCAAAATTATATTTACAATTGTTTTTGCAAGCTAAAACTTGCTGGAGACACCAATCCCCAAGTTTTTCATCTACAACTGAAGGATGCTACAATACCCTAGTATTTGCCTGCTCCAACAGAAAATGATGCTACAAAACCCTGTTTTCCAGCCACTACTAGAAGGAGGCTTCAACCCCCTTGCAGGCTTGCATCCTTCCCTAGAACCAACCTACAACCCTAATTTGATATTTTTCTTCAATTTTGCTACTGATTATTCTTCACTTCATTTGTCTGTGTCTTCTCTTGCTGCTACATTGTTCTGGATTGCCGAAACATCTTTCTTCCACTTCGAAATTGTTGTTTAAATACTTCTTTCATCATGTCTTTGAACCATTGTGTCTTTTAGTCATTGTGTCCCTTCATTAAAACCTTTTCACCAATGCATCTCTTCATTATGTAAATGTTCCTTTTCATTAACTGGTGCAAAACAACCTGAAACCTTGTTTTGGCAGACCTACAACTTTGTCTTCAAGCACCTTTTAGGAGAAATAAGACCATGGTTAGATGCAAACATAAACAAGCTACATCCTGATGGTATCAGATTTATTTTTATCAGTTTCCTACAAAATATGGCATGCGTTTTACTAGGGAAACTTAGACCGATTATTCAATACTTGAGTCATTTTTTAGCAAATTTCCCAAAATAGTGTGAAACCTCATTTTAGCAAACCTACAACTTTTTCTTTTAAGAACATTTTAGGGAAATGGATACCATGGTCATACGAAAACATAAAAAATATAAAATATGATGGTCTCCTATAATTTTTATTAGTATCCTACAAAATATGGCAGATATTTTATTGATCCCACTTAAGAAGGTTTACCAAAACTGAAACAGTGCAAATCATGCCAGAAAGCAATTTTGGCAGACTAATAACTTGACCTTTAGAGACTGTATTGACAAACCAATCATATGGTTAGATGCGCAAGACAACAATATAGATTTCTATATCCTTAGAATCATTTAATTCGTCAAATACAAAATATGGCATGTACTTTACAGAGGCACCTTAGGCAGATTAAGAAGAATTTATGCTTATTTAAATTTTCAAAGTTTCAGCAAGAGTTTCAACAAGTTGCCATACTTTTACAGAATGGCGTCAAATTGTAACAATGACTTCATGAGAGGACTATAACGCCATCATATGACTTTGCAACCTCATCACACATGTCACATGATCATACATTTCATGTCATTTCCTTTTCCATTAATATTAGAGGAAATTTGGGGTCTAAAATGGGCCTTACAAGAAAACGTGCCAAAATAAGTTTTTGTGAGTTGGAATTCAAGAACCAATAGAATTTCAATAAAATAAATCAACCATAATGGTTGAATTGACATATTTATCATTAAAAAAAACTACTTTTTTTGTTCGTATTTTTGACATATCTCATTGTGTTTTTACTCAAATTTCAATCGGGAGAGCTCGTTGGATGCGGAATTTGATTCCGCATCCAACGAGTACCCACACTGCATACTTTTTATGGACCCCGCTACCCCAAAAACAAGAAATACCTGAAAAAACGTGATGATGACATCATCATCACATTTTTTCAGGTATTTCTTATTTTTGGGGTAGCAGGATCCATCGAAAGTATGCAGTGTGGGTACTCGTTGGATGCGGAATCAAATTCCGCATCCAACGAGCTCTCCCGATCGAAATTTGAGTAAAAACACAGGGAGATATGTCGAAAATACGAACACAAAAAGTAGTTTTTTTCTTTCTTCCTCCAAAATTAATAAATATTATTTTATTATTTTAACTATTATTTTATTATTTTCCTTAGGAGGCCCATTTTAGACCTCAAAATTCCTCTAATTCGGAACTTCATTGACATCAATGACAACCATACTCAACATCATGGGAGCACTAGAACATCATCATATGAATTTGAAACCTCATCATACATGTCATGTCATTTTCTTTGTCATTAATTAACTCTTTTGACATTAATGGGAACCATACTCAACAGGCCCTACCAATGTTTAAGGTTTAGTGACACAATAATTTGTTTAGATTCTTAATAAATGTTGTCTCCTTTTTTTCTATACATTTTCTATTGCAAATTTGTTTTTTTGTGTATACTTTAACATTTAGAATGATGGAATTTGAATTATATTCAACTAAAGGCTTTTTAAGTGCTAAATGTGCATTGATTTTGACATATTTTGGATCCAAATTCAAAGATATTTTCTTTGTGAAACAAGAAATTACGTTGTCTCTCCAATTCTTTATTCTAAGAAGAAAAAAGTGAATGAAAATCTTAATGGTGTAGTCTGAAATAACTAGAATATGCAAGCATTAATATGGATTAAAATATGGAAATATGCCATGATTTGTTAAAATAAGAACCGATGAAAGTTACAATTGGGGTGTATTTTAGTTAATGGATTTTCAAGTGCCAAATGTGCATTGATTTTCATGTATTTTGAATCCAAATTAAAATACATTTTCTTCTTTAAAGAACCTAAAGATACATAAAAACCTAAAGATACATAAAGATGTAATCCCCCTATATTGATTCCCAACATGATCGGTTCTCCAACATATAAACTACTTAACTATGTTCTAGAAATCCTCAGGCCCTTAATAGGAAACAACATTTTTTTATTATAAAAGATTCTAATGGCTTTATAAGGATCATTAAGAGTAAAAAAGTGGAAATTAAGGATATACTCATCATCTTTGATATTATTGTATCTCTTTTCTCAAAGATATCTCTAAATAAATTTGTTCATGTAAACAAGGAAGCCATAGACCCAAATATGACCAAGCTAGAAAAATCATTCCTTTATTCAAATTTCTTCAGCTTTTAAGTGGGTTTATATGATAAAATAAAGGGGTAGAAATGGGGTCCCCTCTCTCACCTGTTGTATCCAATATTTTTATGGAAATAAGTTGATAAAAGAGCTCTAGACCCCATAAAAGTATTGGACATAATGGGTGATAAAGGGGACCCCATATTTTGGGTGATTGAGCTCTAGACAATATTACGTGTGCATGATAGATCCCATGGGTCTATAGAGGCTAACTTGGAAAAAACAAGATGGATTGTGATATCCTATAGGTTTTGGACATTAGACCATACCCCTTATTTCAAATAAAACAACCATTAAAGAATCGAGTTCCTTGTGAAACCTAAGACAAAAGAAAGAGATTGATTATGATCCAAAGAATCACTTGTGATCCAAGTATTATGGCATCATATTCTAGTGTAAGTTGACTTGTTAGTTGAATATTCCACTCAACCATTTTCCTATTGGCACACGAAGTAGTGATCTACACTTATCAACAAAGGTGTTAAAGTGGTAGATGGAATTTTAAAAGGAAAGTATTTTATCAGTGACTCCATCACCAACTACCTAGAATTTTGTAATACTCACTCTACAAGGTATCTCTTGCATTGACCTCTTATGTTAGCATTCCTCGTGCTTCTTTGATGAAATTTAAATCTCTTGATTTTTCATATTGTTCCATATCTTCCTTGGAATAAATTTGACCCAAATTCACTAGTTTAGACTAGAACCAAGAACAACATTTGGATAGTTTAGAACACATAATAATTATATAGAGTACTATATAGGAGAGCATGATAATCAACAATATCAACAATGTAGATGTTGATTGAATTTATTAAAATAATTCAAAACAAGCTTAAATAATTTTATATATTGTGCATTACAAGCTCAAGAAATCTCCTCTACCTTCTATTCTATAGAAAATCAATAAAAACTAAATTAAATTTCCACTAGAATTACTATAGAAAATACCCCTAGTCAATAAACTAGAAATCTCCTTTGCATTCTTAATCACTTTAACTTTATTAAACATGTCATATAGTTAAATAAACTGTGTCTGAGCTCAATCATTGACCAATGTTCTTGAAAACATCTAAATTGTTTATTTTGTGCAACATGATCCAATGTGACATTGTTGAAGTTTATCTAGTCAACCAATAGGATTGGGTATTATTTACAACTCATTGATGAAACATAATAGTTTTTTGTTTGACATTATCAATAGTTAACACATCCATCTATATAATTTGCACAAGGTTTGGGTGAGCGTGCTCTTGTTTATGCATATAGTGATTGTACCTCATAAAAAATTACACAAGTTGGGAAAATGACAATTCACCCTTTTTTAATTAGGAATACTTGCCTCAACAAGAGCTTATAGTAAATTTTCATAGAAAGAAACCAGAAAAAGGTCTTCCTCTCCCCAATAGACATCTAATGTTTACAACCAATATGTGGACAATGAATTAAAACTTGGGAAGCCTAAAAATGTAATCGTAGCCTTGATTCTATTTGATTTGAATACACAATAGGGCTTGAAGTAGACATACATTGAGAAATATTCTTAAATAGATGGCTAGGCTATTGGATATGGGTGAGTATATTAGCATAAGCAATAATTTTTTATATATCTAGTACTTGGCCTATTAGATTTTGAGGACAAACTACAATTACATGTAAAGATATAAGTGGTATTTCTTGAATAGCAAGAATGCAAATTGATGATTCTTAATATGGTTGATAGAGTTGATGCATAGATTATACTTAATTCAAGTCATCTAACCATCCAAATTTACTACAATTTCCTTCATAATCCCTTCCATCTTCAAGGCCTCTTCAAAATACTTTGCACTTATGTAGGACGTTGTTCTTATCATTTACTTATAGGAATGAATAGTTATTCAGATTGCTTGGAAGTATATTAATTATCAATATATATTTTATGTTGCTTCCATATGTTATGAAAATTTGTGTTCCCCCAAGGATCCATTATTGATGTTACAACTAGTAGTCCTATCACACTAGGACTTGTATGACCTCTATTCGAAAATGATGATGGGGATATGACATTCAAAATCCCTCAAGATCATTTACAAAGAAGGAATCACAATATGAGTTGGTTGGTGCCATTGTTGAAATTTTCACATTAAATAATGATGAGATTATACGTACATTTTTTGTCACTGCCAACAACATAAGGGTTATAACACACTTCCATTCCGAAGACGTCAACTCCAAGCTACAGAGACTCTAGAAACGTACTCAAAGAATCATATCTAACCTTTCTATTTTTGTCAAGATGACACACACAAATGAAGAAGTGAAACTTTAATTATAATCTTAACAAGACTTCTAGAAAGATCACTCAACTATTCCTAAATTTTAGGATTTTTACCAATATAAAATAAAGTTAAGGTACTGATAGTTAAATGGTCTTAAAAAATAAAAACCATAAAATAAAAGTTGACTTAGGATAAGGTACCAATGGTTGAATGGTATTACAAAATAAAAACTATAAAATAAAATCCATCATACTAAAGGTACATGGAATAAGAGTTCTAGGACCAAGTAGAATATAAAGGACCATAAGTCAACCAAAGGAGGTCACAATAAAAATATAAGGCAACCCTGATACCCATAATACCAAGATGTGCCATAAAGGTGGATAACCAACCCATTTTACCCATAGGAAGAACAAAACCAAGGACTTTAATCTTTTATATCTCAAGGTACATTGTTTCATATATTTTTACCATCACTGTATAAGGAGAAGATCCAAATTAGATAAAGGAATACCCCTTGAAAAACCCAAAAAATGAAGTGCATTTGTTAAACCAAGCGTCATAGGCATGGCTACAAATAGATGGTTATAACTCATATCCAAATACACTAACAAATTCAAATTACCAATATTTGATGGAGTCTTGGAGGAAAATAAGGTTTCCTAACAAGTTCAAGTACTTCAAATTGGAGAACGAAGGGATAAAGGGATTTCACCACTCAACATATTGTGCGATAGATCCAATTACCCTAGAAATTGGTATAGGTTTGGAGAACCAACTTGAGGAATGATATCAGTAATAATATTCCATGACAAATATTTGTTCTATAAACCCAACTCAAACAAATCACCAATTATTCTTCCAATGAATCCATTCTTGTTGAATTCAAGTAAGTAAACCCTACTACAACCTGTTAAATATCTTGGAATATGTCCTAAGATCTTGTTATATGATATATTTATGAGACTAACATTCTACAAGGAGGACATGGAGGGAATATCTCCAATGAACATTTTTCCAAATAAATCTAGAGACTCGAGGTTTATTTAGATTCCTATATAGGAAGGAATAATACCCACAAGTAAATTAGTGTTGAATATCACAAATTAAGCAAAATTCAACCATTGCACAAAATTTGGTAGGATACCTATAAGCACATTATAGATAAAATCCAAATTCTCAAAAGTTAATTCTCTCTTTAATCTATTGGTAAAGGGCTAGATAAATAGTTATTTTTAAAATGAATCTCTCAAAGATTACTTAGAGCCCCAATACCCACATGCACAATTAATATTAAAAAGGAATTATGTGACAAATACAAAGATATTATATATTTCAAAAACAAAATTGATCTAGGAAGAGACTTGGATAGATGGTTTGTAGATAAGTTCAATGTTGATAAACTAGAAAAATATCTCAAGTTAGAAGGAAGGGCACCTTGCAATGGATCGTGGGAAGACAAAATGACCCCAATAGAATTACATTGTCTAAAGAGTTGGGAAGGAATTGTATCAAATAGTGCAATGTGGTTCAAATTCATGGTCTAGAGACTAGGAATCTACACCAAATTTTGAATTTATTCTGATATTGCTAAAAACATTGTTGTGAGAGAAAGCATGTGAAGGGACTAGATCCTGGTGAGATATCTGTCAATCGTTCTAGATCAAAAGAGATTTTCCATCACCAATTTTTTTACTCTTCCTATTTTAGGGTTGAAAGTCATAGTTTAAGCTATTTTAGACTCTTTAAATATGAAAATATCACCAAGTGAACTTGATTCTTTCATGCTTGTAAAAGTATTTGAAAGGTCGTCTATCTGATGATAGTTTACCCATTTTTCAGACGTTTAGACTCGTTTATGAAAAATGTACAGTTTAGTTCATTGTCACTAGAAGAGTTCTCCCAGATATTGGTTTATACATTTTCGGATATTGGGGACTAAACTTATGAAAAATTCCATCTTAAAGTCTTTTTAATCATTTCAGACTCTCTAAACACAAAATAATGACCAAGTTTACCTTATTCAGACTTGTAAAATTAAGACGAAGGACCCTTTTCTGGGAATGAACCCCTCCTTTCTCAGGTTCATAAAACATATGAGGATGGACTCATCACTTGATGCGCTATATCGAGAAATTGTTACCCTTTTCAATATCATTAAGAAGTAAAGAGGTACTCATCCATCGTGATGGGAAATTAAGGGAACGGGGAGACATTTTTCATTTGTGTTAATGGAATCTCCTAGTCACCCTTGAACATGGCACTTGTCTGCATTTTCATTCAAACATTTGGGTATTCATCTTTTCATTGAGTCGATCCACTTTTGTGAGTCATGTCACTCCTTTGAGTCACTTCAAAGAATGCATCGTCTTCCCTTTGCATTAAGTCTGGCCTATGCCTTGTTGAGTCAAAGCTGCCAAGTCACTTTTCGTGTCGTTAAATGTTCAAGGGTACTATTTATCATAGTATACCTCTATAGTTTCCTTACATTCTTTTGATTCAGTTATATCTGAGTTAGTCTCATGGTTGTTCCATTATTAGTATCACTTCAATCACTTTTGTTCCAAGTTTCGTTTCGATGATGGGGGAAACATCATGGCCCTACTTCGATGAGTCTCTTCCCATCGACACAAACACATCATCGGAGAATTAGTCTTAGAAAGAAGTAAAGCACCTTGAATCCTGCATGCCTGAATGGAAGGTTTCCTCACTTCTGATAGTAGGCTTTCATCATTGGTCTCTGATTGGTAGATTCCACCGATTGTTTGAATTCATCTCATCTATTCACATTTGGAGGAATTTACTAGAGTACCTTGTGAATTATTGGCATTAATGGCACTTTCCCTTGCACTTGTTAATGGTATACATAATTAACTGACAATCAAGTGGTTTCTACCATGTTTGAAATCAGGACACCTATTCCCATGGATATAATCATATTATCTGAGATCGGAATGAAGACTCTGAGTGGTTAGGTATTTTCTTGAATATGTGTCTATCCTTAGGTTGTAATGGAGCATGTTTGAGTCATTGCATGGATCCACATTGTATGTGTGGAGACTATGCTTAAGTTTCAGTTAGGATGACATAGATCTACAGTGTATATTTTGTAGCTATGTCCCTATTGAGTCTTGTTAATCATGGATCTACAGTGTATTATTGGTAGCCATGAATTGGTCATTGTACATGGATCTGCAGTGTATTGGTCGGTAATCATGATTTGAGTCAGATAGTTTGTAACTGGTACTATGTCAAGTCTTCACTCCCCACTCTTTTGCCTCAGATTCTTAGTCATATCTAGCAAAGTATTTCACCTATCACATCCCTGTATATTCATACTTTGGGGGGCATTCCGTTACACCCAAAAATTGTCCTTTTGCTTAATCCCCTGAAGTTCCCTGAGTAAAGCATCTTTTGGTGGAGCGTTTTGCTCAATCCTAGGAGGATTGATTCCCTTTGCCTTATGACATAGAGTGTCATCTCTTCTAGATGCCTATTTATCAATGAAATAGGGCACCAGTGAAATTGTTTGTCCATTGATAAGGAGAGTCGACGCCTCCTATTATTGCACAAGGAGTGTAATCCCTGTTAAAATGGAAAAAATAGAATATTTTGAGAACCTTCTAGATGAAAGTACTCATGGAGGCTTATCCCAACTGCTTGGAATAGGTGGAATTCATATCCCTATTCTCTAGGGATTATCTCTCACGTTCCTCCCAAAATATCTCGACCCATTTTGCTCCTCTTTGGCCTATATATACAAGCTTCATGGACCATGATAGGGGAGGACCAAGAGATCACCTTTACGCTGCTAGAATCATTTATGGTATAGGAGGCTAAGAGTGTGGCTTTGTGAGTGAGATTTGTAGAGTTTGTAGAGTGTGTGAAAGTGAGCCAAAGACATAGTGAGAAAAAATATTCTACATCAAGTATTTGGTCGTTGTTTTCTTCTCTTTTCCTGTTAATGCAAACATGTTCCCCTTTCCCATGAATACTTTATACTTGATCTGAGTTATTCGTTACTTTTCCTCTTGATCATTAGTATAGATCATTGAATTAACTTGTTTCTTTCACTTTTATATCTTGTTCTTTACATTCTTTTGCAGATACAATTGATCGTAAGAGAATCTATAAGACAAGGACCACTTTCGTTGTTCAGGTAAGAAATCATGACATTCAAGTAGTTTAATAATCTAGGGAGAGGATACATTGATGTGAGTCTTTTGTTCTAGATCTACCTCATATATATTAGGGAAAAATATTTGTTTGCAATATTTGTCTACATTGATTGAGAATATCTGATAAAAAAATTGAAGTCATTATTTCAACTTGAACCTGGTATTTTCCATTTTCCCACTTTGTTGTTACGTTAGAGTCACCCATTAACTGTAACTTCATTATCCCATGTGAGTGTGAGATGAAGGATGGTCAACAGGGTATAATACTCTACCTTCAAATACGACCCTCTATTAGTGGTGTATCATATGTGAAAAATGTTGAACATTCAAGAATAAAACCACTCTTACTTATATCTTTGTTGTATTTCCTTGTGCGGTTCTATCAAAGAATCCCCAGGGAACATCCTTGTTTAATCAGGGCATGGCTGAAACTTTTTTTCTTTCTTCTGCTTTGGTATAGCCTTAGCAAGATTCTCTACCATTCCTTCCATCATCTCCTTGGAAATTAATCTATCCTAGAAAATGCTCACATTCTTTTCCCACCAAATGAACTATATGAATAAAGTAAGGAGAGAACTAAATTCTAACACCTTTGAGTTATCCCACCATTCCTTACAACATTCATAAAGAGAAATGTGAAAATAATGTAACTTCAGAATATATTCTATTTGTATTATTGTTATTCCACCATTCGGGGATGTCCTTGATGTAATTGGTCATGTAAAAGTCATGAGGTAAAACCTACATTATAAGTCAGGGAAATAATACCTACAAAAGTATTTTATAGATATTATTTTGAGTCATCCTAGGTAGGTCGATCCTAATTAGAGAACCTGGACAACCTAGTTAGTTAATTAAGTTACTCAACTGATAAATATAAATAGGTGAGGCACCTCATTCATTTTGTACACTCTTCACTCAAGCAAGTTCGCTAGAGAGAGAAGAAGAAGTGCACCAAAGAGAGAGGAGAAGTTATCTTGGGATTTTACCTTGTCTTGGTTGAGTTGTATATTGAAGAAGTTTTGTGGGTTTTTCTCCCTTGTGGTTTCCCCGAGGAAAATATCTATGTTATTTGTGTTGTTGTGCTTGTTGTTCTTTCAGTTATCCTACTATTGTAAAAATTTTCAGAATACCATCTTAGCAATGAAGAAAATTTAACATGGTATCAGAGCCACCCTAAAAGGAGAGATTGTGTAGCTAGGGTTTGTTATTCCAAAAAATTCCCTTGACATATAAACCATAAAAGATGGATCACTCAAATATCCCTAAGAGGGAACATTTTTCTGTGAAAACATAACTGAATTCTAAGAAGTTTCATTTTTGGGCCCGACACTAATGCCGGGAAGAACCACAGCTTTAGTTTTTTCAAAGTTCCATTATAAATATTAGGAAAAGGAAGATAGAGTATATATCTCCTTGGGGAGGTACATATTTTCCACTGATAATCCATAAAAGTGATCTCAATTGAAAAATTAGGGTTTTACCATCAAATCCTAGGTCATCCTGAAGAAGGTCATCGAGAAGCATTTTTCTCCAAGTAAGTATTGTTTCTATTTCAATTTGAGGTTCTCATTCTGTTAAAGATAAAAAAAATACCAATCTAAATGAGAATCTTAAGTGTTCTAAGAAATTTATAACATGGAATTATACGATCATACTCATCTTATAAGAGAATTATCTAGAAGGCTTCATAAAGGAGGAAGTTGCAGAACCAGAAGGAGAGGAAGAAAATGCCATGCATAAGAAGGATATGATTAAGGCTAAGAGGATCATAGCTGACTCTATCAAATATCACTTAATCCCTCAAGTATATTCAAGGAGAAAACCAAAGGAAATGTTTGATGCCCTATCGAGCCTATTTGAAGGAGGAAATATAAATAAGAAGATGACCTTGAGAAATCAACTCAAAAGTCTGAAGGTTCAGAAGTCAGATACCATGTAATCATACTTCATAAGAGTATCCCAAATCAAGGATCCATTGGAAGCTATTTGTGAAATGATAGAATAAGCAGAAGTTGTAATGACCACCTTGAATGGTCTCCCAAGATAATGGAAATTCGTTTTTCGAGGAACATGTTCTAGAAGAAAAATGACCAAGATCTGAAAGTTATGGGAAGAATGTGTTCAAGAAGAAGAATGAATAGCGGTAATAGAAGAGAAGTTGAGTGAAAACAAAGATCAAGATTTGGAATCCCATACCAAATGCAAGAACAAGAGGAAGAGTTATGATCATCCTCCTAGAAAAAATTAAGGTTCTAACAATAATAAGAAGGTCAAGAAGGACTTCTTAGCTTATGAATGCTTCACTTGCCACAAGATGGGACATATCTCCATAAAATGTCCCCTAATGGAAGAACAACTCAAGAAGAGGAAGAAAATATTCAAAGTCTATGGAGATGAAGATGATGATCAAGAAGATGAGAAGAGAACTAAAAAACATGAAGAATCCTGTGAAGAATATGTTTTGATTTCAACACTCACAAGTTCAGTTTCACCTGGAAATGATACTTGGCAAGTAGATAGTGGTGCCTCCAAGCACATTACAGGTTATAAGGATTCTGTCACATGCCCCAATTTTGCAAAAATAATATTCTCTTATTTGATTTTATTTAAAGACAATATGTTAAATTTTATGCTAAGTTGTAATTGATGACTCAGTAAAGTCAAGGATATTGAATGTAATTTTGAATATTTTAATTATAAATAAATAAAAGTGGAGACAATAGCTTAGGAGAGCTGTTAAAAGAGTGTTTACTGGTCAAGTTGGTGGAGGAGACTGGGTGGAGAGCAAACAGACAAGTGGCATCATCCTCAAACCTCTTCCAACTGTTGCAGGTGGCAACCTCCCTATATTTGGGGTCATGATCCCTCAAGAAAGTGGGATCAGAGCAGGTGGGTCAATTAATGACAACTAACCCAAAAGACCTAGGCAATATTTATAAAAATGCCCATTGAAGAGAGCTAAGGCTGCTCATTCTAGAGAAGCGATCATTTAGGTGAATGTACTTCATGGAAATTCAATGGCAAGGGAATTTTTGGAAAGAGTGTGAGGGGTTAACTGCTAAGTGATCTAGTGTAGCTTTTAAGCTGAAGGATCTTACTGCTGAGTGCAAAGTCGTTACTGAGTCATTGGACTAGTTTATTGTTTGCTTGCTCAACCAGTTCTTAGCCAAGGAGACCAGGAACATGCTCAGGGGTCCTCAGGTAGCATTGTTTGAGCGATCTCCAGGAGTTGGTAGGGAGGAACGGCCTCCGAACGCTGTTGTTGTCTAGCTTAATCAGGTTATGCAATATTTTTGTTTTACTGTGTTAGATGGTTAAATATGGATCTGACTACTAAATGAATATTGAGTATATAGTTGTAAAATGATAAGAGTTAGTAATATTTTTGGTTTTGTGAAGGAATGAATCTGAATAGATGAAAATAATTCTAATCTGTTTTTTTCCACATCTGGAAGGACCAGACCGTACTCTAGCACAGACAGAGTATTTAAAATAGATGAAGGATATGATAGGAGATCAAAATGAATAGATGTATTATGCATTTCATAATACCAGAGTAATTTATTTATGTATGTAGATTATTATCAGAAAGAACAATAACTTGTTTATCTATGTTTATTGTTTAATCAGCTTATTTATGTAAATATACTGGAAAAGAAATAGCAATAACTCAGCACAGGTAGAAGGATCATTATATTAATAAAATACCCTAATAGAAAATAAGTTATGCTTACACACAGTACATTCTTCTTTGTATTGAATTTAAAATAAGCAGGAAGGTAAACTGTGTTATGCTTTATATATATTTTCTATGTATTTTATTTATTAACCTGTTGCTTATGCAGTAGAAGAAATACAGCTAAACTACATGTCTACATTCAGTTCAACAAAGGTATAAACTAATAGGTATATAGTTTATTTTACTAAACATAATAATCTAAGACTAACAGTTACTATTAACTAAGGAAAGTAACATGAAAAATATTTATTGTATTTAGAAGAAATTTATTAAAAATATCTAAGTTCATCTATCAAATTATTTTATCATTCAGTAGATAAAACAACAAGCATAGGATAATAACCAACATTAACATAAATGCATATTTATAAAAAGAACCGTTCCTTTTAAATTTTACAAACAAGATATAGTTGTAAAAGAAAATACAGGATTGGAACCCTAAGAACAAATAATATACTTGCAAATAACAACCATTTAAGTGATAATCTGATTACTTGGATTATTTAATAATAATCAACTAAACTATTATAAATTGTTACAGTCCTTAAAGGACAAGCATAAACACAATTGTAATATCATAACTGGAAATTTGCACAACGCACCTGAACACTAATTAAAACGAATTTAACAAAGTAATAAGATCTTTTAATAAATAATTGAAAGATTTATTTACACAAGGTTTCCACAGGAAAACCCTAGCTCTTAATTCTGAGCAAAACAAGTATGATTTATAATTAAAACAAGACTGTGTGACAGTCTTACAAATGTTAATAATAATATTTTATAGAGTACATTAAACAGTAAACAAAACTTCACTCACAGTCGAGAAGGGTAAAAACCCTGAGCACACAAAGTATAAATTAGTAATACGGTAAACTGAGACAAGCTCGAAGACAAAACTGTCTTAACAAAAGAACTATAGTTTTATATTAAAAAGCCATAAGGCTGAACATTAAAAACCTTATACAACACTCAGCTCACGGCCGAGTCTACCCATCGACTAGCGAGGGTTTGAAGACTTGTTAAAACAACAGTGACCTATAAAAGGGACTGCATAAATAATGGTGAACCTAGAAGAGCTTCCCAGCTTAGGGTTACTCCCAACGACAACCCTGATACGAGTAGGGTAAGAACCCAACATTTGACCATAGGGCTTACCCATATAAAGCTACGGCCTTTGAAGATAGTCGACGCACTTTCTCCACAGTGGAAGTATGTAGTCTCAAGCCCCCTGCAAGGATTTCCATTACAAGGTGTTAGTACACAAAGTACTTAAATATTGTTTACCCTACTGTAAAAGAAAAAACACATACTGTAAGATAAAAACAACTTATAATAATTTACCTACGTTTTGAATGTTGAATAGTCTTGTGGAAAGACTGTCCCAATAGCAATGCATGCTTATAGTTTTTCAAAACCCTATGACAAGGGCAAAGCAATCTCCCACAGGAAATAAAGCTCAACTTATCATGCAGAGATAGGCCACGAGGACGACGAGAGGGAGCTTTGAGAAGACAGCAAGACAAATGCTTCGAGACTCAACAAATACTTGCAGAGTGTAAACCCACAGTCACAAAGAATGGCATCAAGACTGAATACAGGAGACTTAAGCAACACTAACCCAAGATTCGGGGCAACTGGAACAGAGGAGAACTTACGGCCACCATGAAAACTATGCAGAGGAGCCTCGAGGGCCAGTGTGAACTGCGGAGGAAGAATGGAAAAGGGTTAGGGTTACAATTATTTTTATATCTCCAACGCTTGGTCAAGAGAAGACCACGTGTTCACAATAATATAAACCATGCAGTGCGTCGTTTCAATAGTGTGCCTGCAATCCAATATTACCCAATTTATTCAAACAATGATCATACGATATTTAAACTATATTATAAACCATGTTATTTCATCGTAGTTCGAATATACCGCTTATCATATGATATGTTAGTTCAGTAATGGGATAATAACGTTAAATCAACATTGACCTAGCAAATGGTGTCACCTCTTAAACCTTGGTTTATCCCAAAAAATAATCATGCATAGAAATTATCTCATCGTAAAACATATGCCCATTATATTGTAACTTTGATAACACGATATGAATATTTGGTAAACCATATTTCATTATCGTTGACCTTAGTAAGTATAATGATCATATGTTAGGAAGAGATTGAGTTCGATGGTTTAAGACTATCGAACTTCTTTAGTTTCTATATTAAAATACATTATGGTTTATGCATGATTATACCCTTTAAAACAACAATTCAAGTTGTGACAATTATAAAGAACTGTATAGCATAGTTTTGAATAGATTCTTGAACTCTTACAAGTTCAACGTTGTTTAAGACTTGTATATCTTATAAACAAAATAGTTTATGTATGTTCAAAAGCCTTATAAAAACCAACAAATCAATGGTAGTTTGCTAGTATAGTAATAGAACATATTTATGAATTCTTTACATAGTTCAAATTGGTTTAGACTTATTAGACTATGGTTGTTCTCAACTTGGCATTGCTAGCAACTTGCCATATCTATATATTTGGTAGAATGGTTTTAGGATTATCTAAAATAACTGGTTCTTAGCATAGGATAGAAAGTTGAACTTTTTCGAAAGCATCAACCTCAGAAAACTGTTTATAGATAGTAACTTAATACAAGAAAAGTATTATAGAAAAATAAGAAATTTCAATGGAATGATCCTACTCAAGTCTAAAAACATTACAACCACATGGTTGACGAAGATATAAGAAGTATAGGTAAGAAGTTTTTTCATGGGAAACGACATTATTGTTTTTACACTTAGCAAACTTATTTTGTCAAGAATTTTTACAGGCTGTAAGTCCTTGCAGAAGATAAATATCGATCAGTTTGTTACTCAAATAAAATAGTATGATAATGTATAATAACTAATAGAACAATCAATATAACATTGCAAGTTATGCACATTAAAGTAGAATTTACTCTGTACCTAAGATTATTAGTTTAGAGCCACAATAAATATATTTACTATCGCTACGTTCGATAAAGACAGGAACACATTAAATTTAGTTTTGTTTACAAGAAAAACTGAAGAAAGCAAACTATTTTTACCTCATGGAAGTTGCTTGGAATTTAGAAGCTTATTTCCTAAGATTATTAATTGCAAATAGAAACATTTATGAATACTTTATGAAATTAAAAACATTACTCATTCGATCATACCTGAAAACTTGTAAGAATCAGTAAACTTTTTGCGTTAGCATAAATGCTAAGTAAGCCCGGGATTCAAAGTTAGATTCCACCTACTTGTCATAAAGAAGACTCGTTAGTAAACTGAAGTAAAACAATACGTAAACAAACCTTATTAATGTTACAGAAAGGAAACTGCTTAGTTAACGTAATTGAGATTATGTACTACTATCTTTTGACTGTTTCTTTTACTGCTAACCTTTAACTGTTAGTAAACCACAGTTCCAGCATTTTATGTTATCTTAGAATTTTAAATTTTTGTGAAAATTTGGGGTTTTGACATGTGGTATTAGAGCACAAGGTTCAAACACTAGGATTTGATGAAGCCCAACTAGATTTTATGAAACAGTAAATTGAATTATTATGCTAATGTATTTTCTTTTAAATTTTATTCAATAGAGCAATTGTTTCTGAATTTTAACAAACAGGTATGGAAAGGCTGGAAGAATATGCAGAGGAGGAATCTCCACTTACTGAACCAAGAAACTTACCAAGAAATCCTATACCAAAGGATTTAACTACCAATTCCTCAGAACTGTTACAAACTGTAAAAGACCTAAAATCTGAAATGGAATCTGTAAAGAGAGAGAATGAAAGGATTCTAAGGGCTTAGGAGGAGCTGAATCGGATCCTAACTGAAAAGTTTCAAAATGAGGGTAGGGGTAGAAGAACTGAATCAGAAGATACAAGTCATCAACGTAAATCTAAAAAGATGACACATACTAAAAATGAAAGTAGTTCATCTTCAGAGCTATTTGGTGAACAACGAAATTTCCATTCTACTAGTGATAGTAGTGATGATAATCATTACACCGAAAAGAGGAAATACAAACCTTACGAGGAAATTTATGGGGAATTCAAAAAGATAAAACCACCAACATTCAATGGAGAGACTGAGAAGGGGGAGGAAAAAGTACTTCCAAATATATAACTATTCTAACCAGTTAAAGGCTAGAATGGCTATCTATAACCTCTCAGGAAAGGCTGACATTTGGTGGCAGGACTTGAAGAGAGTTAAGGGAATAAAATAGAAGAATGTAAACTGGATTACGTTTAAGAGGTATTTTAAAAAGAAATTTCTATTTGAGCAATACTATGAAGAGAGAGCAAAAGAGTTTTATAGGCTTAAATTAGGAGCAATGACAATGAAAGATCTGAACAACAAGTTCTTAAGTCTACTTAGGTACGTGCCATACCTTGCAGAGGAGAAACCAAAGGTACAACGATTCCTCAGCTGTCTGCCTTATCATATTAAGGACATGATTGAATATGACAATCCAAAGACTTTGGAAGAATCCATGAGGAAAGCTAACTTCTGTTTTGAACAGAATCGGAAGAAGGAAAGCATGGCCAACTGGAAGGCCAAGAAAAATAATAATCAACATGATCAAAAGAAGAAGGATTTTGTGCCCAACAGAAATTCTAAGAACAATAAGGCCATAAATTATCCTAATAATAAGAACTTCTAAGGAAATAAGAATGATTCTCCAAACAATCAGAATAATGCTAAGGGTAAAGAAATTGCTAATAACCATGGTAATTAT
Source organism: Pseudotsuga menziesii (assembly GCA_001517045.1). Taxonomy (NCBI): domain Eukaryota; kingdom Viridiplantae; phylum Streptophyta; class Pinopsida; order Pinales; family Pinaceae; genus Pseudotsuga; species Pseudotsuga menziesii. Next base: position 230,909 of record LPNX011091081.1, on the reverse strand, counting down.
ACCAAGAAATTTGAGCGCAAAGAACCTATAAAGTGCTGGGAGTGTAATGGCCCACACTTTGCTTCAGTTTGTCCTAATCGAAAAAAGACTGTCAGTAATATTCATACCATACAGGGGGAGATGATTGTTGGATAATTTGCAAGGAATATGCCCAGAATCAACGCAACCTTGGAGAATCGACAAGCAGAATATCAGACTTCCATGGTGGAAGTAGAAAGTATGATAAATAAATCCCATGTAACCATTTTAATTGATCCTACTTGAACTTAATGAATTAAAGTCTCAATTAAAAGAACTAATTGATAAAAAGTATATTCGACCTAGTGTGTCTCCCTGGGGGGCACCTGTCATCTTTGTTAAGAAAAAGGACAGAACCATGCGACTTTGCATAGATTACCATCAGTTGAATAAGATAACCATTAAAAATCGATACCTGTTGCCCCACATAGATGATCTGTTCGATTAACTATGTGGAGCCACAATGTTTTCAAAAATAGATTTAAGGTATGGATATAATCAAGTTAGGAATAAAGATGAAGATATCTTTAAGACAACTTTTAGAACTCGATATGGCCATTATGAGTTTGTCGTCATGTCATTCAGGCTTACTAATGCCACAACTGTTTTTATGTATTTAATGAACAACGTTATGCATAAGAATTTAGATAAGTTTGTGGTCGTGTTTATTGACGGCATTTTAATCTATTAAAAAACTGAAGAAGAACATAAAGAACATTTAAAGATTTTTTTGCAAGAGTTGCGAGATCATCAACTCTTCGCAAAGTTTAGTAAATGTGATTTCTTTAAGGAAAAGATTCAGTACTTAGGTCCTGTGGTGACCAAGGAAGGGATTTCAGTAGATCCTGAAAAGATAAAGGCAATCGAAGATTGGCCGGTTCCTAAGGATGTAATGAATGTTCGAACTTTCATGGGCATTACCGATTACTACCGGAGTTTCATTGAAGGATTTTCGAAGATTGCGAATCCGATAACTTCGTTACAGAAGAAAGGAAAGAAGTTTGATTGGAACCAAAAATGTGAGGAAATATTTAAAAAGTTAAAAAAATTATTAACCAGTGCACCTATTTTAAGAATAATTGATCCTAACAAAGAATTTGTAGTGTGCACTGACGCCTGCAATGATGGCTTAGGCGGTGTTTTGACTCAAGAGGGGCATGTTATTGCCTATGAGTCAAGAAAATTAAAAATCCATGAAAAGAATTATGCAACTTATGACCTGGAATTAGCAGCTGTTATACATGCTTTAAAGATGTGGCGACATCACCTAATTCACATAAAATTTATTTTAATGAATGACAATAAAGGAATGAAGTATCTGCTAGATCAGCCTAATATAAATGCTAGACAAGCTAGGTGGCTAGCTTTTCTAAGTGAGTATGATTTTGAAATTCAACACATTAAAGGTAAAGAAAAATAAAGCTGCTGATGCATTAAGTAGGAATGCAAGGCTGAATTTTGCAGCAGTTATCAACACTTATACTACAGATTTGGATGAACAGCTCAAAATAGGATTAGAACAAGATGAATTTTACCAAAATTTACAAGCTAAAACTAAAGAAAATTCAACAGCAAGCTTAAGTAAAGGGTACAGTTTAAATACAAAATATTTTTTACCGTTTAAAGACAAAATGTATGTACCTAATGTACCTAAAGTTAAGCTGTTAATTCTGGATGAAATTCATAAAACTCCATACTTAGGTCATCCAGGCTATCAAAAGACTATAACTATGTTAAGAAAAGAATATTTTTGGCCAAATATGAAGACTGAAGTAGCAGAATATATTGCTAGGTGTTTTGAATGTCAGCGGGTGAAAACTAAATATCAACACCCAGCTGGATTACTTCATCCATTACCCATTCCTAGCTAGAAATGGGAGATAATTAGTCTTGATTTTATTACTGGATTGCCTAGAAATCAAAATTTAAATGACTCTATCATGGTAGTAGTCGATAAGTTAAGTAAAGCAGCTCACTTTATACCAGTTAAAACTACATATAAAGCTGCAAACATAGCTGATATCTTTCTAAAATAGATTTTTCGACTGTATGGAATACCGAAAGTCATAATCTTAGATAGAGATCCTAAATTTACAAGAAACTTTTGGAATTCTCTGTTTAAATGATTAAATACTACATTAAATTTTAGTACTTCGTTCCATACTCAAACAGATGGACAAACTGAAAGAGTAAACCAAGTACTTGAAGATTTATTAAGAATGTATGTGAAAGACCAGCCAGGTAAATGGGAGGATTATCTGCATCTGGTAGAATTTGCTTATAATAATAATTATCAGACATCAGCCAGACTTAGTTCTTTTGAAATTTTGTATGGAAGGAAATGTAATACTCCTATCTCTTGGATTAATCCGGTGGATAGATCGGTATTAGGTCCTGAACTATTAAAGGAAATGGAAGAAATTGTAAAACATGTACAAGGTAATCTGAATGTTGCACAGGATCGACAAAAAAGTCAACCAGAATTAAAAAGAACTCCAAAGGAGTTTCAGGTAGGTGAACATGTGTTCATCAAGGTGAGGCCCAAAAAGAGCTCTCTGAGGTTGGGGAGTTGTGCAAAACTAGCACCTCGTTACTGTGGTCCATTTGAAATTCTGTCCAGAATTGGACAAGTAGCTTATCAATTAGCATTACCACCCAATTTAAAAGTACATAATGTTTTTTCACATTTCTGTATTAAAGAAATATGTTCATGATGCTACTCATGTTGTTAACTGGAATGATGTACAGGTGGAACCAGAAGGAGATTTTCTGGTGGAGCCAGACTGTATCCTCAGGCAGAGGGAGATCACACTTCAGAACCGCACCATTGGATAGGTGAAGGTGCAATGGAAGCACCTTAGTCCAGAGGAAGCCACCTGGGAATTGGAAAGTAATATGTGAGATGCATGTCCAATTCTGTTCCAGGGGAATTCTAAGGATGAAGAATAAATAACATCAAGGACGATGTTATGTTCTAAGGGGGTGTGTATGTCACATGCCCCAATTTTGCAAAAATAATATTTTCTTATTTGATTTGATTTAAATACAATATGTTAAATTTTATGCTAAGTTGTAATTGATGACTCAGCAGAGTCAAGGATAATGAATGTAATTCTGAATATTTTAATTATAAATAAATAAAAGTGGAGACAACAGCTTAGGAGAGCCGTTAAAAGAGTGTTTACTGGTCAATTTAGTGGAGGAGACTGGGTGGAGAGAAAACAAACAAGTGGAAACATCTTCAAATCTCTTCCAACTGTTGAAGGTGGAAACCTCCCTATATTTGGGGTCATGATCCCCCAAGAAAGTGGGATCATAGCAGGTGGCTCAATTAATGACAGCTGATCCAAAATACCTAGGAAATCTTTATAAAAATTCCCGTTGAAGAGATTTGAGGCTTCTCATTATAGATAAGTGATCATTCAGGTGAATGTACTTCAGAGAAATTCAATGGAAAGGGAATTTGTGGAAAGAGTTTGAGGGGTTAACTGCTAAGTGATCTAGTGTATCCTTTCAGCTAAAGGATCTTACTGTTGAGTGTAGAGTCGTTACTGAGTCATTGGACTAGTTTATTGTTTGCTTGCTCCACTAGTTCTTAGCCAAGGAGACCAGGAACAGGCTCGGTGGTCCTGAGGTAGCGTTGTTTGAGCACTCTCCAGGAGTTGGTAGGGAGGAACGGCCTCCTAACGCTATTGTTGTCTAGCTTAATCAGGTTCTACAATATTTTTGTTTTACTATGTTAGGTGGTTAAATATGGATCTGACTACTAAATGAATATTGAGTATCTAGTTGTAAAATGATAAGAGTTAGTAATGTTTTTGGTTTTGTGAAGGAATGAATCTGAATAGATGAAAATAATTCTAATCTGTTTTTTTTTCCACGTCTAGAAGGGCCAGACCATACCCCAGCACAGACAGAGTATTTAAAATAGATGAAGGATATGATAGGAGATCAAAATGAATAGATGCATTATGCATATCATAATATGAGAGTAATTTATGTATGTATGTAGATTATTATCAGAAAGAACAATAACCTGTTTATCTATGTTTATTGTTTGATCAACTTATTTATGTAAATATACTGGAAAAGAAATAGCAATAACTCAGCACAGGTAGAAGGATCATTATATTAATAAAATACCCTAATAGAAAATATGTTATGCTTACACACAGTACATTCTTCTTCGTATTGAATTTAAAACAAGTAGGAGGGTAAACTGTGTTCTGCTTTATATATATTTTCTCTATATTTTATTTATTAACCTATTGCTTATCCAGTAAAAGAAATACATCTAAACTACATGTCTACATTCAGTTCAACAAAGGTATAAACTAATAGGTATATAGTTTATTTTACTAAACATAATAATTTAAGACTAACACTTACTATTAACTAAGGAAAGTAACATGAAAAATATTTATTGTATTTAGAAGAAATTTATTAAAAATATCTAAGTTCATCTATCAAATTCTTTTATCATTCAGTAGATAAAACAATAAGCATACGATAATAACCAACATATACATAAATGCATATTTATAAAAAGAACTGTCTCTTTTAAATTTTACAAACAAGATATACTTGTAAAAGAAAATACAGGATTGAAACCCTAAGAACAAATAATATATTTGCAAATAACAACCATTTAAGTGATAATCCAATTACTTGGATTATTTAATAATAATCAACTAAAATATTATAAATCGTTACAGTCCTTAAAGGACAAGCAGAAAGACAATTGTAATATCATAACTGGAAATTTGCACAACGCACTTGAACACTAATTAAAATGAATTCAACAAAGTGATAAGATCTTTTAATAAATAATTGAAAGATTTATTTACACAAGGTTTCCACAGGAAAACCTTAGCTCGTAATTCTGAGCAAAACAAGTAATATTTATAATTAAAACAAGACTGTGTGACAGTCTTACAAACGTTAATAATAATCTTTTACAGAGTACATTAAACAGTAAACAAAACTTCACTCATAGTCGAGAAGGGTAAAAAACCTGAGTACACAGAGTATAAATTAGTAATATGGTAAACCGAGACACGCTCGAAGATAGAACTGTCTTAACAAAAGAACTATTGTTTTATATTAAAAATCCATAAGGCTGAACATTAAAAACCTTATACAACACTCAGCTCACAGCCAAGTCTACCCATTGACTAGCGAGGGTTTGAAGACTTGTTAAAACAACAGTGACCTGTAAAAGAGACTCCATAACTAATGGTGAACCTATAAGAGCTTCCCAGCTCAGGGTTACGCCCAACGACAACCCTAATACGAGTAGGGCGAGAACCCAACATGTGACCATAGGGCTTCACCGTATAAAGCTATGGCCTTCGAAGACAGTCGACGCACTTTCTCCACAGTGGAAGTATGTAGTCTCAATCCCCTTGCAAGGAGTTCCATTACAAGGTGTTAGTACACAAAGTACTTAAATAGTGTTTACCCTGCTGTAAAAGAAAAACACATACTGTAAGATAAAAACAACTTATAATAATTTACCTACATTTTGAATGTTGAACAGTATTGTGGAAAGACTATACCAACAGCAATGCGTGCTTATATTTTTTCCAAACCCTACGATGAGGGAAAAGCAATCTCCCACAGCAAATAAAGCTCAACTTATCATGAAAAGATAGGCCATGAGGACAACGAGAGGGAGCTTTGAGCAGACAGCAAGCTAAATGCTTCGAGACTCAACAAATACTTGTAGAGTGTAAACCCACAGTCACAAATAATGGCATCAAGACTGAATACATGAGACTTAAGAAACACTAACCCAAGATTCGGGGCAACTGGAACAAAGGAGAACTTATGGCCACCATGAAAACCATGCAGAGCAGCCTCAAGGGCCAGCGTGAACTGTGGAGGAAGAATCGAAAAGGTTTAGGGTTACAATGATTTTTATATCTCCAACGCTTGGTCAAGAGAACACCACGTGTTCACAGTAATATAAACCATGCAGTGGGTTGTTTCAATAGTGTGCCTGCAATCCAATATTACCCAATTTATTTAAACAATGATCATGTGATGTCTAAACTATATTATAGACCATGTTATTTCATCGTAATTCGAATATACCACTTATCATATGATATGTTAGTTCAGTAATGTGATAATAACGTTAAATCAACGTTGACCTAGAGAATGGTGTCACCTCTTAAACCTTGGTTTATCCCGAAAAACAATCATGCATAGAAATTATCTCATCGTAAAGCATATGCCCATTATATTGTAACTTTGATAACACGATATGAATATTTGGTAAACCATATTTCATTATCATTGACCTTAGTAAGTATAATGATCATATGTTAGGAAGAGATTAAGTTGGATGGTTTAAGACCATCGAACTACTTTAGTTTCTATATTAAAATACATTATGGTCTATGCATGATTATACCCTTTAAAACAACAATTCAAGTTGTGACAATTATAAAGAACTGGATAGCATAGTTTTGAATAGATTCTTGAACTCTTACAAGTTCAACGTTGTTTAAGACTTGTATATCTGATAAACAAAATATTTTATGTATGTTCAAAATCCTTATAAAAACCAACAAATCAATGGTAGTTGGCTAGTATAGTAATAGAACATATTTATGAATTCTTTACATAGTTCAAATTGGTTTAGACTTATTAGACTATGGTTGTTCTCAACTTGGCATTGCTAGAAACTTACCATATCTATATATTTGGTAGAATGGTTTTAGGATTATCCAAAATAACTGGTGCTTAGCATAGGACAGAAAGTTGACCGTTTTTGGAAGCATCAACCTCAGAAAACTGTTTATAGACAATAACTTAATATAAGAAAAGTATTATAGAAAAATAAGAAATTTCAATGGAATGATCCTACTCAACTCTAAAAACATTAGAACCACATGGTTGACGAAGATTTAAGAAGTATAGGTAAGCAGTTTTTTCATGGGAAACGACATTATTGTTTTTACACTAATCAAACTTATTTTGTCAAGAAGTTTTACAGGTTGTAAGTTTCCTTGCAGACGATAAATATCGATCAGTTTGTTACTCAAATAAAATAGTATGATAATGTATAATAACTAATAGAACAATCAGTATAACATTGCAAGTTATGCACATTAAATTAGAAGTTAATCTACAGCTAAGATTATTAGTTTAGAGCCACAGTAAATATCTTTACTGTTGCTACGTTCGATAAAGAGAGGAACACATTAAATTTAACTTCGTTTACAAGAAAAACTGAAGAAAGCAAACTATTTTTACCTCATGGAAGTAGCTTGGAATTTAGCAGCTTATTTCCTAAGCTTATTAGTTGCAAATAGAAACACTTATGAATACTTTATGAAATTAAAAACGTTACTCATTCGATCATACCTAAAAACCTGTAAGAATCAGTAAAATTTTTGCCTTAGAATAAATGCTAAGTAAGCCCGGGATTCAAAGTTAGATTCCACCTACTTGTCATAAAGAAGACTCGTCAGTAAACTGAAATAAAACAATACGTAAGAAAACCTTATTAATGCTACAAAAAGGAAATTGCTTAGTTAACGTAATTGAGATTATGTACTACTAATATTTTGACTGCTTCTTTTACTGCTAACCTTTAGTCGATAGTAAACCGTAGTTTCGACATTTTATGTTATCTCAAAATTTTAAATTTTTGTGAAAATTTGGGGTTTTGACAGATTCACTCTCTTTTCTTGTATAGAAGGATTCCATACATAAATTAATGCTTGGAGATGATTCTCAATATCTCATCAAATGGACGGGAGAATCCTCTTATAATATGGATTCTAGATTTTTGATGAAGATGAAGGATGTTTTATATGTCCTAGGGCTAAAGAAGAATCTCCTTTATAGCTCAGCTTTATATAAGAAAGGTTTCAGATTTGATTTCAGAGATCGTGAATTCCTCATGTGGATAAAGTGGAAAACCATAGATGATGTAGTGGTGATTTGAGTTGAAGAAGGAGGAATTTACAACCTAAAGGTGCATGCCGATTCATTCCCGATGACTAGCACTGTAAGCCTATGTGAGCTATGGAACATAAGGATTTCTCATATACATTGCAAAGCATTACCAATTGTGAGCAAGGTGGCGAGATGATTACCAGAGATCCAGATAAACCATGAAGGTGTGTGCAAAGGATGTGCACAAGGAAAAAGCACTAAGAACCTTTTTCCAAGAAGTAACAATAAAGAAAAAGGGAACTTAGACATTGTTCACTCAGAAGTATGTAGACCAATGCAAACTACTTCACTAAGCAGGTATGTTTACTATGCTTCCTTTACTGATGACTACTCCCACAAAACTTGGATCTATTTCTTAAAGAAGAAAGATGAAGTATTTGAAAAGTTCAAAGAGTTTAAGGTTCTTGTAGACAACCTCTCTAACAAGAGGATAAAGACCTTAAGATCAGATAATGGAGGCGAGTTCACATCAGGCGAATTCAACGAATAGTGCAAACAAGTTGGGATTAAGAGGGATCTCACCATCCCCTATAATCCCCAATAGAATGGTGTGGTTGAAAGAAAGAATATATCTATCATGGAAATAGTAAAAGCCATGATCCATTATCAAGATATACCTATGTATATGTGGGGAAGAAGCATCTAGAACAATAGTCTATGTACATAACAAAATCTCTCACGGTTCTATTGGAAATAAGACTATACAAGAGATTTTTGCCGAAAAAATCCCAAAGTTAGACACTTGAAGATATTTGGTTTTCTGGTATACATACATATTTCCAAGGAGAAAAGATTGAAGTTGGACCCTTTAGGAAAGAATGGATTGTTTTTAGGATATAGTGAGAAATCAAATGCTTACAGAATATATATCCTAGGATACCGTCAAATTGAACTTAGCAGAGATCTCACATTTGAGAAAGATACAAACTTTAGAAAATAAAGGAAGAATAAGGAATATGAAAAGGAACATGAAGCTCCTAGAGATACATAAATATCTAAACCAGTCAGAAGTGATGAGGAAGAACAAATACATGAGGATCATGACATGATAGAACCCAATAGGCCTAAGCAGTTTCCTAGTGAGATGATATCATTCAAAAGAAGTCCTTCTTGGGAATGTGAAATAGTTAAAGAAGAAAAAATATATGGTGTCCCAGAATGAACGATCAAAGAAAGTAAGAATCCAAATTCATACCCTAGTTATGTCGATTTGATGTGAAATCTCCTTGACAAAGAACCTACACGCTTTAAAGAAGCAACACAGAAGTAGGAGTGGATAGATTCCATTGTTGATGAATACCAATCAATTATAAAGAAATATGTATGGGAAGTAGTACCAATACCAAATAACAAATCAGTAGAATCCTCAAAATGTATCTACAAAACAAGGCATTCAACAAACTACAATATAGAGAAGTACAAGGCAAGATTTGTAGCTCACACATTCTCTCAGGAGGAAGGAATCGATTATGAGGAGACCTTTGCACCATTAGCAAGGTACACCTCAATCAGAACCATCCTTTCCTTTGTATCCAATATTAACTAGAAGTTTGTAATGCCCCCATTCAAATAATTGCATAGTAGGACATTTCCATCAATCCTACTAGTTCCCTAGGTTGAATGGACACATTTGGAATTTTAATAAGGGAGCTAATAAATGATGTTCAGAAATTAGGATGGAATAAATATTTAATAATTCATATTATTAAATAAATACAAGAGAAAATTGAAGTGGCAATGGAGCATGAAGACACATGGAAACTATGGGGCCCACACAAGCTAGAATTTCTGTGCCACATGGCATCCTCCTCTTGCAATTTCAAATTTATGGGAAGAATAAATGTTATTAGATGAGTTATAAGTCTAATACACTTAGCCATATGCATCATAGGTCAAATTTGGTAGGAAATGTAACTTACATGGCAGAGGAAGAGTAATTTTGGAGCTAGTGAGACACTTGGACTAGATTCCCTAGCTCTATGACAACAATGATGAAGATGATATGATACATGTGACAAAAATAAGATATGAAGGATTAAATATGACATATCTGACATGTCAGGTCAAAATAGAGAATCCAAGAGGGCGCTCATGTGAGATGGGGAAGCTCAATGGGCTCCTACTCGAATTGGGGGAAGATGGAAGGCTAGGAAAGGGAGGACACATGGAAAATAATGAGCACACACCCTAATTCAAATTGGCTTGAGTTTGTGGATGGATTGGTAAAATTAGAAGGCTAAGTAAGTTTATAAAATACAAGTATCAACCAAGAGAGGATATTTTGATCATTTGAGAAATTTGCATTTGTGAATTGAGAGAGCTAGTGGATGACTAGTTTCTTGCCTTAGCCAATTTCGAGGGGGAAAGATTCCCATTCAAGTTGGTGTTTGGATAGGTCACTCAGGTATTTCATGAATATTTAATGTATTTTTTATTTTCATACATAAGCTACAGGGAAGCTCATGGTTTCTTCCAGTGCATCCCATTCTCTCAACCATTTCCAGTTTTTCTTGCATATTCTTGCTCATGGAGGGATTGCACTTTGGGTGAGATATTGTGCTCTTTGTGAGAGATTATAATGGTACATTTATGATTGTAATAATATTAATATACTATGTTATTCATATTCATAAAACATCAGGTCGAAATACCCAATGGTTGTATGTGAAAGTGATTTTTAATGAGAAAACACTGACCATTTCCCCAACATATTGATGTATGCCATTGAATGCCAATGATTTCAAGATTCTCATGGTACATTTATGATTTTAATAAGTTTAATATTCTATTTTATTCATTCTCAGAAAGTCTCAGGCATAAATACCAAAGGGATGTATGTAAATTGAATATTAATGAGCAAACAATGACCATTTCCCCACTATATTTCTATATGCCATGGTAATGTTGATTATTTCAAATGGGAGAATGTCTCTCTGATATATTTATGATGAATGGAATGTCCTTTATTATTATTAAAAGTTTCATTTTAATCACTTAATAATTTGAAGTCATCTTACTTATTTTAATTGCATTTGGAGAAGATTTGATGCCATTTCCCCAAGGGTCGAATTAGTGAATTTGTAGTTGTTTGGGAGAGGGTCATAACAGCCTGTATAAAATGAATAATGATGCATATGATACCAATGTAACTTAAACATCCTCTTCCTCTTTTCATAAATTTGAGTGGGTTTGGGAGCATTGGAGAAGCCATTTCCAGCATTTACCTAGGGGGAATTGGAACCCCAATTTGCTAGTAAAGACTCCTACTTTGATCAGAATATTAAAAAATTTTGCAGAAGAAATTGGAGGGTAATAAATCACCCCTTAACATCATATTCAAATATTAATATCAGTCATATTAAAAAAGTTTGCAAAAGCAATTGGAGCGTAATAAATCATCCCTTAACATCATATTCAACTCTTAATATCATTCATACACCTTCTGAGAAAATTTGGGAGCATTTGGGTCAATTTGGAGACCTAGACATCAAAATTAGTCAAAGGTCGAAATAGGGAAAACAATGAAAAATTGCTCATTTTAATAAAATTTCGAAAAAGGGACATTACAAAGTTACATCAAATGGATGTAAATAAAACCTTCCTAAATGGAGTGATAGAATAAGGAGTATACATTGAACAACCATGAGGATGTGAGAGAGATGATTAGAAGACTCATGTATGCAGACTAAAAAAGGTGTTGTATGGGTTGAAGCAAGCACCCAGAGCATGGTATGGAAGAATTTATGGCTTCCTGATAAGTTTGGGATTTACCAAGAGAAAAGAAGATTCCAACCTCTACTATAAAGTTGAGGATGGTAGGATTACGATGTTACCGCTATATGTGAATGATATATTTTTCATAGGTGAAGACAAGTCCATCAACTAATGTAAGAAGAATCTCTCTCCATAATTTGAGATGAAAGACCTTGGAATGATGCACTATTTTCTAGGTATTGAAGTATGGCAGTATCCAAACAATATTTTCCTAAGCCAAAGAAAATATGTCGTTGAGATCCTAAAGAGGATGATGGATTGTAAGGTTATGAATACTCCGATGAAAACACACTCGCAACTTTTGAATGACGTTTATTCGAAGATAGTGGATGTTACCTTATACAAACACATTATTTATTTCAATAATATATTTGATCAATACAAGGTTAGATATATGTTTTTATGTAAACACCCTAATTCAGTATATGGTGAAACCCAGACATGTTCACCTAGTGACAACAAAATATGTGATGAGATACCTAAAGGGTATGTTGGATTATGGTCTCATATATGCATAAGATGGTGAGATCGTATAACATTGATGTACAAATTTAAATTGGTTAGGAAGTGTCGAAGACAAAAAGAGAAATTCAAGATGTTGTTTTTGTTTGGGATCAGGCATGATCTCATGGTTTAGTAGAAAGAAGTCCATTATTGCACTTAGCATGGCAGAGGTTGAATACATTGCAACATGTTCATCTTGTAGCGAAGCAGTATGGCTTCACAATATGTTGGAAGGATTATTTGATGTAGAGATAGATGTGACTGATATCCATTATGATAACCAGAGTTGTATTAAGATAAAATAAATACCTTTGTTTAATGATAAATCGAAACATATCGAAATTAGATATCTTACATCTAGGATATGGTGCAAAAGGGAGTTGTGAATCTCAAGTATGGTCCTATAGAGGAACAAGTGGCTGATGTGTTTACTAAGACTATGTCTCATGTAAATTTTGAATACTTTCTAGACAAGATTGTTGTAGTCTAAAAGGACCTCCCTCGAAAGAGGGATCGAGGAAGACATAGTAAGTTTCGTGTTGCACTGGTATGGTAGCTCATACTAGGTAGGGTATGTATAGATAGGCTTGTTTGGCTCAAAAGGGATAGTAAGCTATATAAGGCTTGTTTGGTCCCCAGGGAGATCCATCTGTCTAAATAGGATTGTTTGGCATAAAAGGGTTAGTCATTCAGAAAAAAATGGATCTACCAAAGAACCCACCATGATAGGGATTCAAATGTCCTAAGGGAAAGACGATGAGATGCCAACACGATGTGTTGATACCGACATTTCCATGTTGATGAAGAGAATGAGATTCCATCACTCTATGCTAATACCAACATTTCCATGATGATGAAGATGATGAGATGCTAGATCTCTGTGCTAATACCAACTTTTTAATGTTGTTGACGATGATGTTGTTTCAACATTTCTACATTGATGATGATGATGTTTCTTCAACATCTCTATGATCATGATGCAGATGATGATATAACATTTATTTGTTGATGATGTTGATTTAGCACTAACATGCTAACGATGTTTTTGTTGTTCCAATGTTTACATACTAATGTTGCAAATGATGATCCAATATTCACATATTGATGTTGTAGGTGATGATCTAGTGTTCACATACTAATGTTGAAAATGATGATCTAGTATTCACATACTAATATTGTAGATGATGATTCAATATTCACATATTGATGTTGCAAATGATGATCAAATATTCACAAACAGATGTTACATATGATGATGCCCCAGTATCCATATACTGATTATGCTCCATATGATGATGATGTCCCATTACTCACATACTGATGATGATAATGATGTCCTAGTATCCACATACTAATGATGTTGATGATAATGCAGTTCCAGATTGATGATGAAGATGTATGATGTTGTTCCAAAACTTCCAATGACATATAGAGATTCACCAATCAGTTGTACAGTTGTTGTCGTTGTTGTTCCTGATGAAGAATACCTTCCTAGTTAAGAGGGAGTGTTAAAATAATGTAACTTCAAAATACATTCGATTTTTATTGTTGTTATTTCTCCATTCGTAGATGTCCTTGATGTAATTGGTCATGTAAAAGTCATGAGGTAAAAACTTCATTGTAATTCGAGACAATAGTACCCACAAAAGTATTTTATAAAAATTATTTGGAGTCTTCCTAGGTAAGGTCGACCGTAATTAGAGAACCTGGTCATCCTAGTTAGTAATTAAGTTACTCAATTGATACATATAAATAGGTGATGCACCTCATTCATTTTGTAAACTTTTCACTCATGTAAGTTTTGTAGAGAGAGAAGAAGAAGTGTGCTAGAGAGAGAGGAGAAGTTATCATGGGGTTTTACACTGTCTTGGTTGAGTTATATACTGAGGAAATTTTGTGGTGTTTTCTCCCTTATGGTTTCCCTAACGAAAATCTTTGTGTTCTTTGTGTTGTTGTGCTTGATTTTCTTTCAGTGATCCTACTATTGTAAATTGTTTTACAATATCATCTAAGCAATTAAGAAAATTTAACAAGAAATACAATTCCAATTGACCTTAGGATTAAAATGGCTCTCTACTAAAGAACATACTTTGATCATATAAGGGAATGAGATAAAGAGGTGGCCTTTAGATTTCATGTAGGACTTATATAGTGCACATGGATTTAGGACAATCAATTGTCCCACATAAACATCTTATTGGAGAGATGTACCTTGAGAAATATATTTGATTTCATAATTCCCAATAACTTCCAAATAGATTTCCACCACCATGCTTTAACTCTCGCGAAACTAGTTTTTTTTAGGCTTTATATCCTTGCTTATTTGTAAAGTTACTGGTGGATGGATTCAACACCCAACACAAGGATTCGTCCACCTCCTCATCTAGCTTGATGAAGTTGATACTTAGAAGGGTCAACATACAAGGACCATTCTCCTGCGATTGTTCTTTCCAATGGAAGAGATTCCATAAAATTACATCCTTGTCTTCCTATACCCACATGAATAGGATTTTGCACATCACATAGAGAGACTATGCCCTAATCATGGAGTCTTTTGTCCAGGTCTTTGGATAATATACAATGGCCATCTTATTCCATCCATGGGTCCTCACCAATTCATACTTCTATCTTGTTTCCAATCCTATAGACCACCCAAGGTCCAATTAGTGGAAAGGCTACAATGAATGCCTCCCAATTATAGAAGCGTTTTTTTTTTCCTTCCCGAGAGGATTGCAAAACCATTCTTCCAACGTCAAGTTTCCCAAGTACTTACTGATCATAACTCGAGTATAAGAAATATGGTTAAGAGTAAGTGATTCTAGAAATGTTTTGCTTCCAATTCCTGGAATAAAAAATATAAGTTTTAAGATCCCATCCACTCAAGATTTTTGGATTTGCAATTTGTGTCCAAAGCACCAGCGAGATCCCTTTTTTGCGTTGCTTCCTTTCCATAAGAAACCAAATAATTTCTACTTGATTGAGATTTAAATATTTTTTTTTTATTTGTGCTATATGTGAATGTATGTATATGCATGCATTTTTTTGTATTTTATATATGGACTTTATGATGAGTATAATTTAGACTTTAGATTTTGTATGCAATTTTGTATTTTTTTTTCACTTTATGATAATCATGTGAAAATAACATTAGGCTTATTCAATATGCATTTTAATTGGAAAATACTGTATTTACAATCGATATCATGAATTAACATCTTAAGTGTAATTAAAATCATACTTATGCATTAGAAAACCACTTAATAGAACTAAACTTGAATACTAGTGTTAATAATTTAATAACAATTGTTCATGGAAAAGTTGTATTGATAATCTGCTTGATGTCAAATAAGATAAATGCTACCAATATTAAATACAAATTGATAGTATGGATGATGATTATTGCATTGGATGTCCATGTGGATAAAGATGCGGGTGTTTTCAAGGTACTTTGGGAATATATTCATCATTCATTTGTAAAGTCTATTATAGATCTATGATATTGTTCTATATTTATATATTGTCATGGTTTACTTTTGTTGTTGTTCTCTAGTATTAATATAATTTCTTATATGTTTTATATATAACCAGGTTGTACAAACTAAGCCACATCACTTTTTGTTTATATTTTCAACACTATTATACTTCTTTAACGAAGACACATCATGCTTATTTATATAATCTTCTACAATGACTATTGAAAAATTTATGATTGTATTATGTTTATATTCTATTTTTTTTAATTCCTTGGTCCATCAAGCCATCAATCATAATTCATATGGATTTATGCTACAAACAACTATTAATTATCGAATCATAACTCACGGATTTATGCTAAAATTACCTATCAATTATTCAACCAACTTGTATGGATTATGTTAAAAACTAATGAAAACACAAAATGTGTTTTTTCCAATATATGCCAAAAACTAATACAAATACAACTATTGCTTTAAAGTGGAAACACCTATCCCTTGCTCAGAAGAGGGGGAACCCAGTATAGGTAAGTCAATTCAGATTTTAAACTATGAGAGAAGATAAGGAAAAAGAGTACAAGAATGCAATATTTTTTCACTTCTAATATGTAACAACAACCAACATTCCACCAAGACAACCATAATTTGGAAAAATAAAGTATATTACTGGAAACTCCAAATAATTGCAAGTTTTTTATTAAATACTCTAGGGCTAGAAACAATGAGATTCATACCACAACCAATTAAACATTATATTGATAAAAGGCACCACTCTCTAGTAATTACATCCATTGGAATGATAATCATGGTATATTGGATCTTATATGTTGTTGTAAACTACTTCTCTTAACTAATATTTGAAATCAATATAGAAAAAGTGGAATCAGGTAAAAGAACTAGAAAATATATAAGATGAATAAATAGACATTGATTGTAAAGTTGCATGACTAAATATGATGACAAGTAATATTGTGTTTTCTTGTGCTACTAGGGAGTAATCCATTGGAGTTTGGAATGCATGTTGAAAGTTGTAGATCCATGGATGTTACAGAGTGTGAATGGATTTACATGCAATGCAATCAGAATACTTTGTTTTGAGTATATATGGAATGTAATGAAATTGTCAAACGAAGTGAAACTAGATTTTTTGGAGGCTTTATACCCTAGCTTAGCCGTAAAGGTACAGATGGCTGGATTCAACACCCAACGTAAGGATTCATCCACATCATCATATAGATTTATGAAGTTAATACTTCGATGGTCAACATATAATGACCATTCTTTTGTGATTGTGCCTTCTCATTGAAGAGATTCCGTAAAATTCCATCCCCGTCTTCCTATGCCCACATGAAAAAGATTTTGCACGTCACATGGAGAGACTATGCCCCAATCATAGAGTTTTTTATCTAGAGCTTTATATAATATACAATGGTGATTATCTTCCATCCATGGGTCCTCACCAATTCATACTTTTATCTTGTTTCCAATCCTCCATACCACCAAAGGTCCAATAAGTGGAAAGGCTGCAATGAATGCCTCCCAAATTATAGAAGCATTTTTTTGCCTCCAAGAGAAGATTACAAAAACATTCTTCCAATGTCAGGTTTCCCAAGTACTTATTGATCATAACTCGACTACAGAAAATATGGTTAAGAGTAAGTCACGAGAAATTTTCTGCTGCCAATGCCTGGAAGAACAAATATAATTTTTAATTCCACATCCACTAAGTATTTTTGGATTAGCAATTTAGGTCCATAGGACCAGCGAGATCATTTTTTTTGTTTCTTCCTTTCCATAAGAGAGTCAAGCATTTCTTCTTGATTGAAAGTAAAATACTTTTTTAATTTATATTATATATGAATGTATGTGTATCTGTGTATTTTTTTTGTATTTTATATATGAACTTTATGATGAGTATTTTTTAGACTTTATATTTTATAGGTAATTTTAGATTTTTTTTTACTTTCTGATAATCGTGGGAAAATAACATTAGTCTTATTCAATATGCATTTTAAATTACAATTACTATATATACAATACTTTTTCAACATGTCTACGTGTCAAAGCATTAATAACCATTACTCTATATACAATCTCATACTTATTTATTTAGCATGAATTAACATGTTAAGTGCAATTAAAATCGTACTTATGCATTAGAAAGCCACTTAATAGAACAAAACTCGAATACCAATGTTAATAATTTAAGACACAATTGTTCATGGAAAAGTTGTATTGTTAATCCACAAGTTCCAAATATACAAGTATGAAAAAACATCCAAGTATGAAAAGCTCATTTATCCTTATGAAATTGACTAAAGCAATAAAAAGAGTGTGTTTATTTGAACTTCCAAACACACCCATCCAACCAAATCAACTTTTATGTCAATCTTATTTTGTACTTATGAACGATTCATATCACATGATTATGTAGTACTATACCATCATAAATGCTCACTTGTGGATTTCTAAACAAAACATGTGCTAATATAGACATGTAGACATAATGACAATAGACTCCATATCTATTTTTAGGAAGAAAATGTGTTGAAAAAGTCTACCACTAATAAGTTTCTCCTTACCACATATATGTCATTAGACTATCTAAATTGTGAAGCTTGCTACGAGAGCTATGAAAGTGTTCAATATATTATAAATATGGTTTTGAAAATTTCCCATGAATTCACTAAAAAAACATTCTAATGATTTATTATACATAATATCATTGAAATAAAACTACACATTATGGGAGTAGGAAGGGCACCTTTCAAGTTCCTTTTGTATAAATATACTAACGTGTCATGATAATGATAAATTCAAAGTGGTAACAATAACAACGTGTATCATGGATTGTGTTGTGCCTAACATACCATGGTTTTAATTTATTAAATGTCTTAAAGGAAATATTTACACTTTGTTAGTACTCACCGAGCTTTGAAACAGTGACTAACACAAAGAGTACCTTAAGCACGTACACCCATTCATCATCTATAACTTAAGCAAAAGTTGATGGTATTTTATTATGTTTTTATTTTTTCTCATTTTCTTGTATGGTAATATCTCTTTGAATTAAATATTTAACATTTATAATAGCTTAAATTTATTTTTTTTAAGAGTTTTTACTGTTGGTATGTTTCCAGGTATTACTGCTGGTAATTTTTTTTATTTTTATCCCTGACAGGATGGTGGGCGATGATCTGTTGGACTACTCTAGTGATCAGTTGCATGATGATGACAGTTGGGCTGTGACAGGTGGAAGTGGGATGCTTAGGTGGAGGCCCCCCCTCCTCCTTGGGTTGAAAGGTTCGAAGTGGTGGTTCATCCACCTGATAACCGTGCAGAGGTTTTTTTCACCTTCAAACTTATTGTTTACTTCTCCTATGCTTTCTGTGGTTTTTGGGGTACTCGGTAGTATTGGGATTGTGGACGGCGATATGTTTAATCTACCGTGGAGGGAATATGAGGCTTTCTCTTCATTAGGTGATCTGTTTAGTCTACTCTGTTGAATGGGAGGAGGAAGGAGAGGGCATTGGTCAAGGAGTAGAGATACCCAATGGTGATCCAGATACCCTTTATCCTGGTGATGGGGCTCATTGGGTGGAACATGGATCCCTCACACATTTCTTAGGCTCATGGGAATAGAGGGGATTCCCTGGACCTAGCGGAGAAGGATTTGTGGGCTCTGGTACGAGTACTGAGGCTGAGGATAGGTCAAGGGATGATGGTGGGTCGAAGAAACCTCACAAGAACTAGATCAGGAACAAGTCAGAATACAATTATACCCTAGGAGAGGATATCGGGTGGGACCAAGTATCACAAATGGCTGACCGAACCTTGGTTGGGAGGGAATTAGGGCGGACCTTCTAGCAGAGGACTATGGCCTTATGGGCGAAGGAAAATTGGGTGGAAACCCTTGGAATGGTCGCAACAGTGGTGGCCCTTACCAGGGGTTGGTTTGCTTTCAATTTCTCTGAGGAAGAACACCTTCAATGGGTCCTTTCATGCAATTGGACTTTGGACCATATAACTTTGCTCCTCAAACCATGGCACCCATTGTTTGACATTAGCAGGTATGTGTGGATGTTGTGCCACTATGGGTGTGGTTTCTTGGTATTCTGTTTCATTACTAAACAGAAGAACATTTCAGAAACATCATTTTGGGGTCTTTTTTGCAAGCTGACCTTTCTTTCATGGAGATGAAGCAACAGAAGGTTGCAACAATATTGGTCAGTTTGAATGTGAGGGAAGGTCTTGCGACAGATTTGAACCTATGTTGGGTGCATTTTGTCATCAAACAACACCTGGATTATGAAAAATGTCTCATTTTGATGTAGGTGGTGCCATGTTTACGGGCATCTGGCCTCAGAGTGCAAATTGTTTGTTTGTACTTTAAATGGGCGCCGACATCAATCGAGAGCTAGAAAAGGGGGAAGGACTGAAGTTTTCTCGATACCTCCTACTTCCCGGTGATTGCAGACTTTGGACCCTACTCCACATTGTGTGATGGTGGATAACAACATTGATGAGGATATTACTGGACCCTTGCTGGTGGTGGAATTGTGCAGACTGCCTGAGATATTGCTCATGCAGGGACTCCCCTTCCCTAGTACATCCTCCTTTTCTCTGTTCCCTTCCTTAATTTTTTTTCTAGTAATGTTACTTTTTCTAGTTTGGATTGGGTAGAGGGCCTAAAACATCTAAACATTTCTTCAAGGCCTTGTCTGGATTCTAGGACTTTCTCTGCTACTACGTTGGAGGAGATCCCCCTACCTGCTATAGCTGATAACTCCTCTGGTGAGGCCCTACCTTTACTTTCTCCCACCTTACTGGCCCTACACGATTCATCTGACTCGAGGTATTTCCTCAGGTCCTACACGATTTAGGTCTTTATGCCACCCTTGTCTCTAAGGGGAGAGGTCGTAAATCCTTTATCGCTAAAGCATAGTCCAAATCCAGAAAGGATCTTCTGGAAGGAAAACAACAATCTATTGAGAGGGAACTTAGAGCGGTTCGTTCCCTGAAGAAGGGTCGTAGATGGTACTAATGTCCTTCAACTTTCGGGGTCTAGGTGATCCCCATAAAAGATCAACCGTTCAAAGGGGTGGTTGGGTTGGAACACCCTGACATTCTGTTGTTACAAGAAAATTTAGGTGTACGAGATGTGGTGCAATCGAGACTGGAAAGATGGTTTCCAAGCTAGGATTTTACAACCTTGGATATTAGAGGGAGCTCTGGGGGCTTGGAAATTGGATGGAATGAACGAACTGTCAAAGCCCTAAATATGTGGGGTATGGAATTGGTGTTGGTTCTGAACTTTTTGGCACTGTATCTTCTGATCTCCTTTACTGTATTTAACATTTATGGTCCTTATCTAAATAGGATTCCATTCTGGGTATGTGTTTTTAACAATCCACTCCTCATGGGAGAGTTGGTAATCGTGGGGGTGGGATTTAAATTTCTCATTGGGGTAGGCCAAGGTTTGGGGTCCTCATGTTCGTGTTGATTTTTTGATAGTCTTTTTGACTCAGAAACTTATTGAAAGGAATTGGTTAGACATTGAGCGTATCAAACTCAATCCCACTTGGAGAAACAATAGGTGTGGTGATGGATGGGTTGCTAAAAGGTTGGACAGATTCCTGGTGGCTGAACATGTGATGGACATGATAGATCTACTCAGGTTGTGGGTTGGAAGTGGGGGTCTTTCTGATCATGTACCTATCTTTCTAGAACTCAATATTGGACCTACACAACCACCAAGTCCTTTGATGTTTAACAAGATTTGGTTAAATGATGAGTCTTTTTTATTGCTGATTTCTGGAAGTTGGATCCCCTTCAATCCTAGAAGTTCGCTTTAAACAGCTTTCCAATTTGCAGCTAACCTTAAAAGATTAAAAGGGGAAATCAAAGAGTGGTATGTGGGGAAAAATATTCGGGAGGACATAATTGAAACTTTTAGAGGAGGATATTTATAGGATCCTAGAGGGGGATGGGGGTGGGATGCTGAACCAAGATACCAAGGAGAACCTTAGAAGGCTTGAAGGGAGAAGGAACACTTTGCCGCTGGAAAGGGAGGAGACTTAGAGACTGAAGAGAAGAGATACCCGGTTGGGATGTGGAGATGATAATACAAAAAGTTTTCATGATTATGCTAGAGGGAGGAAGGCTTCCAATTCATTTTGGAGCTTTATGGATGAACATGGTGCAACCCAATCCTCCTTTGATGAGAAGGATAAAATAGGGGTAGCTCACTTTGAGAATCTTTTCAAAGGTCCTCCTCAGGATTCTATTGTTGAATTCATCAGAGTAGCTCAACTAGTCCCCAAGTTCATGGAGGAGGAATACAATCTTTCACTTATGGAGGAAGTTGAGGAGGAACTAAAGGTAGCACGACATAGTTTTCAGAAGGATAAAAGTCCTGGACCCGATGGGTGGACAATTGAATTCTTTCTGGGTTTGTATGATCTTCTAGGTGGAGATATTTTGAAGGTTTTGGAATACACCAAACTCTCAGGGATATTCCTTGTCAATTTAAACTCAACCTTTATTGCATTAATCCCAAAGGTTGACAACCCTACCTCATTAAATGATTTTTGACCCATCTCTCTCTGTAACTGTGTCTACAAGGTGGTGTCTAAGGTGATTTCTTGAAGATTCAAGGACATTCTTTCAAAACATATCACTGAAGAACAATTTGGGTTTTTGGAGGGGAGACAGATTCATGAAGCCATTGGGGTGGCATAGGAAGGGCTACATAGTATAAAGACAAAAAATATCAAAGGGGCTATCCTCAAAATTGATCTGTCTAAAGCCTATGATAAGGTTATTTAGTTATACATTCATTTGATGCTGACTCATCTTGGATTTGGTATTGGATTTATCGGATGGATCATGAGTTTCATTACTAAAGTCTCCTTTTCTCTTCTAATCAATGGGTCGGCTTCACCTTTTTTCCATGCCGAGAGAGGATTGCACCAAGGATTTCTGTTATTCCCATTACTCTTTCTGTTGGTGGCTGAAGGATTAAGTAGGGCCTTCAGAGAAGATAAAAGTCATGGTTCTTTGAAGGGCATACAAATTTACCAAGTTCTTAATTTAACTCACCTCTTCTAGACATACTGGTTCTGTTCTCCAAAGAAAGTAGGATGGATATTAATGAGAGGAAATAAACCCTAACTTATCACATGTCGTCGGCTGAAGAGACCCTTGAACTCAATAGGGTATTTCCTTACAAGCCGACTGAAATTGATGAGGGTATGAAATATTTAGGCTTTTGTCTCAAACCTAATGATGATCACAAACAGGATTGGAATTGGCTTCTTGAAAAGCTGGAAAAGAGACTAAAGATGTGGAGTCATAAGCAGTTGTTTAGAGTAGGCATATTGGTTTTGGTGAAATCGGTATTGGAAGCTATACCTATATATTGGATGTCACTTGCTTGGATCCCTAAAGGTATCCTGGAAGCAACAAGGAGAATTATTTTCATGTTTATGTGGAGTGGCAAGCAGGAAACTCAGGTGACTCCTTGAGTCCGATGGGAAAATATTGCAGTACCAAAAGGTCTGGGAGGCTGGGGCCTCAAAAATATTTTCTTGTTTACGAAGTATCTTACAACCAAGGGGAAATGGAGGCTACTAAAATATGATAGTATTTGGACACATGTTATGATACATAAGTACTTAGCTTCAGATTCGGTTGAATATTGGATTAGGAATCCCAGGAAATCCCATGCAGGAGGCTCTACCTCTACCTCTACCAACCTGCAACCCCTATTCAGGAGAATTTATGGTTTCACTCATGGAGATCGTCTTCTTCTTTTGGGTTAACATATATTAATGAAGGGAAATTGACATATTATATTGGAGATTTGAATAGGGAACTCATTCAGTTAAGGGATAGGGAGGATGAACTCGTGTGCAATGTTGATCCCCTCGGTTGCTACACTCCAAAGGTCGATTACTTAAAACTTAGTGTAGATGGTCTATGAAGGGATCCATTTTGGTGGTGGTAGAAACTGTGGAAAATCAATAGCCCACCAAAAAATAGGCTCTTCATGTGGTGTGCACTGGAGAACAAGGTTCCAACCTGGGACAATCTTCAGAAAATATGTTTTCAAGGGCCCAATTGGTGTATGCTTTGCAATGTAGAGGGAGACATGGTTCTACATCTTTTTAAGCAATGTGCCTTTATCAAAGTTGTTTGGTCAGAATGCTCAAAGGCACTGGTGGTGCCATGTTTCTGGGAGGGCCACACTTTAGCAATAACGACAAGCCTCTCTTGCATCTTTCTGAGTACCTTTCCCCAATATATCAGATCTACTAGATAGCGGGATGCTTTGGATGCTGAATTGGACAAATTAGTGCAACACAAGATAATATCTGTGGTGGTGGGGCTCTTCTATTTCCTACCGAGACATATTTCTATGAACTAGTGGCAGATTTTAGGGAAGCCAGTAAAATTTTTGTTGAACTCATGAGCCTTAAACTTCTCTTGGTCTTTGCAGCAGAGAAATGATGTATAAATTTAAATTTCATGGGTGACTCTATGAATGTTGTAAATTGGATTAATGGGACACAACAATGCAAGAATATTAGACTTGACAGTATCCTATTGTCACCTAAATAGGTTCTAAACTCTTTTGTTTCCTTCTCTTGCCGACATGTTTACAGGGAAAACAACGAGGAGGCTGACAAGGCCTCGAAGGAGGGATTGTCGATGAACAAGGGCCAATGGAAGATCAAGGAACATAGAGAGGGTACTATTCAGGAGTTCTATCACATACCATTCATAGAATGATCTTTTTTTACTTTTATTTCGAACTTTATGTCACAACTACACTACTATATATCTCTTTATGAACATATTACAGGATTATATGTTTTTCTTTGTATTAAATAAATATATACCATTATCATCATTTTGAAAATGAACCTCAACCCAAACCAATATAATTAAATTTATGTTTTATATAATCATTATCATCATTTTGAGAATGAACCTCAACCCAAACCAATATAATTAAATTTATGTTTTATATAATAATTTGTAATAAATGAATATATACCATTATCATCATTTTGAAAGTATTATAAAATTTATTTTTTCTTCATCCTTCAATGCTATACTATAATATATATGTATATATATTTATGCTAACACAAAAGAATTAAAGTGAAAAACTAACACTGAAAAAAAATGACATTAAACTATTTTCAAATTAAAATTCATCCCATTTAAATATGTGAATTAGATCTTTGAATTCAAAATCATATTAATTAGACATATTTATCAATATAAATAAATATACAAATTAAAAAAATATACAAATAAATATACAAATTAAAAAATATAAAATATATATACATAAAAGTGAAAAACTAACATACATAAATGAAACTATGTAACATTAATGTAAAGCAAAAAATTAAAGTGAAAAACTAACATACTAAAAAAATAATATTAAACAATTTTCAAATTAAAAATTTATTGCATTTATTATATCAGCCAGTCTTTGAACTCAACATCATATTAATAAGCATATTTATTTATCAATATAAATAAATAAAAAATATATAAAAAATATAATAAAAACATAAATAAAATATTATTAAAAAATAAAAAATAAAAAATAATATAAAAAAACATGAATTAATAATAATTTTTTTTTAAACTATTTTTGGTTAGGAACTATATATATAAATGGTGGAGACTGCCCAAACAAACAGCCCCCACCTTTTAATAAATAAAAAATACTAACTGTTAGATATACCTTTGGGAGATTGCTGTTCCCATATTTAAAAAAAAAAAATAACACAACATCATTAATGAATTAGAAGGCCTTACCCTAGGCTAATAACACAGCAATACCAATGAATTTGAAGGCCCTAGCCACCCAGGCCTTACCCTAGGCTAATAACACAGCAATACCAATGAATTTGAAGGCCCTAGCCACCCAGGCCTTACCCTAGGCTAATAACACAGCAATACTAATGAATTTGAAGGCCCCAGCCACCCCACCCTACCCTAGGCTAATAACACAGCAACACTAATGAATTTGAAGGCTCCACCCACCCCACCCTACCCTAGGCTAATAACACAGCAACACTAATGAATTAAGGATTGTTTTCGTTGCTATCACCAGTGTTGTCATCGTTCACTTGCGTAGTCTCATGATCAGTGTCTACAGCAAGCTTTTCACTGGGGTTGTTTTGTTCTACTTCTTCTTGTTGACGTGGTGCCTTTGCTTGTTCTTCTTGTTGACCTGCACCAGATGGAGGTTCTTGTTGATCTGATGTAGATGGATGTTGCAGTGACTGTTGTTGTTTCGCTGATGCAGTCGAAACATATTTGTCAAATATGTTCAGCATTTCCACGCCTTTCTCGAATTCCACCTGAATGCAAGCATATTCCCAATAGACAAATATTGTTAATCATAGATCTATTCATCAATATTGTAATCGAATCTACTCTACTCTAGAACCAGCCTGCATCTGTCCATTTTCTAATATAATTCGATGAGGAGAAGCAAAATACTTTTAGAAAGATGGAATGAACAATATTTACCTGTTGGGTGTCTCGACAATATATAATCGATCTCTCGTTAGGGTTTTCCGCATCATTAAATGTAATACGCTGGAATTGACTATAGGGCACATCCTTTGTAATGTGCCATTTCACCGGAAATTGTCCTTTCCAATGGCGATCCCAACAATCTGAGGACGTTTCAAAATCTACGGGCCCATCCATTTCAGCAACACCACAGAAATTCTCACTTCCTGTCACCAGCATGTCCTCGCACCCAGATTTAGCTCTTTTAGATTCAGAATTTGATTATGTTAATGCACTACACCAGCAATTGATAGATCAATTTATTAAGAAAATAAGTATTGACAGGAGGAAAGTTATAAGATTACCGAGAAGAATAAGAAAATAGGATTTACACTGTGCTCATCTGCACGGGCTTCAGTGTAAGCTGCATTTAATATTTGATTTCCCCTGTGGGTGCTTGTCCACACGCTGTGTTTAATACTATTTACCACGTTCTCCCAACTATAAGACCGTATAACAAAAAACTTGGCATTGGAATACTCTCTGCTGGCTACATCTGGATTTGCATGCTTGTTAGGTTCTCCACGGCCTTCGCCTTCAAGTTGGCTGGAACTTTCGCCCTCACTGATTCTCATTCTCATCAATAGTTCTCCAATGTTGCCCATAACTTGGGGCAATGATTTATTTTTATTATAATTACTGTCCCTCAACACTCTCCCTATCCCTCTGCCTTTGGCTCTGGCTCTCCCTGCTTCTTGAAGAGTATTACTGGAATACCTGCTGCTGGAGCCTGGTCTTCTTCCTGCGCCGTCTAATACCGGTTGGGGTTGTACATGGAATTGTGGTTGTGGATTCAATGGATAAAAACCATCAGTGGGTGGATGATAAAAATAGTAATAACCATCAAATTCGTTGAAATAATAGCCGTGATCGTTATACCCATTCATATTCAAGTTCATAATCGTTGCAGGCTGTAGAATGGGATATGGGTAATCTGGCTGTGGTCCGGGTTGAGGTTGTATTGGCAATTGTGGTTGTGGTTGCAATGGATAAAAGCCATCAATGGGTGGGTGATAATAATAGTCATTGTGAATATAATCAATACCATACTGAGTGCCAGGGTCGTTGAAATAATAGCCATTCATATTCATGTTCATGTCCATTGCAGGCGGCGGATTAGGATCAGGGTATTCTTGCTGGGCATACAGCATATTACTCGCAGCACCAGGGTACCATGCGGCCTGATTGTATATATATGGGACTCGGCCATGTTCTTGATCTTGCCCCTGCCCCTGTATCATCAAATTGCTATTCTGGATATTTGGATTTTCACGGTTTCCAGGCCGGTATGAGTTGTTTCCTGCAACACTTTCACCTGCAGGGCCATCATGCCTCTGTATCATCATATTGTTATTCTGAATATTTGGGTTTTCACCGTTTCTTCCAGGGAATGAATTGTTTCTTGCAACGCCTTCACCTGCATTCCCATCATTTGCCATGTGAAGCTCTCAAGCAACAAAGTAGAGATATTCTGCTCTTATCCAAACACCAAACACCTTCGCTTCCTATTCCGATATGCGGCAGCTTATCTCCTTTAGATCAGACGATATCTGATAGTGAATATAAGAAAACACCTTCGACTTCCTATTCCAATATGCGGCTGCTTATCTCCTTTAGATCACAGATCACAGTATACCCGAGAGTGAATGTAAGAAATGGAAATGTTTGATTGATGAAAACAAACCAAACTGTATATATAAGAAAACACCTTAGATTTCCTATTCCGATATGCCGCAGCTTATCTCCTTTAGATCAGAGGATACGCGAGAGTGAACGTAAGAAATTGAAACGTTTGATTGATGAAAACAAACCAAATTGTATATATATATAGATCCGGCCTCTATATAGATTCACGATTTGCTACGGTTTTTGGTGTCGGCACGCTTATGATTGTTGGGTGTTCCGAGTCCCAGATCGGCCTTACTTTTTCATATCTATACCATGTTTTTATGACACAAGAATTCATTAAATGCTGCCATATCTATACATGGATTGTGAGGCCATCTAAGGGCACACACAAGTTAAACACAGCTGCAAATGCCACATGGATTGTGATTCACTCTAACGACAAAGATGAGTCAAACATAGATGTAAATGATACCTCGAGTGGGCACTAGGGTGCTCTCTCCATTTTTCATATCTTGTTAATTACTATTTTTTATTTATTTTTATTGTGAAACGATAAATCTATCTATATCTCCATTTTTCATATCCTCTTACCAGGGTGCTCTCTCCATTTTTCATATCCTCATAATTACTATTTTTTATTTATTTTTATTGTGAAACTATAAATCTATCTATATCTAAAATCAAAATTATTTTTTAATTTAAAAATATACATAAATATACATTAACTAGCTTAAAATTAAATTTATGGTTTAAATTAAAAATATATATTAAATTTATATATATATACATTGATCGAGTTAAAACCAAATTTATGGTTTAAATATATATATGCTCGAATGAGGGTGATAACACCGACGATATCCATCCCTCTTTCCGGCCACCGCAAAGAATACGTGTTGCTCCTTTGGACACCCAGCCAGACAACGCACCTCTTCAGCATATGCAAGGTTCTTTGCGCATGGGAGATGTTTCCTTAGTCACTTTGGCTCATGCGAACCGGGCTGGCGAAGGTCCATCCTCCTAGGTGCATTCATGGCTCTGCAGCGATGGTTAATGTTTGCAGGTACGTGGAATGACAGGCGTCTTATTCAGAATGAGGTCAAGTTTTATGCCTTGGCTAGAAGCGTTGTTGGGTTTGTAGTGCGGCGAGAGGTTTGCAGAGTCTTTGTTTCAGTGCGCTCTAGGTTCAGTACAGGTAAGAATGCTCCTCTGCATATTGGTTTCAGGCTCAGGTTGGTAGCCATGTCCCGACAGAGAGGAACTCCTAGACGAGCTAGCTCAGGATGGGGCAAATCCCAGAGGGGTTGCAGTGTTCAGACCCCGACGGACTATGAACCTCACATTTCTCCGTGCATCCGTGTTTCGGTGGAAGCCTGGGAGAATCGGGTCCTCAACCACAAGCTCTTGACGGGTGAGGAGGGCAGTCAAATTAACCACTATTGGATGATGAGGAACATGCTCTGTAACTTGGCGGAGGACATTCTAAGTAATTGGTCTGAGGCTCGGATAGTTGTTCACTCCATGAAAGCTAAAATTGCAGAGATTGAC
>LPNX011091081.1:190283-201265 GCA_001517045.1 Pseudotsuga menziesii | reverse complement strand
GGGGGGGGGGGTGCTCAGGGTGGTGGTGCTAGTGGCAGTGAATCTGGTGGCTGGTTTCTCACTAGTCTCGGTGGAAGCGACAGCGCAACTGGATGGTCTACGAAAGCGCCTAGTGTCAAACATTTTCTGGTTCCGTCGACCATGCAGCCTCTCCTTAAGCGTTTGAAATTCATCGGCCCAACAGTCTAAGCAGCAGCCACATTCTCTTTCTCCGGCACTGAATGCCGCCACCACTTCACCCACTCTGTTACAGGAAGAACGCTGGGCCTGCCCCATCACTGAAGAAACCCCTATAGTTTAAATGATCATTCCTACCAGGTTTTTGGTCATGTCTCTAGGGGTTTTCGGTTAACTTTAAGTATTTCTCATGATACTGTATGTTTTTACTTCCGTTTAGAAAATCTTTAGCTTCGCTCTTATATATGAGCCAATAGTGTCTATTATCAATTACTGTAACTAAGTCTCTTAGTCATGGACATCTTTATTGTGAACACGGTCAGAAGGTTAGTATTTTTTGAGAGGCTCTAGAGGCAGTTTTGCCTCCTTCAACCTCAGGTAGCCAAGTTTTCTTTATGTAATTTTGTTGCCTTTGTAATATAATATATCTGCGCAGCTTACAAATATATATATATATATATATATATATATATATAGGCTTAAAATAAAAATAAAAATTATTGTTTGTTTTAAAAATATATATAAACATTGACCAACTTATGTGGAGGTTGAAAATCATTTAAAGGAAGAGAGTCTCCACTCACCTTAACTATTTGCATGAATTTACATAGAAAAATGTATGTAAGTACTTGGCTTAGAGTAGAAAAACATGTTTTGGGTATAACTACTAATGTTTTGATGTAATTATTGTGGGTGCAACTACCAATGTTTTGATGTAATTATTGTGAGTGTAACTACTCATACTTAGATGTAACTAGTTATTGTGGGTTTTCTTATAAGAGTGAGTTTAAGAGTTAGTGTTCAAATGTATCTTGTGGATTGATGTAACCACTAATGCTTAAATGTAACTATTTATATAGTTTTCCTCATAAAAGTGAGTTTAAGAGTTTGTATTCATGTATGTTAAATGTATTTTTTTGATTGAAATATAATGCTAAGTAAATTTTCAAACACTATGTAATCTTTGCATGCAGATTGATTGATTTGATCAAGGCCTTTTTCATAATGACTTGGTGGCATATAAACATTGACCGGCTTATTTGCATAGAAGAGTGTATGTACTTACTTGGCTTAGAGTAGAAAAAACATGTTGTCGGTGTAACTACTAATGTTTTGATGTAATTATGGGTGTAACTACTAATGTTTAGATGTAACTAGCCTTGTGGGTGTTCTTATAAGAGTAAGTTTAAGATTTCGTGTTCAAATGTATATTGTGGATTGATGTAACCACTAACACTTAAATGTAACTGCTTATATAGGTTTCATTATAAAAGTGCGTTTAAGAGTTTGTATTCATGTACGTTAAATGCATTTTTTTGGCTGAGATATAATGCCAAGTAAATTTTCAGACTCTATGTAATCTTGGCATGGAGATTGATTGATTTCATCAAGGCCTTTTCCATAATGATTTGGTGGCATATCTTAATCCTTATTCACTTCATGGTGAAGATAACAAGGATTCATAAAAATAACTCTTTTAATACCTCCTGAACCTTTATCCTAAGCCACATCAATTCTCATAGGTTGAATAAAGTGAAAATTTGATGCTCTTAGTAATGTTTTCGACCCTAGTGGTTTGTAATGCACGTAAAATATTTATGAGAAAATGTGGGTGCAACATATTCCATCACATATTTGTGTTTGGTTATTCTTCATCTATTCCTATGTGTTCTCATTTGTTGTTTTAATAATGACTATCTTGCACCTTTTGGGATAGTAAGTGGTTAATGAAAATATCTTAACAGGTCATGTTTAGAACATGAGATCTTTATAAACCATAGGGTCCTGCTTGAGCCCCAAGTTTAGAGTTTTTTTAGTATTTAATTGTTTACCTCACCTTTCACATGAAATTGTATACATATTTTTATAAAAATATAAATTAAATTCAAATTATACTGACAAATATCTTTATTCCTTAATTGTTGTGATCAAAATTATAGCAATTTCGATGTTATTCAATAGCATTCTACTTGTGTACTTGACAGTCCATTTGAATGGTACAAAAATTACTTTCAACACTTCTCCACGTGACCATCAATTCTAGATTAATCCCATGCTTTTGTTATCTAAATTCCCTTTTCATTTTTCTTTGAAAAATATCTATCAATTTTGTGATACAAAAACATTATGTTATCGATATATGTTTAAACAAATAAAGGTTTCTTTCTTATGTTTCATTGCAAAACATAACATTAAAAAAATACAAAATCTATAAACAATGATATATAAGTATATGTATCTTTTAAAACAGAGGGAATGCATATTATAAGTATATGTATCTTTTAAAATAGAGGAAATTGGAATTTAGAGAGGGAGTGATCCTTCCAGACATCCTAGAACATTCCACGACTTTAAGTAAATCCCTACCTAACAGGTCGAAAAAGTGAAGAAAGAATTCAACTGGCCAGCCATCTGGGCTAGGACTCTTATCCGTTTTAAAGGATTTCAAAGCACCCTCAATCTCTGACATAGAAACATTCTCAATGAAACAACTAGCTTCCTTAGAGGAAAACATAGAAGGGTAAATCATGACAACTTTGAGCTGAGCCAAAATACAGGTTTGCTTGTCATCTCTGAAGATGTGAGAGAAATGTCTCAGTCCCATTTCCTTAAGACCTACCTCCTCCTCCACACATAGTCCTTCCTCATCCTGTCAGGCCCAAATGGAATTCTGGTTCCTATGGCCCGATGCCAAGGCATGGAAGTACTTTGTATTTGAGTCACCAAGCATTGCCCATTTAGCTTTGCTCTTGAGCTGCCCGGTAAGCAAATAGTGCTTCAAAATATTCTTTTCTTAGTTCTAAGCACATTCAATGTCATCTAATCCTCATGAGTGAGAATACCCGAAGAAGAGGATGAAAGGAGGGCACTAATTTCATCATCCAGGCTGAGTGATTCCTTCTCCATATCAGCTACTTTCTTTTTGATCCAGGACTTGACCTCACTTTGAGCAATCTGAGCATATGAGAAAGTAAACCCATATCATCATCCATAGCAGAGGGCATCAAATCAGGCCATATCCTTTTGACCATTTGTGTGAAATCCGGGTCAAAAAGCCAAGACCTATTGAATTTGAAGGGGTAGTTATGAGGTCCCTCCTTAGTATTCCATTCAAAGCAGATCGAAAAATGGTTAGAGATATCAGAAGGGTGAACCCACACACGGTGCCTATCAAGTTCTGGTACCAAAGATGAGGAGAATAGAAAACGGTCGAGCCTTTTACAAATACCATCTTCCCCAACCCTCCCATTTCTCCAAGTGGGTCCAGCAGAAAGTGGAACAATATCCACAAGATCAATAGAGGCAAAAAGTTGTTTGAAATGAGGGCCAAGTGGGTCGATAACAGCTTTATTACCCTAGATCTTAGAGGTACTCGGATTTAGGTTTAAGTCCCCTCCTAAAATCAAGTTTGGTGTGTTTAGAAGGCCCCCAAGAAGAGCCTTTTCCCAAAAGAGTTCCATGTTTATGTAAGGGCCATAACAGTTTAGGATAGCCAGAGGAGTTGACAAACCACGAAACCTTGCCTTGACAAGGATCCCAACAACTGTTTCAAAAGCATGACATCTAACAGAAAGAGGTTTCTAGGCAGTGAGTAAGCCTTCCGAGAGGCCCGAGGCACTCGTAGCACAAAATTCCCAATTAGGCATAAGTTTAGAAAAAGCAAGGAGGGCTGGGTAGGTACTAGACATCGTTTCTTGGAAGGGAATTAAGTCAAGAGAGATCGAGTGAAGAAGAGTATGAAGGCAGCATTGCTTGGTCTTGCCTCCCAGACCACGAACATTTAGTGATAAAATTTTCATAAGGGAACATCATGGAGGGGAGGCGATGCTCTAAGTCCCCACGGAAGGTTGCCTCTCACAACATTTTTAATACGTATAGAGAGGGGAGTATAAGGAGGAGAGTAAGAGGATACTAACCTTGAAGGACCTGACTTTTCCTTTTTCTTTTTCCGAATAGTAACGTTTTCAAAACGTAAGGAGTTCAGAGGGAGTACAGAGGGAGAAGTGGGGGTTTTTGCAGAGAAAATTGACAGATATTT
Organism: Pseudotsuga menziesii; assembly: GCA_001517045.1. Classification (NCBI taxonomy): domain Eukaryota; kingdom Viridiplantae; phylum Streptophyta; class Pinopsida; order Pinales; family Pinaceae; genus Pseudotsuga; species Pseudotsuga menziesii. The sequence goes on along the minus strand of LPNX011091081.1, from coordinate 197,049 downwards.
ATGAAGAGAGGGATCTAAGAAAGAGGGAGAAGAACAGGGACTGTGTGGGGAAGGTACAAGTAGAGAAGGAGATACAGGTCTAGGAAGGGGTGGAAAGTCCTCGTGTGATAATAAAGAGGGGACCATCGAGGAAGGGAATGGGATAGAGTCCTAGGGTAAAGGAAGGTGGAGAGGAGTAACCATAGTGCACAGAGGTGAGAGGGGAGGGGGCTCAGATGTGGTGACCAATGCGGGGATAGAGGGGGTATCACAGTCCGGGGGACAGTCTTGGGAAAGACCCACATCAAACTCATTTAAGGAATTAAGCATAGAATCAGAGACATCACCAAAAAGGGAGAGTGCCTGGGAATAAATACTTGTGTTTTGATGCGCTAGAGCAAATTTTGTTAAAGGAGAGCTCGAAAGAAGAGAACCTTCCTTGCTAGAGCATGATGAACTTCGAAGGAGGAGAGGACAAGATCTTCGAAGGTGCCCAATGGCATGGCAGTGACTGCAGCGAAAGGGGACATGGAGATAGTCCAATCGTTGTACCAGGAGGTGCTCCTTACAGAGTATCTCGACCTTTTCTGGAAGACCATGTGAGATATCCATTTCAACCAGCACCCTTGCCATCCTCTTATTGTAGGTGAGATGATAGTCATTTTCAACAGCTACGAATCTGCCTATAGTGTTGGAACTACCCTCAAGGATATTTTTGCTCCACAGGGGAAAGGGTAGTGAGGGCAAGAGAACCCAGAGGTGTCACTTTGTCACCCTTTCCCTTAGAGGGTCAAAATGTGAATGCCAACATCCCAAAAATAGGGATCCTTTCCCAATTCTCCACAGTGAGTCAAGGATGACGGACGCATGTTCTGCTTCTAACAACACAAATACTATCTAGCCGTTGGATAGCAGAATTATATTCAGAATGTAAGTAAGTAGAGGCTTCTAGTGTTCTGTAGCCCACTCCACCCAATCTTTCTTCCCCATGTGACAATATTCCAGCCGACCCACCAGAGCCCTCATACACAAGGATTCCACATGGTCCATGAAAATATCGTGCCCAAGCACATAACAAAACTTTCCCGCGAGGGCATTGATATCCTTGACTTTCCTTCTCCTACAATGGTGTGAGGAGTCCTGCGACTCACTCATAGTAAACCACTAGGAACATGAAAGATGGAAAGTAAGGAGAAGACCAACAAGAGTCCTGACACACCTATCAGGAGCTTTACCAGTTCAATAACAAAACCCAAGTAGGGTTAATCCCAAAAGGTGATATAAAACCAAACGTCGTTCCCCCAAAAGGTTGGAGCACCTCAGAAGGTCAAACCCTAACATGAAGCATTAGGGCCAAAACCCCAGCAAACGAAGTGACCCAGGAAACCCGTCTAGCAGAGCTTCACATAAGCATACCAACCCGAGATACCCATTCGACCAAAAAGGATAAGATACTGACTACTACTGGTAAGGAAAGAAACACCGAAAAAATTGAGAGGAAACAAGATAAAAAACAAGTACTCCAGGATATCGGAAAGACCCCAGAAGTCAACCCCAAGAAATGAGTGACAATGAGTGCCAAATAAAACTGCACGCTGACGAAGGCACTAAAAAGAAGCAGGTATCAGAAATAACAAAAAAGACAAGCAACGTAAAAAACTCATGTAGAGGTGGTAACCCTTGATACCTTCAAGACCCAAAAAAAACCATAGATGTCGGGATAAAAGCCCAGAAAGGCCAAGAAAATGACAGGCAGAAGCTCAATACATTCCCACTTTTTTGAACATGGTTGGTACTAGTCCCCAGAAAAGGGGAGGAACTCCATGTGGCAAACCGTCTATGAGGGAGCAACACGGTAACCAGACCAACAAGAAACCTAGGGCAATGGTGCACCACAAAAAGAAGCTGCAATAGACCAGCGGAGCATCTACGAAAAACAAAACCCCGCGGAACCCAAAAGATACTACATAAACAACCGCCACCCCAAGATGCTGACGATAAGGGAAGAGAAACCGAGCTAAAAACACACAGGGTATAAAAAAATCGACAGATAAGAAAGGGCTGAGCAACAGGAAACTAGGGTAAGGGGGTTCATTAACAGTTTGAGCCATGGACAGAAACTGACTCCACAGATTCTTTCCTGTAGCATGATGTCCTCCTTCGTCTCTAAGAAACCCTACCAAATCAACGTGCCATCCTTTCCAGCCCCTTGCTATCGAGATAGCTTATATAACACATAGTGACTTGGTTTTCACAAGAAAAAGACATTGTCACAACCCCAATTTTTCACAAAAATTTAAAATTTTCTAGTTAACAACAAATGTTATAACCTGCGGTTCTACTAACAACTAACAATTAACCTAAAGATCGATTAAGTAAGTGGTTTCTTAAGAGTTTATTTTTCGTAGCAGGTTAAAATCATTTTGTGTGTTATTTGCTTCAGTTTACTGATTAGCTCTTTTATGTAAGTAGGTGGAATCTAATTTTAGATTCGGGGCTTACTTAGCATTTGTGCTAACATAGATGTATATTGTTTCTTATAGTTTTTTATAGGTATGATCGATCGATTATATATTTTTTTTAAAGATTCAATAATGTCAGCAGTATTTTAATTGCAAATTAAAAAGCTTAGTACAATAAGTTGCTAAACACTAGACAATTGCTGCAAGGTAAAATCATTTGATTTCCATCAGTTGTTTAGATAAACAAGATTAGAAAAAGTGTAATGTCAGTACAGCATAATTGCGACTTTATCATTAGACTCTCATATATGTGTATTTCTTCTTTCATCTAAGTGGTTAGTAATACTCATAAACATTGTTTTACTTGACAATAATTTGCAATATTATCTTGTCTTGCTTGTATAATCATTGGCCCTTAAAAAATTTATTTCTATAGAGCAATCATAACCTATTATCTTATAAACAGTAAGATCTTTTGAATATAGGAGATATGACCATTATACTCTTCTACAAGAGCTTAAGGCTACCCATACTTTGTTCCCAAGTATAACTCTGAGTTCTACTTACTTTTGAAAATGTAATAGGATCGTCCTTATTCCTATCATTGGTTTATCTCAGTAATTATATTACTCTCCACTAGACACTTTGTATGAACATAAAGCCAAACTGGAAATAATCCCAAGTATTAATAAAGTAATGTCGCATAAAATATACGACATAATTTTGTGATAATACTCTTATCTTTAAAACTGTACTACTTCATAGTTTCAATGCTATGGGAAATATCAGTTCATTTACAGTGCTTAGTGATGCATAAATGACTTGTTTGATGAGCCAACAATCTACAAAAGTTTGTTATTCAATACGTATTCAAATCTAGCCTTAACTTCTTGGCATTATTATAAGATACTATCTATAAATGTTAGACTTAGAAATTTCCTAAGTAAAAAGGGTTTACTATGCCCAAGCTATAAAATGAGTGGTATAACAAAGGTTAACTTACCAAGCACTCAAATTTCAACCTTCATCGAGTTCAAGTTTGCAAGGAACAACTCAAGGGTCTTAATGCTTTGCTATTAGAGTCGCCACAGTCTTGTAATAGTTATCATGCACTCTAGTAAATTATACTAAGACTTAACTAAGTCTTAATCTAAAAACTTAACATATATCATATGCTATCTAACTTACAAAAAAAACAAGTTAGAAAATAGTTATACCATTGCTTAACTCGATATGGTAATGTTTTAATATAAAACAAATATATGTTATTGTAGCGAGGGTTTGGCTTCTTCCACATCGGGTTTAAGTTTATGGTTATAGGTGACACCTTGCTTGGTCAACGCAAACTCTTCCACGTTAATGATTTGGTGATTAGGTGCAAATAAAACATAAAGCAAATGATTAGAGGTTGGCTCCAAATTATTGGGCTATTGATATAGTTTTATCCTGCGCTGCAAAATCAAACAATAATATATTTCTTCATGTAGGAACTATGGATCACGACCCTCGTTGTTGAATACATTTAAGGCTACATGGAGGAATCCTGTCCATGTGTAGAGAGTATAAAACACTCAGGAAAATTTAACCTAAAGCATTGTTGTCTCGCAGTTTACACTGCTCCAGGGTTGCTTGGGCTCGTCTCCCATGGCCGCCGTCGTTCTCCTGGTTACCATTGCATTAAACCTTGACTTTGTGCTGCCTCCATCCTCCACTGAGTAGTTTTGATTGTTAGTCTTCCTTTGTTAGTCGTGGAGTTGTTCTTCTTTTGCTGTTTGCATTTCGCTGCCTGTGGAACCTTGTCCCCAAAGTCTGTTTAGTTTGATGTTTCTTCAGTTTTCATCTCGGCTCTTCGTAGCCTGCTACTGTGTGAGGGTTTTAGAGTTGACAGGTTCACCACTTGTGTAGTTTAAGGTGACAGTGCTCGCAAAACGGCTCACCAAACTCCTCGTGACAGGTAAAGATTACACAACCCTTCTCTTGTACACAGCAAGTTTTCAATAAAGAGAATACTTTCAAGCTTTTTACATGTAAGATGATTTTTGACAAGGGTTTACACTTGCTGCAGGTGCTTCTTGAAGTGCAGCTTGTACAAGAATAAGAAGATAACCCTAGCGGAAGTCATGGCTTGTGCCTCCATTTCGGGTAAGCCCCGTGGTTTGAAGGATGGGTTCTCTCCTTAAATGCAGTTGGGGTGGTCATTGGACTCACCCAGGGTTTGAATACCCTTTCTCGTCTTGCCACGAGTTATATTGTGTTGTTTTTATGCTGATACAGGTTATTATAAACATTTTTTTTTAAATTAAACCCTTGACAGGGTGGATGCACTTTGTGAGTGTAGTGTTTTGGTTGAAGCTTGGCTTCACATTAAGTTTCAAAGTGTACTTGCGAAGATAGCTTCGCTGCAACTTGTTTTTGATTGCTGGCCGTTGAGCTGTACTCTGTAAAAATCCAGGGTTTATACCCTTTTTGAAAGTTAATGAATTTAATCTCTGTTTGAGTATTTATTAGGTTTTTATATGTTATAATTTGAAAGTTGTACTCACAGTCATGATGTAAATCTTGAGTATTTGATGAAATTCGCGGGTTAGGGTTTAACCTGTAAAACTCTTGTTTGGTTTATCTTCTCTTAAGTTAATAATTATGTTGTTTCTCTATTTAGTCTATTTGTCCTTAAAGGACTTAGAATGGAATTATTTAATTATCTATGATAATTACAAAGTTTACACAAGAAAATATTATTATGTCGGTAATGGTAATGTATTAGTTTTAAGGGTTTGAATTCCAGTAATTAGATAAATGCAGTTATTAATAGATTCTGTTTCTTTTATAAAGGCAATTGCACCTGTTAGACAATAATTTTGAAAATAAAATAACCTAAGTATGACCTAGGTTACTGCGGTACTTAGAATTGTTTATAATTTATATTTCAATACTTATTATTTATGCTCAATTCATGAGCTAGGGTTTTACTCCCTTTTATTTTAAATAGGATAGTGTTGAACCTATGTTACTACCTTGTAATTTTTATTATTGTATACAGTTTTTCTTTAATTTTTATTTATAAATTATTAACCTATAGTTGTCTCTCTTTAAGAATAATAATAATATTATTTACATTTATAATACTATTATTTAAGTAGTACATACATTCTTAAGTTTATGTTAAATCTTGTTTATATAGTGGTTATGACTGAAGGCAATCTATAACCTTTGTGTTAGTTTAATTTAATTGGTCACTGTGGATTACTTAGAATACAAAGTTGAAGGACCTCCATACTTATCAGTACTCTTTATATTTACATAGTTCTACAAGTATAATATAATTTATAGCATTAACCTAAGACCTTAAGTTACTATTGTCTTTTAGCTAATTAAAGCTCAGTAAAGACTACTGTAACCTTTATCATATTATTTAACTTTAGTTCAATTAGATACAAGAAGATAAATTGTTACTAAAGGAAAAAAAATATCAGTACTATTTTTATATCTATCATAAACTATTAACTTCCAGTTGATAAGACTAATTCTTTTATTTTCAAGTAAAGTACAGTCTATGTAAAAAAAGACTGTGTAGAAAATAATTGATAAAAATTTACCTACTAATGTCAAATAGTACTATGAGTAAAATTCTGTATTAACATGCTAAGTAATTGGTCTGAGGCTCGGATAGTTGTTCACTCCATGAAAGCTAAAATTGCAGATATTGACTCCCAGCTCACGGTCATGGACAACTCATTTTCATGGAAAAGTATGGCTAACATCTCTAGTCTGAAAGTGCGCAAAGCCGGGGGGGGGGGGGTGTTGTGCTCAGGGTGGTGGTGCTAGTGGCAGTGAATCTGGTGGCTGGGTTCTCACTAGTCTCGGTGGAAGCAACAGCACAACTGGATGGTCTACGAAAACACCCAGTGTCAAACATTTTCTGGTTCCGTCTACCATGCAGCCTCTCCTCAAGCGTTTGAAATTCATCGGCCCAACAGTCTAAGCAGCAGCCACATTCTCTTTCTCCGACACTGAATTTCGCCACCACTTCACCCGCTATATCGCAGGAAGAACGTTGGGCCTACCCCATCACTGAAGAAACCCCTATAGTTTAAATGATTGTTCCTACCAGGTTTTTGGTCAAGTCTCTAGTGGTTTTCGGTTAACTTTAAGTATTTCTCATGATACTGTATGTTTTTACTTCTGTTTAGAAAATATTTAGCTTCTCTCTTATATATGAGCCAAAAGTGTCTATTATCGATTACTGTAACTAAGTCTCTTAGTCATGGACATCTTTATTGTGAACACGGTTAGAAGGCTAGTATTTTTTGAGAGGCTTTGGAGGC
>LPNX011091081.1:153467-189413 GCA_001517045.1 Pseudotsuga menziesii | reverse complement strand
AAAAATAAAAATTATTGTTTGTTTTAAAAATATATATAAACATTGACCAACTTATGTGGAGGTTGAAAATCATTTAAAGGAAGAGAGTCTCCACTCACCTTAACTATTTCCATGAATTTACATAGAAAAATGTATGTAAGTACTTGGCTTAGAGTAGAAAAACATGTTGTGGGTATAACTACTAATGTTTTGATGTAATTATTGTGGGTGCAACTACCAATGTTTTGATGTAATTATTGTGAGTGTAATTACTCATACTTAGATGTAACTAGTTATTGTGGGTTTTCTTATAAGAGTGAGTTTAAGAGTTAGTGTTCAAATGTATCTTGTGGATTGATGTAACCACTAATGCTTAAATGTAACTATTTATATAGGTTTCCTCATAAAAGTGAGTTTAAGAGTTTGTATTCATGTATGTTAAATGTATTTTTTTTATTGAAATATAATGCTAAGTAAATTTTCAAACACAATGTAATCTTTGCATGTAGATTGATTGATTTGATCAAGGCCTTTCTCATAATGATTTGGTGGCATATAAACATTGATCGGCTTATTTGCATAGTAGAAAAAACATGTTGTGGGTGTAACTACTAATGTTTTGATGTAATTATGGGTGTAACTACTAATGTTTAGATATAACTAGCCTTGTGGGTGTTCTTATAAGAGTAAGTTTAAGATTTCGTGTTCAAATGTATATTGTGGATTGATATAATCACTAACGCTTAAATGTAACTGCTTATATAGGTTTCATTATAAAAGTGAGTTTAAGAGTTTGTATTCATGTATGTTAAATGCATTTTTTTGGCTGAGATATAATGCCAAGTAAATTTTCAGACTCTATGTAATCTTGGCATGGAGATTGATTGATTTCATCAAGGCCTTTTCCATAATGATTTGGTGGCATATCTTAATTCTTATTCACTTGATGCTCAAGATAACAAGGATTTATAAAAATAACTCTTTTAATACCTCTTGAACCTTTATCCTAAGCCACATCAATTCTCATAGGTTGAATATAGTGAAAATTTGATGCTCTTAGTAATGTTTTCACCCCTAGTGGTTTGTAATGCACGTAAAGTATTTATGAGAAAATGTGGGTGCAACATATTCCATCACATATTTTTGTTTGGTTATTCTTCATCTATTCCTATGTGTTCTCGTTTGTTTTTTTAATAATGACTATCTTGCACCTTTTGGGATAGTAAGTGGTTAATGAAAATATCTTAACAGGTCATGTTTAGAACATGAGATCTTTATAAACCATAGGGTCCTGCTTGAGCCCCAAGTTTAGAGTTTTTTTAGTATTTAATTGTTGACCTCACCTTTCACTTGAAATTGTATACATATTTTTATAAAAATATAAATTAAATTCAAATTATACTGACAAATATCTTTATTCCTTAATTGTTGTGATCAAAATTATAGCAATTTCGATGTTATTCAATGGCATTCTACTTACGTACACGAAAGTCTATTTGAATGGGACAGATATCACTTTAAACATTTCTCCACCTGACCATCAATTCTAGATTAATCCCATGCTTTTGTTATCTAATTTCCCTTTCCATTTTTCTTTGAAAAATATCTATCAATTTTGTGAGACAAAAACATTATGTTATCGATATATGTTTAAACAAATAAAGGTTTCTTTCTTATGTTTCATTGCAAAATATAACATTAAAAAAATACAAAATCTATAAACAATGATATATAAGTATATGTATCTTTTAAAACAGAGGGAATGTATATTATATGTATATTTTAACAGAACATGCAATGTTTTAATATGCTTCATTATAGAATATGAATGTTTCCATCTACGAAGTCTTTGAACAATGCTATCGAGATAGCTTTTTTTTTTCAGAAGGAAAAAATCCTGACCTTGTTATTCAATTAGTGAATCAAAGGGCATCTGAAATGCTTCCACTATCAATAGGGCTACAATCATTCAAAAACAAAGTGATGAAGTCTAGTACAGCTAGTAGCTTGGAACAAGTCACAAGGCACTCTTGATTGAGCAATGGGGAGGGGTCCCGGACCACACATCAGAAGGACTAAAGAAATCCATGGTAGCATGAAGACATATAATCGATACCTGTCCCACCAGTCATACAAATCAAGGACACAAGAAGTGCTGAGCTACAATTAAAAGAGCCCGCTCCATATACAACAAACCACAAAATGGTGCATAAAAAAAATTGGAGCAAAGCTCCTACGCCAAGCTCAAAAGAGCTGGAAAGAATAAAACGTGACCAAATGGCCCTCAAGAACCTCAGAGAAATTACCAAATCCAGGAGCCAAAGGTAGGGTAGATTTTGATAGTCTGTCTGTAAGCTGATTGTGTTCTCGATATGTATGATTGAAGGACAAGTGATGAAAGCAAGAGCTGAGTCTTCTTGTATCCATACACCAGTGACTTAAATCTAGAGGATCCATTGAGCCATGAAAATTTTCCCAGTTAATGATAACTGCCGAGTCTCCAAATATATTCAAACATGGGATCCCCATCATTTTTGTCACAGACAGCAGAGCCCAGAGTGCCATCGATTCAACTTTTGTATTAGTACAAAAGTCAGCCCCCATTACAAACTCAAAAGTGTGAGACTCATTTAGGACCAAGCTAAAACCCGCTCCACCCTTATAATCAGCAGCTGCACCATCAAATAAGCCATAGGGAAATACCAAAGATGAGCCAGGTCCACAAATCCTGGGTTTTTTTTATCTTTATACTTGAAACCAGATACAACTGGATATAATATTCAATTTGATGAAGCATGCCCAAGATCGATGGCTTTTTTCCTTCGAAGATACTGTGGTTACGTCCTTTCCATATACACCAGATGACAAAGAAAGGAAGGTAACTACACTCTAAGTGTCTGGAATACACAGACATCCAATAAAACAAAAAAGAGCTGAGAGTATTGCTTTGGTGAGGGGCTATAAGTGAAACCAATCACTGAGGCAGTCAAAAACCATTTTCAAGATAGAACAAGAAGTAAATAGATGTTGAACACTGTCCTCACCCGATCTACATAGAGCACATATGCCAAGCCCAATCCAGCTTCTAATTTGAATATTGTCCCATGTGAGAATTTTGTTTTCCAAAGCCAGCCAGATGAAGCATCAAATATTTAAGGGTATATTGCAAGACTGGAGAAAAGCATGCAATTTACTACAAGTCTGAGGGGAATATGAGAGGAAAATCAGATCATACACCAATTTCGCAGTAACATTACCATTATGTTTATTATGAGTCCATACTAAGGAATCAACAAATTGATTGAGACGAATTATGCCTTGTTCCAAACACCCTGTGTCATTATCCCATGGCAATTTCGAGTCCTCTGCTATATCCAAGTCTTCCACCGTATACCAATAATTATGCAATCCTAGGAGAGTATTCTGTGCATAATTAAGTGAAACAATGCCAAAATCCTTGATATATTCTCTGAGACCCAGGGGAAGATCTGAGAGAGAATGAGTTCCAATAATCAGATCAACACCCACAAGTATATTCTGACCATTTCCTACATGCCATGCCAGGCATTTTCCTAGCCAAGAAAGGGTGTGCAAGAAACCATTCCAAATCACTGAGGCACCACGAACCGTGAAATTTTTGTCTCTAAGCCAAGACACAATAGATTTATTCTTCATGTATTTGTTGGTTAAAACCTTATGCCACAGACTATTTCCTTGAAGAACCATCTAGAAGTTTTTTAATCTCAAGGCAGTGCTAAACCATGAAAGGTTTTTTATACCCCAGCCGCCTACCTCTTTGGGCCAAGAAAGGTTCATCCAATTTGTCAAATGATACTTGTGATTAGCCCCTGAGGTGCCCCAAAGAAAATAAAAGGTTAACCTTCTGAGTCTATCCAAAACAGAGGCTGGAATCGGAGCAAGTGCCAGCCAGTAGACAGGTAGGCTTGATAACACTGCTTGTACAAGTGCAATATACCACCAAGGGATAGACATTTATGAGACCAATGGTTAATCCTTTTTTAATATTTCTGAATCAGCCATAGCCATTCATTTACCTTATACCCCAGTGATTTTAAGAAATATCCAAGATAATTGAAGCCTGTTGAAATAGTTTCCATTTTATAAGGTAGAACCCTAGCAATACTGAGAAGGATTTCTTCATCAATGTTATTGTAGAGAAAACCCAATTTTTCCATACTGATGCTCATCCTAGATGCCTTGCAAAAGGTACTTAGAATGACCTCAAAGGCCATCCATTCGTGCAGGGTTCCAGTTCCAAAAAGTATAACATCATCCACGAATAAGAGGTGAGTAAGAGCAAGGGTCGAGGATATTTTAATACCTCTGATAAGACCATTTTCTCTGGCATCTTTAATCAAGAGACTGAGACCTTGAATGACAAGTATGAACAGCAGGGGAGACAAGGGACAACCTTGTTTAATGCCTCTGGATGCATTAAAATTTTTTGTAGAAGTACCATTAACCAACACTGCAAAGTTTGCTGATAATAAGCATCCCATTATCCAATTGACTCCCATAAGAGGAACCCCTATTTGGATCAAAATGAGTCTGATATACGACCAATTGAATCTGTCAAAAGATTTTACCAAGTCCAGCTTAAGGATGAGAACACAAGTATTTTTAGTTATGACAGAATGAAGAATCTCTTGAGAAATACCAATGGGCTCGACAATTTGATGATTTTTAAGAAACCCAAAATGCTCCTGGGAGATATGAGAGTTCAAATGTGGTTTTAATCTGATAGCAATAATTTTTTAAATGAGCTTATATACCATATTACACAGAGAAATGGGCTTGAAGTCTGCAAAGGTAGTAGGCTTGTCCTTCTTAGGAATCAGGGCAAGGAAATTGGAATTTAGAGAGCGAGTGATCCTTCCAGACATCCTAGAACATTCCACGACTTTAAGTAAATCCCTACCTAATAGGTCTAAAAAGTGAAGAAAGAATTCAACTGGCCAGCCATCTGGGCCAAGACTCTTATCCTTTTTAAAGGATTTCAAAGCACCCTCAATCTTTGACATAGAAACATTCTCAATGAAACAACTAGCTTCCTCAGAGGAAAGCATAGAAGGGTAAAGCATGACAACTTTGAGCTGAGCCAAAATACAGGTTTGCTTGTCATCTCTGAAGATGTGAGAGAAATGTCTCAGTCCCAGTTCCTTAGGACCTACCTCCTCCTCCACACATAGTCCTTCCTCATCCTTTAAGGCCCAAATCGTATTTTGGTTCCTGTGCCCCGATGCCAAGGCTTGGAAGTACTTTGTATTTGAGTCACCAAGCATTTCCCATTTAGCTCTACTCTTGAGCTGCTTGGTAAGCAAGTAGTGCTTCAAAATATCCTTTTTTTAATTCTCAGCACATTCAATGTCATCTGATCCTCATAAGTGAGAACACCCGAAGAAGAGGATGAAAGGAGGGCACTGATTTCATCATCTAGACTGAGTGATTCCTTCTCCATATCAGCTACTTTTTGTTTGATCCAGGACTTGACCTCACTTTTGAGCAATCTAAGCTTATGAGAAAGTAAACCCATATCATCATCCATAGTAGAAAGCATCATATCAGGCCATATCCTTTTGACCATTTGTGTGAAATCCGTGTCTAAAAGCCAAGACCTGTTGAATTTGAAGGGGTAGTTATGGGGTCCCTCCCTAGTATTCCATTCAAAGCAGATCGAAAAATGGTTAGATATATCAAAAGGGTAAACCCACACATGGTGCCTATCAAGTTCTAGTACCAAAGAAGAGGAGAATAGAAAACAGTCAAGCCTTTTACATATACCATCTTCCCTAGCCCTCCCATTTCTCCAGGTGGGTCCAGCAGAAAGTGGAACAATATCCACAATATCAATAGAGGCAAAAAGTTGTTTGAAATGAGGGCCAAGTGGGTCGATAACAGCTTTATTACCCCAGATCTTAGAGGCACTCGGATTTAGGTTTAAGTCCCCTCCTAAAATCAAGTTTGGTGTGTTTAGAAGGCCCCCAAGAAGAGCCTTTTCCCAAAAGAGTTCCATGTTTCTGTAAGGGCCATAACAATTTAGGATAGCCAGAGGAGTTGACAAACCACGAAACCTTGCCTTGACAAGGATCCCAACAACTGTTTCAAAAGCACGACATCTAACAGAAAGAGGTTTCTAGGCAGTGAGTAAGCCTTCTGAGAGGCCCGAGGCACTCGTAGCACAAAATTCCCAATTAGGCATAAGTTTAGAAAAAGCAAGGAGGGCTAGGTAGGTACTACACATCGTTTCATGGAAGAGAATTAAGTTAGGAGAGATCAAGTGAAGAAGAGTACGAAGGCATCATTGCTTGGTCTTGCCTCCCAGACCGCGAACATTTAGTGATAAAATTTTCATAAGGGAACATCAAGGAGGGGAGGCGATGCTCTAAGTCCCCACGGAAGGTTTCCTCTCGTAACATTTTTAATATGTATAGAGAGGGGAGTATAAGGAGGAGAGTAAGATGATACTAACCTTGAAGGACCTGACTTTTCCTTTTTCTTTTTCTAGATAGTAACATTTTCAAAACGTATGGAGTTCAGAGGGAGGATAGAGGGAGAAGTGGGGGTTTTTACGGAGAAAATTGACAGAGATTTCTGAAGAGAGGGATCTGAGAAAGAGTTAGAAGAACATGGACTATGTGGGGAAGGTACAAGTGGAGAAGGAGATACAGGTCTAGGAAGAGGTGGAAAGTCCTCATGTGATAATAAAGAGGGGACCACTGGGGAAGGGGATGGGATAGAGTCCTGGGGTAAAGGAAGGTGGGGAGGAGTAACCATAGTGCATGGAGGTGAGAGGGGAGGGGACTCAGCTGGGGTGACCAAGGTAGGGACAGAGGGGGTATCACAGTCCGGGGGACAGTCTTGGGAAAGACCCGCATCAAACTCATTTAAGGAATCAAGCATAGAATCAGAGACATTACCAAAAAGGGAGAGCTCCTGGGAATAAATACTTGTATTTGGATGTGTCGGAGCAAAGTTTGTTAAAAGAGAGCTCGAAACAAGAGAAACTTCCTTGCTAGAGAATGATGAACTTGTAAGGAGGAGAGGACAAGATCTTCGAAGGTGCCCAATGGCATGGCAGCAACTGCAGCGAAAGGGGACATGGAGATAGTCCAATCATTGTACCAGGAGGCGCTCCTTACAGAGTATCTTGACCTATGCTGGAAGACCATGTGAGATATCCATTTCAACCAGCACCCTTCCCATCCTCTTATTGTAGGTGAGATGATAGTCATCTTTGACCGCTATGAATATGCCTATAGTATTGGAAATAACCTCAAGGATATTTTTGCTCCACAGGGGAAAGGGTAGTGAGGGAAAGAGAACCCAGAGGTGTCGCTTTTTCACCCTTTCCCTTAGAGGGTCAAAATGCGAATGCCAACGTCCCAAAACCAGGGATCCTTTCCCAATTCTCCACAGCGAGTCGAGGATGATGGACACATGTTCTGCTTCTAAGAACAAAAATACTATCTAGCCATTGGATAGTAGAATGATAGTCAGAATGTAAGTAAGCAGAGGCTTCTAGTGTTCTATAGCCCACTCCACCCAATCTCTCTTCCCCATGTGACAATATTCTAGCCTACCCACCAGAGCCCTTGTACACAAGGATTCCACACGGTCCATGAAAATATCCTGCCCAAGCACATAACGATACTTTCCCGTGAGGGCTTTGATATCCTTGACTTTCCTTCTCCAATGATGGTGTGAGGAGTCCCGCGGCTCACTCATAGTAAACCACCAGGCACGTGAAAGATGGAAAGTAAGGGGAAGACCAACAAGAGTCCCAACACACCTATCAGGAGCTTTACCAATTCAATAACAAAACCTAGGTAGGTTTAATCCCAAAACGTGATATAAAACCAAACGTCGTTCCCCCAAAAGGTTGGAGCAACTCAGAAGGTCAAACCCTAACAGGAAGGATTAGGGCCAAAACCCCAACGAACGAAGTGACCCAGGAAACCCGTCTAGAAGAGCTTCACATAAGAAGATGAACAAAACATAATCGTTCAACAAAAAAGGATAAGATACTGACTACTGCTAGCAAGGAAAGAAACACTACAAAAATTGAGAGGAAACAAGATTAAAAACAAGTACCCCAGGATATCGGAAACACCCCAGAAGTCAACCCTAAGAAACGAGTGACAATGAGTGCCAAATAAAACTGCACGTTGATGAAGGCACTAAAAATAAGTAGGTATCAGAAATAACGAAAAAGACAAGCAACATAAAAAACTCATGTAGAGGTGGTAACCCTCGATACCTTCAAGACCCAAAACCAGCCACAGATGTCGGGATAAAACCCCAAAAAGGCCAAGAAAATGACAAGCAGAAGCTCAATACATTCCCACCTTTTTGAACATGGTTGGTACTAGTCCCTAAAAAAGGGGAGGAACTCCATGTGGCAAATCGTCTGTGAGGGAGCAACACGGTAACCAAACCAGCAAGAAACCTAGGGCAATGGCGCACGACAAAAAGAAGCCGCAACAGACTAGCGGAGCATCTACAAAAAACCAAACCCTACGCAACCCAAAAGATATTCCATAAACAACCGCCAACCCAAGATATTGATAAGAAGGGAAGAGAAACCGAGCCAAAAACACACAGGGTATAAAAAAACCGACAGATAAGAAAGGGTTGAGCAACAGGAAACCAGGGTAAGGGGGTTCATTAACAGTTCGAGCCATGGATAGAAACTGGCTCCACAGATTATTTCCTGCAGCATGATGTCCTCCTTCGTCTCTGAGAAATCCTACTAGAGCGACACGCCATCCTTTCCAACCCCTTGCTATCGAGATAGCTTATATAACACATAGTGACTTGGTTTTCTCAAGAAAAAGACATGATCTTGGTTGACTAGTACCACAAGAAAAAAAAGATAGTTATCCACCCTATCTTGATGAGCTTCAAAACCTAGGACCCTCACTTAATGAGGCTATGAAAAATAACATTAACACTTTATTTACCAATTATTATGATAGTTTTACGTATATTTCTTGTCTACTTGTTTATTCTAGTCTTTAATAATTACTTTGCATAATTATATTACAATGTCTTGTAATATTTTTATATTTTAGTTAATATAAATATAATGTCGACTTGATAATTTGTAATATTTCTAAATTTTAATTAATATAAATAGATTTGCAAAATAGTTTACTTTGTATAAAAATAAACTATCATTTTAATTTTTGAATTCTCTCTTCTATAACTCAAGTACCTGATCAAATCCAATTCAAATTAGATTAATTTACATACATATTTAAAAACAAAAATCTATTTTTTTTTAAAGATATGCTTATCTAATATTAGTATTAATTGTATATATGCTTGTATATTTAAAAATAGTAATCTACTTTTTTAAAATATATGTTTATCTAATATTAGTATTAATTGTATATATACTTCTAGGGAATAGTCTAAAAACACAACATAATGCACCTTTCCCAGCATGTGCTCGGCAAGCGGTTCTTGGTGATGTGACCTCCCACAACGACGACTAGATGGCTCCTGAACTCTGGTGACGACGATCCCTTCTAGATACCTCCTAGTCAGTGAACTAGTATCCATATTCCAATGCACATATCATTGAAAGTTACATTGAATTCCACCACCATCATGTCCAACAACTAGGAAATTACTTCAGTTCCCAATTCTTTTGCTCCCGCAAAGATTCAAACACATCCTGCATCCTCCCAAATAATTTTGAATTGCATAGCTTTTGGAGCTCTATGTTGGGAGATTTTGGAGCTCTTTGTAGAAATTTTATCGCACCTTCTACAGACAGAAGTTGTTCCTCTGGCCTAAATGGTTCAAATCCAGAACAAATGGTTCACAATAAGGTTGGAAGACTTTTCCTAGAAACTACAGACACCTGGAATGCAATCTTTGATGGAGTGATGTGGTTCTTCTCTTATGACAAAAGGTCTCCAAGAAACACCTGCATAAACACATCAAACACACAAGAGATCAAAGATACCAAAACATCATCTATAGATCTATGTCAATGACTAAGGAATTTGACAATAACATGCAAAATTATAACATAACAAGTATATGTGAAAGGAACCAACTTTATATTAGTAAAATGAAGAAAGAGTTTACAACCTATGCCTTAGTGTTGATATGCTCTTTCACAAATCTAACATCTTGTCTCCGATAGCTCCAACTTGCTCCCTCAAGCTCTCTTGAATGACTTAGGTCAGAATATCAAAGCAACAACATAACATTACTCTCCCCTCAACCATGGGAATTGAGCCTACTTTTATAGGCTTGGAATGGATAGGGAAGGTTGAGAAAGTGGTGGGTGAGGTGGCTGGGAGATCCTACAAGGATGGATCTCGAGCCCAACTAACCCTAGTGATTAGGGATAAGGGTGCCACGAAGACTTCTTTCAAGAAGCTTCATGAGAACCTATCTTTTTCACTTTTTACCAAGGGCACCACTCTTTGTTCACCATGACAGAGCAGTTCTGGGAAATACCACGCCCATATTAAAGGATAAAGGTGGTGCCACCAATTACTGCCAACTAAGTTGAGGCGGTGTTGAAGAAGGTACAAATTTTTGACTAAAGGTGATAGGCGGTGCTAGATTTTTATACATAAAATTGATATTTGGATCAATGGTCTTGCTTCACAATTTGGGATTGAGGGAAATACTGAAGTTTGGCATCTTATTACATGCTGATGATGAGATTTAGGTATCACAGAATGCCCCCCAAAGCATGAGGTTAGAGGGATACGATAGGCGAGAGCTTTGAAAGAGCAAGTTATCACTTTGAGGCAAGAATTAGCTTGATCAGACATTAGAGGAAATTTGGGGTCTAAAATGGGCCTTATAAGAAAACGTGCCAAAATAAGTTTTTGTGAGTTGGAATTCAAGAACCAATAGAATTTCAATAAAATAAGTCAACCATAATGGTTGAATTGGCATATTTGTCATTAAAAAAAACTACTTTTTTTGTTCCTATTTTCAACATACCTCATTGTGTTTTTACTCAAATTTCGATCGGGAGAGCTCGTTGGATGCGGAATTTGATTCTGCATCCGACGAGTACCCACACTGCATACTTTTGATGGACCTCGCTACCCCAAAAACAAAAAATACCTGAAAAATGTCATGATGATGTCATCATCACATTTTTTCAGGTATTTCTTGTTTTTGGGGTAGCGGGGTCCATCAAAAGTATGCAGTGTGAGTACTCGTTGGATGCGGAATCAAATTCCGCATCCAACGAGCTCTCCCGATCAAAATTTGAGTAAAAACACAGGGAGATATGTCAAAAATACGAACACAAAAAGTAGTTTTTTTCTTTCTTCCTCCAAAATTAATTAATATTATTTTATTATTTTAACCATTATTTTATTATTTTAACTATTATTTTATTATTTTCCTTAGGAGGCCCATTTTAGACCCCAAAATTCCTCTAATTCGGATCATCAACGAAGCATCTACAATACATAAGTGTTTTTTACTCATGAGCAAAAATGTGTCTTCATCACAGCTACAGACCAATACAAGGAAGATCCATGAGAGAGATAAACAAACATGGCTACTAGAATACATCGTAGATCCATGTGATAGAGGACTCAAAATTGGACATAGCTACCAGACATACAATGTAGATCTATGTCCTACAGACATAAATTTAAGCATAGCCACAACCATACAAATGTGGATCCATGTTGGTACTTCATACAATATACTCCATCGCAACTTGGGGAGAAAGATATGAGTGCTTTCAAACAGCCAGGGTCTTCATCTCGTCTTCCACAAAGTACGATTCTATCCATGTGATTACAATGGTCTGAAGTCGAACATGGTAGAAACGACTTGATTACCAGTCAATGATGTGAACCATTAACAAGTGCGAGGGAGATCATCATTAATGTCAATGATTCCCAAGGTACCATAGTACATTGACTAAGTATGAATAGATGATTTGATGTCAAACACTCGGTGGAATATTTCGATCAAAGGTCAATGATGTGAACCCATGTCGAAAGTGAGAGAATATATCATTGAGGCATACAGATCTCAAGATACTAAATTTGTTTCTAAGACCAATTCCTGGATGATAAGCTGATGTCGAAAGGAATAGTCTCGTCGAATCAGGGCCATGATGAAACCCACATCGATGACACGAAACTCAGAACAAATTTCTGGAATGTTGTAGATAGTGTAACCATCGGACTGACTCAAAAGGTACTGACACAAAAGTTGTTTTAACTGCAGAGGTAATCTTCTAACTTCCCTTTGAACATCGGGTGACACGACAAATGACGTGTCAGCATTGACTTGACAAGGTGGAACACAATATGACATTGGAAAATGAATTCTTTGAAAAACTCAAAGAAGTGACATGACTCATGAAAGTGGATCGACCTAGAGACAAACTGATTTACCCAATCGACTAAATGAAATGAAGACAAGTGCCATGTTCAAAGGTGACGACAAAATGCCATTTTATTTTCAAAAAGAATTGATTCCCTTCCCTTAATTTCCCCATCATGAATGATGAGTGCCTCTTTTCTTTTTTACGAGTTCAAAGAGGGTAACAAACACTCGTTGTAGCTTATCCGAAGACAAGTACGGTCCCATACATTTTACGAACCTTAGAAAGGAGGGGTTCGTTCCCAAAAAAGGGTCTCTTAGTGTTTAGTTTAACAAGTCCAATGAAAGCAAACTCGGTATCATTCATGTTTAGAGAGTCTGAACGAAGACAAAATAAAACTCCAAAGGGTCCTTTTTCATATGATTTAGTCTCTAGGGTCCGAAAAAGTGTAAAATAATACTTGAGAGAACTCTTCCACTCATGATTGGCTGGAGTGTTTGTCACACCCCCTATTTTGACCCCATTTTCATGATGTATAAAATGTAATTAATCATGGTGAGGAGCTCAAGGCAAAATCCCCACCATCGATTTGGTCGTGTATGTTTCGACAATAGGGGTAGTTGTCGATGGTCTATCGTGCTATGTGGCACATTATAATGTGGCATCATGTAAATACGCACATCAAATAAAACAAACCACAACCAGCTACAACAGTGCAACGTTGAATGAAAAGGGCATGGTTCCGAAGGATAAGGGGTGGGGAATGTTAAACCTTGATCTGTGGGGGAAAAACCCATGTGTTGCCACCTTGTTGATTTGCCATCTTCCCTTGTCAACCTCTTCCAACCTCTTCAATGTCTTGTTTGGGTAGTTGAGGAAGTTATGGCTGGTGGTGGTTGGGGGCAGTTATTGTCTTTGGGAGTGGGGTGGCAGGACTATCAGTCCCTTGCCCACACGCCCACTTCACCCACGACTTCATTCACTCCTCCCTCCCATGACTCCATTTCCCCATTCTCTTCAGGGTCGGTTCATCTTCCTCACGCGCAGAGAAGGTTTGTTCCTCTAGTGTGTTTGCTCACTCTCACGTAGAGAGAGGGACAGCCTGTTTTCATCCTCACACAGGCAGTTGGTCGGGCTCCTCACCGCTTGTGGTCTCTGCGGGCTGTTCGTTCCCCATCATGGTCTGTTCCTCATCCACGCTCAGAGGGAAGCGATTTCACTCTCACGGTTGTCTGTCCATCCGTGTGCATAAGCAGAGCTGTCCCTCCTCATGCACAGGCGGGGAGTATGTAGCTTTTCCCCAGTGGGGGACTATGTAAGTCTTTTCGTTTTCTTAATTGTCGAGGATGGACTGCTATTTGCATTTCATCGTGGTGATTGTGGCTGCTGTTACGTTTGGGGCTGTTGGAAGTCGCTTGGAAGTTGTTTTCCGTGTTAGACTGTAATTGCTGAGTGGTTACATGCGTGTAATTGTTGGTCTGTGGACTGTGCTAGGAGTTTGGATTTTTGCCTGTTTTGGGACTATGGATGGCTACTATCATTCATTGTGGGGTTGTGGCTGCTGATCTCCACATCTATTGGCTTTGTCTTCTTCCCTGCTTTGGGACTGTGTAGTTGCCATTGTTTGCATTGTGAGTGTGGCTGCTGAAGTACCCTGGTTTTGGGTTGCAGTTGAGTTGTTTTGGCCATGTTAGGGCCAAGAACAACTCTGAATTGCCCTGTGGGCTTGAGCTGTGTCTCATTCTGGTTTGGGGTTGCCACCCTGTTGCTTATGCCTTCATCATAGAGCTATGAATGAATTGTTTTACTGCGGGTATGCAGTGGTTGTTCCTTGGACTGTGCTGGCTTGGCCAATTGTGGAAGGCCTGGTAAACCCAGTGGTGTTGATATGGCTGATTGTGTCCCTTGGCTATGTGTAAGCCTACCTTGACCCCTATCCTTGGAAGAATCATGCCCAGCTCGGGGGTGGCAGTGTTGCTGAGAGATTGATGAGCACGTTGGCCTATGGTTGGGTGGAACGTTGTAGCGACGTAGCTGGTTGAGGGGTAAACTCTTCATCAAAAGATAAGTGCTATTGGTTACTTCATCTCTGCAATTATATTGATGTCAAAGGAATTGTAATGAACATGTTGAATGCTGGAATTGTATGTGTGTTTGCTTCCACTGTATGTTGATGTTTTATGCATATTTGTATGATGGATCATGCATCCTGCTATATATATGTTTAAGCAATTTAATATCAGCATGTATCTCTTGTTTTTATGTTCATGGGGCTATTTTCCCGGTTATTGTGGTGTTTGTCATGTCATCTTCGCCGGTTTAAGGGATGGGGACGTGACAGTATGGTATCAGAGCCAAGGTTGCAACAATGGGCCTCTATGGGCCATGAAGGATGTAGTGACACTAAGGGTAGAATTACCTTCTATGTTCAGCAGAACAACAACAATCAGGAAATTTGATGACAGTGGATGAATGGAAAATTTCAAAAAAAATTCTAAGTATTTGAACAGTGGTTCATCGGAGCAGTAAGTGGAAAAGATTTCCGCTGTGGCGGAAGGATTAGCGGAATTGACTTCCGCTGTGGAGGAAGAGCTAGCAGAAGCACGCTCGCGGAGGATGTTTGGAGGGAAAATTTGAGAAATTCGTCTAAGTGTTGAGCGGTTGGGCCACTAACAGGAAAGACTTCCGCCGTTGCGGAAGAGTTAGTGAAGTTGACTTTTGACGTAGCGGAAGTATGCCCGACGAAACAGTTGGAAGAAAGTCGAAAAGAAAATTTGTCTAAGTGTTCCTTATCGGAACAATTAGCGAAGTGGACTTCCGCCGTTGCGGAAGAGTTAGCGAAGTGGACTTCCACCATTGCAGAAGAGTTAGCGAAGTGGACTTTCCCCATTGCAGAATAGTTAGCAAAGTGGACTTCCGCCGTTGTGGAAGAGTTAGTGAAGTTGACTTCCGACGTAGCGGAAGAGCTAGTGGAACGGACTTCCACCGTTGCGGATAGCGAAGCAACTATGCGCCCAACGGAAAATTCGTCCGACCGCCGACGCCATGAAGAATTTTGAAAATTTGGCTAAGTGTTGAAATTGTCGGCTATCGAAAGGAAATAGTTGTTCTCCTGTCTGTCGTTGCGGAAGTCAAAGTCACTCGACCGCCGACAGGGAAGGACTTTCGACGCCGATTAGTTTAGGCTACCAATCAGAAGAAAATAAGGAAATCATGTTCCGTCGTTGCGGCGGCCGAAAGCATTAAGTCTTCCAATAAGAAAGACCACCGCCAGAAGAAGAAAGGGTTCTGCGTTCCGCCATTGCGGATGGAGAAACGACTAGTCGTCTGATGGGTAAGTTTTCCGACTGCCGATGCCGCAAGAAAATTAAGTTCAAAATTTTTCTATGTATAGAAAGTTGTCGGCCATTGGAAGAAAGAAGTTCTTCATGCTTCCGCCATTGTGGAAGACAAAGTCATTAGGCGGCCGATGTGGAAGGAGCACCGATGCCGATTTGGTTGTGCCGCCGATCGGAAGAAGATGGGGTTTCCTGCGCCGTCGTTGTGGAAGTGAAAGGCACTAGCCTGTCGATGTAAGAAGTCTACCGATGCCCGAAGTTAAAAATTTCTTTAAGAAAAGAGCGGCCAATCGGAAGAGAAAATGGTTTGTGCACAGCCGTTGCGGAAGCCAAAAGCACTAAGGCTTCCGACCAGAAAGGCCGCCGACGCCGAAAGGTTTAAACTTGTTCTAAGTAAGTTCTGATCGAAAGAAGTTAGTGTTTGGCGTGCCGCCATTGCGGAAGCCAAAGGCACTAAGCTTCCGATGTGGAAAGCCCACCAAAGCCGGTTAGAATAAGTCCACCGATCAGAAGAAATAGTGGTTCCATGAGCCGCCGTTGCGGAAACCAAAACCACTAGTCTTCCGATGTAAAAGGGCTGGGAAGCCGGTTAGAATAAGTCGGCCGATCGGAAGAAGAATGGAGTTGGTGGGCCATCGTTGCGGCTGTTGATAAACTGTTTCGCCGATGGAAATAAAGATGATGGAGCTGATTAAGCCGTGAAGAAGAAAACATCGAAAGGATTTAGTTGATTGGATTGCCACCGTTGCGGATGTCTAAGGGACTACCCTTCCGATGAACAGTGTACCCGACTGCCAATGAGTGTCGGAAAAATTTAGAAGTTCTGGCCGCCGACATAGCAGAAGGGATTGTGATTCAGACCACCGTCACAGCGGAGGAGTTAGTGGTTTTGAAAGCCGATGAACTGTGGAATATTAGTTGAAATGAGGCCCGAAACGACGGAAGGAGTAGCTGATTTGACAGCCGATACATTGGATGGATAGATGAAGTGAGAGCCGATTCTGCAAGGGAAAAATTGATTTTTTTTCAAAGGGGATTTCTCAGTGGTTTTCAGTGGGATTTCCAGTAGATTTCGACTGCCTTCCAGTGGGATTTTTAGCTGTTTTCAGTGGTTTACAGGTGGCTGAAGTTGGCTGAAGATGGAAACCAGTCCAAAATGCAGTGGGGTAATAAAAATGCAAAGCTTTGGTTAATTTCTTCATTTTTAAAAGTGGTGTGGTTTTCACATCCGAGATCGGAATGAAGCATGTGGATAGGGATTGGAAAGCTTATCCAGCGGGGAACAAGGATAAGTGACCAGAATCTGAGCATGAAGCAGCAAAGTGCTAATGATGGCCGCTACTGTCAAATGGACAAATCTGGACAGTTGCATGCCCAGGGGTAGCCAGGACTATGAAGTCAACCAACTGTTGCGTGGAAGAGGAATTCCATGCAAGGATGAGGGATATGAAAAAGGGAAGTTTTCCTTAAAACCCTGTCTTGCTAACTATATTACATTTCCTAAGTTTTATGCATGAGGATATGTGTTGTATACATAGGATATTAAAGATTATATATCTATAATAAGCCACTAATGATAGTTATTGCCTTGATGTTGGCATTAGTGGAAAAACCAACAATGACATGGACCCGGATGAATATGTTGTTGATGCTGATGAATGAGACCAGCAACCCCATGGAGAAAGGGATAAGGCAACAAGTCCATAGCAAAATTTGGTGAGCAAATGCTGCAATTTCTTGCAAAGGACCAACCAAATTGGTCATGTCAAGGGTGTAAGCATGACCCATGCAGGTAAGAGTTTGCTTATGACAAATTCCATGGATTGGTAAAGGTAAGAGACCTCATACCATGTGAATATTGGAATGTAGAAAGGTGTCATGCCTATATATGTTGATGACATTGATTATAGTAATGCATCCTATATGAAGTGGGCATGGTTAGGCCATGCATGGTATGTTGAATGCATCGAGATGAATGCATGTGATATTATGAATGACTAATGATTGAAATGATGAATTGATGACAATTGAGGAGCCATTTCAAAGGTTGTTATGAATGCAGGATAGTCATGATCATTTGACTGCCAGAAATGCTCTGTGGAAGAGCAAGGTGGTATGAATGATACGCCTGTGAAGTAAGGAGTATCTAAACATTTCATTTAATTGCATGAATGATATGACTATACCTTGCAATATTAGTATGATAATGATTGCATGAAGTAAATGAGCTTTGATAAACACCGATGTGACTAACAGTTGGGAGTATTTGAATTTTTATAAATTCTGAAAATGCTTCAGTGATGGTTGTAGCAATGAAAAGGTTATATGCATCCAGACTTACCAAGTGTTTGGTTGATTGAAGCTCATTTTTCAGGTAGATTATTTCGGGCATGGCAGTGAGAGGTAAGACCCTGACCAATGCCAGAATCTACCATGTGAATGAGCTTATTAAATTTGAATTGTGAATTTCAAATTTAAGGAATTGCTGACAACTACTAGTCACTACTGGCTTGCATAAGCTTGTGTTTGGATGTTGAAGCTTATGTTTCAGGTAGATTATTTTGAGCATGGCAGTGTGAGGTAATACCCTGACCAATGCCAGAATCTACCATATGATATGCATAATAGGTTGTTAAAATTTGAATTGTGAATTTCGAATTTAAGGAATTGCTGACGACTACCAGCCACTATTGGCTTGCATAAGATTGTGTTTGGTTGATTGAAGCTTAGGTTTCAGGTAGATTATTTCGAGCATGGAAGTGTGAGGTAAGACCCTGACCAATTCCAGAATCTACCATGTAAAAGAGCCAAACTTTATGAGAAGAGTCTCATGGTTGTGAAAATAGTTGGTGGTTAAATTTGAATTGTGAATTTCGAATTTAAGGAATTTCTGACGACTACTAATCATTGTTGGCTTGTATAAGATTGTGCTAGGAGGGACGCATGGTAAGTGGGTAATCATGTTATGATAGTAAGCATAAATTTATAATGAGCATAGTAGTGCTGCTTACAAGAGACCCACAATTGAGCAAGTCAATTTCGGTAGTAGATAGAATTGCAAATTCTTATTGAATTGGATTGCTAATGCCATTGCTTGGTTATGGAACGATCAATTGGATTGTAGTATTAGGTAATGACTAACTGTTTGGATATTTGATGAATGTGTCAGGAGTACACACTGCAGGAAGATCATGTGTGATGAACTGCAAGATCCAAACTTCATGGGAAGGTTTTCCCTTATCTTGGAAATGGGTTTCGGGTGAAACTCCATTGGACATTTTGGAAATGTCTCATCTGCACTACATGTTTGGTGATAACATGAGTGAGATGGTATGGGTTATGTCGGTAAGACATGTGTGAATGTGAAATGTAAAAAGGAGTTGGGATGGCTAACTGAGGGAATGTTAACTCAGGGAAGGAGCCTCCATTCCTCCATAACAACGACATACTCCGATGGCAAATGGATAAGTGTTCTGTGACCCTTTCTATGAATATGCATGTTTAATTATTAAATTCCATATGCAAAACAAGTTTGGATTTAATATCCGTTATGACCGATTGCTTGAGTATGAATCAGACCTACATGGCACACATCGGAAATGGGTGCACACTTTCCCGATGTCGGATCATGAAAAGGGGTTTTCAATATTGATTACATTCTAGGGAGTGGACGCACTCCTGGTGTCTCAATAGTTGATAGTGAATGATGAGAAATGTGATTACATTTTTTGAGCAATAACGCTGATAAGTTTGCTTGTGTTGCTTGTGTTGACAGGCTAATGGTAAAGGTAAAATGGTAAATGGTTGTTGTGAGGGGTTGCGGAGTAAGGGTTATTGTTGATATAAGTGTATGTTGCGTTGTTATATGCTTGGGGATCCATAGTAGATCCTAGATCTAGAAATGGTCGTGTTAAATTTCCAAGCCCAGTTGACATGAGGATGTACTGGCTGGACATTAATTATTTGATGTTGTGGGGTAGCCTGCGTGCTGACCTAACATCTAAGTCCATAGGGGATCCCAAGGCTTGCAAAGCGAAGCAGGATCCTGTGGAAGAACGAGGAAACACACAATACAGATAAGTATTGGATTATTTTGCTTATGAATATACCTGTGTATATGATTTGGTTATGATGTTTTAAGCTCTTGTTCTAGAGATAAAACTGATGTGAATAAACTAAACATGTGAATCTATTCAATGTTTGGATATAGGTATCGCTGGAAGCGAGGACTATGAGAGCATCCTAGGGGTGCATCTGGACATATGAATGTTCTGGAAAGCTCAGAATGAGTGGTAATGGAAAAGGTGCTAGTAAGACGGGGGAGTCCTAGTAGCCGAGACAAACCATGTGGAGAGACTCCATGGTTTAGAGGTCTGGAATAGACCAAAGACACTAAGTGTCATGACGAAGAAGGATTGGTCCAGCATTCACGGTGAAGTGAAAGAGGTTGAGAGCATGAAAAGCCACAGTGATGGTGTGGGATTCCAGGATGGAACAAAATAAAGAGGGAAAAAAAATCTTACTGCTCTCTCTTGCCTTTTGATTATATATATACATATACATTTATGCATTGTGAAAACAAAGGATTGTTTAATGCATGTATGATTGAAGTGAAATGTGTGTATTTGCTTAAAGTAAATTGTGAATGCTGGAATAGTTAATTCCCTGCCCAGGAATGGACATGAATGAGCTCATGTGCCGTTGGGAAGGCATGAAAAATATGACATCCTCATTGATGAGACTTGGACTGTCATGCCAGTTGGGTAATTAACTGACTGATTTTAACATCTATATTATGCTTGGTCTGATAGAATTTCATTGGTGCATTTCACAGGTTGGAAAAGCGATACCTGGTGGTGCACATTGATCATGGCAGTAGATCAAAAGTTGTTGGACTTAGCTGGAAGTCTCCTTCAAGTGATTTCCAAGACCC
Source organism: Pseudotsuga menziesii (assembly GCA_001517045.1). NCBI lineage: Eukaryota > Viridiplantae > Streptophyta > Pinopsida > Pinales > Pinaceae > Pseudotsuga > Pseudotsuga menziesii. The sequence continues at coordinate 168,814 of LPNX011091081.1, read as the reverse complement.
AAGAGAATCTTGGGGAGATGCTCAAGATACAGAGAAGGCAGAGTGAAATGAACCACCAGATTTTGCAAGACTCTATTGGTTTGCAAAGGGAGGTGGAAAGCCTTCTGGGAGTAATCGGAAAAGGAAAGGAAGGCGGATCAGCAATGGGACATTTGTCCAAGCGACCCGATAAGAAACGGTCCAGGCATGAAGACTCAAAGGAAATTGAGCAGGTAAAGATGAAGCAGCCAGTGAGATGCTGGAGAAGCAGAGGACATCATTTACGTCAGGACTGCCCAATGAGGGAACATGATGAGGGAAATAGCCACAAAGTTCCTAGACTTCAGGATCATCTGGAAGCTGAGAACCAGCAGGAGAAGTCCATGGAAGCCGAGGGGCTTGGTCTGGAACGTTCAAAGTAAATGATTGGACATGGGACAAATCTGCAATTTTGAAATTTTGATGTGCAATGGTATATGTATTGAATATATGTAATGGAACACCGAGGATGGTGTTATTCCAAGGGGGAGGGGAATGTCACACCCCCGGTTTTGACCTCGTTTGCATGATGTATAAAATTTAATTAATCATGGTGAGGAGCTCAAGGCTAAAGCCCCACCATCGATTTGGTCGTGTATGTTTCAGCAATATGGGTAGTTGCCGATGGTCTATCGTGCTATGTGGCACATTATAATGTGGCATCATGTAAATACGCACATCAAATAAAACAAACCACAACCAGCTACGATAGTGCAACGTTGAAAGAAAAGGGCATGGTTCTGAAGGATAAGGGGTGGGGGATGTTAAACCTTGATCTATGGGGGAAAAACCCATGCGTTGCCACCTTGTTGATTTGCCATCTTCCCTTGTCAACCTCTTCCAACCTCTTCAATGTCTTGTTTGGGTAGTTGAGGCAGTTATGGATGGTGTTGGTTGGGGGCAGTTATTGTCTTTGGGAGTGGGGTGGCAGGATTGTCAGTCCCTTGCCCACACACCCACTCCACCCATGACTGCATTCACTCCTCCCTCCCACGACTCCATTTCCCCATTCTCTTTAGGGTCGGTTCATATTCCTCACGCACAGAGAAGGTTCGTTCCTCTAGTGAGTTTGCTCACTCTCACACAGAGAGAGGGACGGTCTGTTTTCATCCTCATGTAGGCAGTTGGTCAGGCTCCTCACCGCGCATGATCTCTGTGGGCTGTTCATTCTCCATCGTGATTTGTTCCTCATCCGTGCTCAGAGGGAAGCGAGTTCACTCTCATAGTTGTCTGTCCATCCGCGTGCATAAGCGGAGCTGTCCCTCCTCACACACAGGCGGGGAGTATGTAGCTTTTCCCCAGTGGGGGAATGTGTAAGTCTTTTCGTTTTCTTAATTGTCCAGGATGGACTGCTATTTGCATTTCATCGTGGTGATTATGGCTGCTATTACGTTTGGGGTTGTTGGAAGTCACTTGGAAGTTGTTTTCCATGTTAGACTATAATTGCTGAGTGGTTACATGCGTGTAATTGTTGGTCTGCATACTGTGCTGGGAGTTTGGACTTTTCCCTGTTTTGGGACTATGGATGGCTGCTAATCTCCACATCTGTTGGTTGTGTCTTCTTCCCTGCTTTGGGACTGTGTAGTTTCCATCGTTTGCATTGTGAGTGTGGCTGCTGAAGTACCCTGGTTTTGGGTTGCAGCTGAGTTGTTTTGGCCACGTTAGGGCCAAGAACAAATCTGAATTGCCCCGTGGGATTGAGCTGTCTCATTTTGGTTTGTGGTTGCCACCCTGTTGCTTATGCCTTCATCACAAAGCTCTGAATGAATTGTTTTACTGCGGGTATGCAGTGGTTGTTCGTTGGACTGTACTGGCTTGGCCGATTGTGGAAGCCTTGGTAAACCCAGCGGTGTTGATATGGCTGATTGTGTCCCCTGGCTATGTGTAAGCCTGCCTTGACCCCTATCCTTGGAGGAATCATGCCCAGCTCGGGGGTGGCAATGTTGCTGAGAGATTGATGAGCACGGTGGCCTATGGTTGGGTGGAACGTTGTAGCGACGTAGATGGTTGTGGGGTAAACTCTTCATTAAAAGATAAGTGTTGTTGGTTACTTCATCTCTGCAATTATATTGATGTCAAAGGAATTGTAATGAACATGTTGAATGCTGGAATTGTATGTGTGTTTGCTTCCGCTGTATTTTTGATGTTTTATGCATCTTTGTATGATGGATCATGCGTCCTGCTATATATATGTTTAAGCAATTTAATATCAGCATGTATCTCTTGTTTTTATGTTCATGGGGTTGTTTGCCCAGTTATTGTGGTGTTCATCCTGTCCTCTTCGCCAGTTTAAGGGATGGGGACGTGACAGTGTTCCTTTTTCAGAAATAGTCCATCCAAACATAAAAAGAGATAACCTGCCATCGGAGAGATGACTCTTCAAATAATTTCACGAGTATGAAGAAGACAATTACTTGACAATCTTTTCATATTTGGGGAGTCCAAAAAGAGTTTAAAGGAGACTCCATTAGGTCTTTTTTCACGATAAAAGGTTTTACGAGTCCTAAAAGAATCAGAAAAAGACTTGGAACTTTGATACTAATTTTTGAGAGCATGATCAAAGTATCGAAACAAACGCTCAAGGAATTTTTACATTTTCAAAAGTACGAAAAAGTCGTTAAATGAAGTTCCCAGAAGACTTTACTACTTATTTTTATCCCTGGAAGACTTAAACGACCATTAATTTTCCCAAAATATTTGGAAAAATGACTTTCATGAACTATATAAAAGGGTATTTCTATAAAAACTGATTTCAAAACATAAAAAACCCTAAAAATAGGCTATAAAAGTCTAAGTAAATAATAAAAAACAATTCATTTCACTATTTACCAACCTTGGAGAGCATTTTGGATAGTTTGGAGACCAAACTTCAGCTGAAGATTCCGAGAGCTTCCACCGTCTGTTTTTCATATCGTCAGTTCTAGTTAACATCTAAATCCATTCTCTTTCATTTCATGGTTTCCAATTTTTAGTTTTAATGGTTTTTTAGACTTAATGGTTGAACCTAAAATTGGAAATGCGGAAACTGCTTCTAGCCCTTTCGGGAAGGGCGATGCTCGACAGGAATCAATTTGGTTTAGTTAAGCACATGCATTGCCACCGTTTTGTCTTAACTGGACAGAGGCAGTGCCGACCGTGGGTTCCAAAAAAACTATTAGACCATCCAAAATAAAAGTTTAAAGGCAATTTCAATGATGAGAAATGTTTATAAATGGCTCTTAAATTTGTTTGGGCAGGTTTGTTGGATCCAAAAATGGTTATTTGGAAAGAGAGACAACATGATGAAGATGATGCTACTGCCACAAGAGATGCAGATTGTTTGGATGCCCTAAGGGTTTGTGGGCTCCTGACATTTTTCAGGACTCCCAGCATGATTTTCCATCCCCTCTTGCTAGAATATATCCTCCAGATGTGGAACCCGGAGAAAAAATATTTTGAGGTAGGGCCTCATGTTTTGACTATAGAGGTAGAGGAAATCTACTTCTTGACAGGGTTGTACAGATGAGGGGCTCCCATTTCTCTTACTGGTTCCTGAGGAGGGGACGTGACTACTCAGGATTTGATCAACCGTCATTTCTAGCCTAGCACAACAATGTCAGGTAAGAACATTCCTATTAGGGATGTGGTGGATATGCCACTTTGCATAGCCTTGTTTATCATGCAGAGGATGGATGGAAGCGAAGGGCCTCATCAGGAATCTAGGGCACATGTGCTATATGCCTTGGAAGCTATGGCCCCTGCAGTTTTCAACCGGGTAGAAGCACTTATTCCTGTCTTATAAGATCAGTTGACAAAATCGCAGCAGGGAGAGCTAAAGTAGTTCGATTTTGGGTCTATTTTAGCTTGTTTTCTCTTCGAGAGGGTGCCTCTCATGAGACCCTAGGTGATCTTCACTGACCTCAGGGATAGAGACCCACGCATGCTAAGGTGGGTTCAGATCGTGGCTCGTATAGGTGGCGATAGATCCAAGATAAAATTTGAGTCCGCTTTCTTCTGTTTGCTGTCAGATCATATCCTTATGATAGAGGATTACGCCTGTGTAGGGACAGAATTTAGAGGTGACCCTGATCTACCACTACCACCTTGTGCCCAGTGGGGGGATATTGGTAAGAAACAAAAACCTAAAATGGCGATCATTTTTTTATGTTTTTATATTTTATGTTTTTATGTGTAGTGACAAGACCTAATGTTTACATGCAAATGTTGGTGGCGCATAACATAAAGGATCTTCTCCTATGGATAGACGAGTTGGGCTCAATTCGTTCACAGGGTTGATGATCACCTTACTGAGTTGGAGGAGAACTTAGAGTAGCTCACTCTCGACATTCCTAATGCGGAGATAGATGATATCCCCATGAGGTATCAGAGACATACTGCAGGGGTGCCAGGATGTTTCAACCATCTTCTTCGCAGGGTAGCACGTGATATCATGAGCATCACTAGATAGTGAACTGCATGATGTACTAATAAAAGCTTAGCAGCTTAAATATTTTTTGTATGATTTTGTATTTCCTTAAATCCACAGTGCTTCAGATGATGTCTCGAACAGAAATGTTGGCAAGGTGGGTGTGCTTTTTCGGATAGAAATGTTAGTAGGGTGGGCATTTCTTAACAGCCTTATGATAGTCTTTAAAGATTGAAGGCCAGAAATAACCAATGTGAAGGATTTTCTGGGATGTATCCATCCCAGAAATATGACCACCACATGCTCCAAAGTGGCAATCATTCAGGACTTGTTCAGCTTCCTCATGTGTAAGGCATTGCCGGAGAATGGAATCGATACAATGTCTATACAATGTATCATTCAAGATAAGGTAGTGCTTCGCGTGGTGATGAATACAGCGACGATTGTCGTGGGACATATTAGGATGAAATATTTCATTTTGGAGATAAATGATTAAATCTCCATACCATGGGTTCGCCATGCTTATCAAGAGCATGAATTCATCTGGCAATGAATCACTGGGCTCAGTATCCATAAAAGCACAAGGAAGGTCAAACATCAGCTCTGCAAAGACTAGGGATTTCTTTGAAGTGGCCTTGGAAAACTCAGAGTCAAATTCTTGCAGTATGACAATCCAATAGGAATATTCCCCCCCTAACACTGAACGAGTCATAATGTAGTACATAGGGTTCTTATCTGCAAGTACCGTGGTAGTCTGAAGCAAGATGTAATGATGGAATTTATGAACAACAATGATAGTAGCCAATGCTAATTTATCCACACGTGAGTATGGGGTTGCAGAATCAATAAGATTCTTATTGGCATAATATATCACGTGATCCTGACCATTGGGATCTTCCTGCACTAAAACCATTCCAATGGTAGTAGTGAAGGAACCAACGTATAAGAGAAAATCCTTTGAATAATATGGGGGGTGAATCATGGGTGAATGAGTCAAAGCGTGCTTAATATTATCAAAGGCTCGGTGGGCCTGGTCGTCCCATAAGAATGGAGTGTTCCTCTTCAGGAGATACATATAACCATGCATTTTCTTAGCGAAATTGCAAATGAAACGACGGAGAAAGTTTGCCTTCCCTTGCAAACTTCGTATTTCAACGATATTCGTTGGGGTAGGTAGGGCTAATATAGCATCAATATTCAGTGGATTTATCTGGATTCCATCCTTAGAAACCACAAATCCAAGCAGACATCTCGTATCAACGCAAAAAACACATTTGTGTGGATTGAGCCATATGTTATAATGATGACATCTCAAGAAAATGTCCCTAAGATGATCAGGGTGGTCTTCCCGTTTCTTTGAATGTGTTGGGAGATCATCAAGGTATGGATCCACAATGTTCTTAATATCATGGAATTCATAGGACATGGCACGCTGGAATGTTGCTCCGATGTTTTTAAGGCCAAAATGTAACTTCCTATAGGAAAAAGTTCCCCACGGGCATATAAATTTCGTTTTGTGCTGATCGACGGGAAATATCTCAATCTGATTATAGCCAAAAAATCCATCCATGAATGAGAAGATGATACTTCAAGCACATTTGTCGATAATATGATCGATATGCAGAGTCGAAAAGTTGTCTTTAGGACAAGCTTTGTTTGGGTCTCGGAAATCAATACAGACTCTAATGGTACCCTTCTTTTTGTTCATAGGGACAATGTTAGACACCCATTCTGCTAGGGGTATAGGATAAATAAATCCTACCTTCAGAAGTTTTTCTACTTCGGCTTTAATAGCCACAGCCTTTCGGGGATGGACTTGACGCAATTTCTGCCTGACAGGCTTTGCTGTGGGATAGGTTTTAATTTTATGAACAACAATAGACAGGTCTATCCCAGGCATCTCCTCCTAAGTCCAGGAAAAAATATCTTGAAATTATTTGAATAATGGTATATATGCTTCAATTTCTTTGGTTGAACAGTTATGTCCTACGTGAACATGCCCAATTGTTCTAGGTCTGACTGATATGTCCATGGGGATTGTGTTAGTAATGTTGCATAGATTTCCCTCGGATTTGGTATTTTTCAACAATACAAGTGTTTGCGAATGGGTGACAATATCAGTACTGATAAGTGATTGAAATTCAAAACCTCCCGACATGGGATTGGGAAGGAAAGAAGATCGATGATGATGGTATTCTCATACGGGTTCACTTCCACTCATGATCTCTAGGATGGAATCATTTGATGGAAAAGTCTGCGTGAGATAATCTAGAGTGGTAAGAGAAGGTTCTAACCAGTAAGGTAGGTGGTAAGGGTCCAAAGCCCTGAGGTGAAGGTCATCAATATGGTCATCGGAAATGGATTGGATAGCATCATACATTGTTTCATACGAGCCAAGGGAGGATGACTCAACAAAATCTTTACCCTTGGTACTAGAGCCAATTGTGGAGATCATATTTACTGTCGCCACTTCTGTACTAGGAGGGACTGATGGAAACACACCCATAAGGGTGGACTCTTTTAGCATTCCCAACCCAATTGATTAATAAGGAGGAGGGGACTGTCCAAGCATAGGGATGTTTTTTGTTGTAGGGGTTGTAACATCCAGCGTGCAATAGTCAAGTTGATCAATAGTCACAATCTTTCCCATATGTGGAAATTGTAGAGTCTAAAATAATGTCGAAGTGATAGTGGTCATAGCATCAAACCAATTCCTCCCCAATAGAATATTGTAATCTAACGGGGCATCAACCACTTCCACCTGAATGGAAACAGTTTTTCCCCCAAGATCGACAGAAAGCACTTGAAATAGACCATGGGGCTTGAAACCTCATCCATCAAAGGATTTTAAAGTAGTTGGTGATTTCATCACCTCACGAGAACCAATGGCCCTCTAACAGGAAATAGACAAGATCGAGGTTGAAGCTCCTTCATCCAAGATGGTCTTATGCACCTTTCTCCCAACTTCTCTAGATGCGATCTGAAAGGTGAGTTGGTGGGGTAACCTGGATTTATAGTTCTCTACGTTGAAATGAATCAAGTTAGTATTATCTGGGTCTAATTCCCCCAAGGTTGTTTTCAAGTTTTTACGCTACGTCAGATAAATTTGGAGTACCTCGAGAGTAGACATAGCACAAGGTGCCTGAGCTAAATCTTCAACAACATTATAAAATTGTGTAGCTCGGGCATCGGGATTGAAAACTGACTTCCTGAGGGTGGCCTTAGGTGGTCGTAATATTGAATCAAGATTAGGTTTTTCGATCATGAGAGGACCATTAGACGAGGATGGAGGAGAACTAGTTGAAGGGACTTTCTTGGAAGAAGGATTTTCATAAGACATCATCTGGATTTCTTCCATGTAATTAGGGTTCCCCTGATTAGACATGTAATCTATCAGTTTTTGTTGAGAGGGAAAAGGATCAGAAAGGACTATGGGTGTGGGGTTACTCTTAAAAAAGTTATTTATCTAGTCGCGGCGAGGACATTATTTTGTGAAGTGATCTCCTCCACACAATAAGTAAGGATATTTGGCTTTCCTCTTCCCTTTATCATTCTCATTGGTTGTAGACTTAGGATTCTCCTGTTGGTTCCTAGGTTTCGTTTTTTTACTTTTTCCTTTTTTCTTATTGCCAAGGGTTTGTGTGATTTGAATGGCATTTTCCTCGGTGGAAACCATAGTAGTTGAAGGAGCAGTGGTAAAAGAATTAGGTTGCTTGGAAGGTCTTACCATCGACGAGGGATGGATTGAACCAACCACCCCATCAACAGGAGTTTCTGTTGGTGGCTTAGTGGGATCTGCACTGGGATGAGGAGCTTGAGGAATTAAATCATACAGTGTTCTAGATTGGGAATAGACCAAATCCAGATATAGAGCACGACTAATAACCTTCTCTTCAGTAACAACACCACCCATATCCACATCTCGAGCGATAGGATGCAACAATGACTTAGTGAACCAATCAGCTAGCAGTTGGTCCGGGATGGGAGCTTTAATAAGCCTTCTCCACCTTCTCCACTCATGGATATGGTCGGTATGTGGGTGGAGGTGTTTTGGCGGAGTGAAGTTAAAATATTTGTACCCATTTCATAACGAATGGGTAGCTGAAAGTGTGTAAGGAAAATAGTTGCCAGAGAGCTAAAGTCCACAAACGAATGTTGTGGAAGTTCAATGTACCATTTCGCAGCTATATCGATCAACGTGCATTGGAAGAGCCTCAAATGAATAGAATCATCCATCAAGGAGTTCGAGGAAGACCACAGATGGAAGGTCATAACATGGTTTTTGGGATCATCTCCCTGCTTTCCATCTAATTTTGGAATGTCCAATGGCAACTTTACCATAATCGTGGGCCATGAAGGGTTGTGCCGAATGGGATCATTTATCAATTTGGATAAATCAGGTAAATCCAAAGTTTCTAGGAAAGGTAAATGACGATTGGGTTCCACGTACTAGTAGTATTGATAAGGCATGTATCCACCAGTAGGACCATATTTTGACTGATATACATGTTGTTGAAACAACTGATGAGATGATGCAATTCCCGAGGATTGACCTCCAAGATTAGGGTTGCCAGGACCATCAGAGGTCCCCGGGACCACCAAGACCACTAGGACCACCAGGAGCCCCGATACCACCACAAGGAGGACCACTATGACCACCAGGACCACTAGGAGGAGGACCACTAGGGCCACCAGGACCCATGAGACCACCAGGACCACTAGGAGGAGGACCACCAGGACCCCTAAGACCACCGGGACGAGGACCACAAGGACCCCTAGGACCACCAAGAGGAGGACCACCTGCCCCCTGGGGGGAGGACCTCCATAAGGTGGTCCTCTGACACCTCCAGCAGTATGAATAGGTATTCCTCCCATTGCTGGCATGTAAGACCAGTTGGGTTGCCCCCATGGTGTAAATGCATTCCTAGGGTACAGAATTCTAGTGTAGGGCATTCCTATAGGGGTAGCTTGATAATTCATGTTCGCTACAGGTACTTGATTTGCTGGGTAACCATAACCCCATGAGGGTTGATTAACTATAGGATGTGCCCCTAAGGGCTGACCTGAACTAAAAGGAGGGTGTGATATGTTTGTATTGGTGGGAGGAACATATAATTTGGATTGTCCTGTAGTAGAGGTTTGTCTATTATTAGTAACAACTCCACTAGTGGGTAACGTAGGTCATGTTGGGGGTTTCCCCCCGGTGTTAGAAGGTACAGACACTAATGGAACTAAAGGTTCCCCCCCAACCATAGAAAGTATGGGATGACTAGAGATAGACCTAGAATTCAAAACTACAGGAGCAGAATTGGAGGTCTGACATGGATTGTGAGAAGTCTCACCATATGCTAGATGACCATCAGTGGAAGCTATAATTTCAGCCACAGGCCAAAGATCCGTGTTACGATGTAATCTAGCTCAAAATAGTCGGTCTCTCACAAGGATTTTCAAGCAAGTGCAACTCGCGATATACTCAAGGTACGTGCATAGTAGTCTCCCCTAGTGTTTTTCTCAATGTATTGCTCCAAAGAAGACGACCAAAGGGTTTTTCTCAGTTGGACAAGAAATCCTAGTGGGGTCTCTAGATGGAGAAACAGTAGGTGTGATGATGGACTGGTTGCTAAGAGGTTGGACAGATTCCTGGTGGCTAAACATGTGATGGACATGATACATCTATTCAGGCAGTGGGTTGGAAGTGGGGGTATTTCTGATCATGTACCTATCTTTCTAGAACTCAATATTGGACCTACACAACCACCAAGTCCTTTTATGTTTAACAAGATTTGGTTAAATGATGAGTCTTTTTAATTGTTGATTTCTGGAAGTTGGATCCCCTTCAATACTAGAAGTCCGCTTTAAACAGCTTTCCAGTTTGTAGCTAACTTTAAAAGATTAAAGGGGGCAATCAAAGAGTGGTATGTGGGGAAAAATATTTGGGAGGACATAATTGAAACTTTTAGAGGAGGATATTTATAGGATCTTGGAGGGGGATGGGGGTGGGATGCTGAACAAAGATACCAACGAGAACGTTAGAAGGCTTGAAGGGAGAAGGAACACTTTGCTGCTGGAAAGGGAGGAGACTTAGAGACTGAAGAGAAGAGATACCCGGTTGGAATGTGGAGATGATAATACAAAAAGTTTTCATGATTATGCTATAGGGAGGAAGGCTTCCAATTCCCTTTGGAGCTTTATGGATGAACATGGTGCAACCCAATCCTCCTTTGATGAGAAGGATAAAATAGGGGTAGCTCACTTTGAGAATATTTTCAAAGCTCCTCCTCAAGCTTCTATTGTTGAATTCATCAAAGTAGCTCAACTGGTCCGCAATTTTGTGGAGGAGGAATACAATCTTTCACTTATGGAGGAAGTTGAGGAGGAACTAAAGGTAGCATGACATAGTTTTCAGAAGGATAAAAGTCCTGGACCCTATGGGTGGACAATTGAATTCTTTCTGGGTCTGTATGATATTCTAGGTGGAGATATTTTGAAGGTTTTGGAAGACACCAAACTCTCGGAGATTCCTTGTCGATTTAAACTCAACCTTTATTGCATTAATCCCCAAGGTTGACAACCCTACCTCATTAAATGATTTTATACCCATCTCTCTTTGTAATTGTGTCTACAAGGTGGTGTCTAAGGTGATTTCTTGAATATTCAAGGAGATTATTTCAAAACATATCATTGAAGAACAATTTGGGTTTTTGGAGGGGAGACAGATTCATGAAGCCATTGGGGTGGCACAAGAAGGCACAGTATAAAGACAAAAAAGATCAAAGGGGCTATCCTCAAAATTGATCTGTCCAAAGCCTGTCGATGCTGACTCATCTTGGATTTGGTATTGGATTTATCAGATGGATCATGAGTTTCATTACTAAAGTATCCTTTTCTCTTCTAATCAATGGGACGGCTTCACCTTTTTCCCATGTCGAGAGAGGATTGCGCCAAGGCTTTCCGTTATTCCCCTTACTATTTCTGTTGGTGGCTGAAGGATTAAGTAGGGCCTTCGAAGAAGCTAAAAGTCATGGTTCTTTGAAGGGCATACAAGTTTACCAAGTTATTAATTTAACTCACATCTTGTTTGTGGATGATTTCCTCATTTTTTGCACAACGACAATGAGGGACATTAATACTCTTCTAGACATACTCGTTCTATTCTCCAAAGAAAGTAGGATGGATATTAATGAGAGGAAATAAACCCTAACTTATCACATGTCATCGGCTGAAGAGACCCTTGAACTCAATAGGGTATTTCCTTACAAGCCGACTGAAATTGATGAGGGTATGAAATATTTAGGTTTTTGTCTCAAACCTAATGATGATCACAAACAGGATTGGAATTGGCTTCTTGAAAAGCTGGAAAAGAGACTAAAGATGTGGAGTCATAAGTGGTTGTCTAGAGCAGGCATATTGGTTTTGGTGAAATTGGTATTGGAAGCTATACCTATATACTGGATGTCAATTGCTTGGATCCCTCAAGGTATTCTGGAAGCAACAAGGAGAAATTTTTTTAGGTTTATGTGGAGTGGCAAGCAGGAAACTCAGGTGACTCCTTGGGTCCGATGGGAAAATATTGCAGTACCAAAAGGTCTGGGAGGCTGGGGCCTCAAGAATATTTTCTTGTTTACGAAGTCTCTTGCAACCAAGGGGAAATGGAGGTTTCTAAAATATGACAGTCTTTGGACACATGCTATGATACATAAGTACTTAGCTTCAGATTCGGTTGAATATTGGATTAGGAATCCCAGGAAATCCCATGCAGGAGGCTCTATGATTTGGAAAGTTGTGGTGCAATCCTTCAGTTTTCTTGAAAGCAACCTAGATTGGAAAGTGGGGGATGGTAGGAAATTAAGGGTTAGTGAGGATCCATGGGTCGACAGTGCACAAAAATACATACTTCCTAGCCACATGTTGGAGGAAATGAGAGAGAGAGACATTTTCTACCTCTACCAACTTGCAACCCCTATTCAGGATAATTTATGGTTTCACTCATGGAGACCATCTTCTTCTTTTGGGTTAACATATATTAATGAAGGGGAATTGACATGTTATATTGGAGATTTGAATAGGGAACTCATTTAGTTAAGGGATAGGGAGGATGAACTCGTCTGCAATGTTGATCCCCTCGGTTGCTACACTCCAAAGGTCAATTACTTAAAACTTAGTGTAGATGGTCTATGAAGGGATCCATTTTGGTGGTGGTAGAAACCGTGGAAAATCAATATCCCACCAAAAAATAGGCTCTTCATGTGGTGTTCACTGGAGAACAAGGTTCCAACCTGGGACAATCTTTAGAAAATATGTTTTCAAGGGCCCAACTGGTGTATGCTTTGCAATGTAGAGGGCGAGACGGTTCTACATCTTTTTAAGCAATGTGCCTTTATCAAAGTTGTTTGGTTAGAATTCTCAAAGACACTGGTGGTGCCATGTTTCTGGGAGGGCCACATTTTAGCAATAACAACAAGCCTCTCTTGCAGCTTTCTGAGTGCCTTTTCCCAATATATCAGATCTACCAGACAACGGGATGCTTTGGATGCTGAATTGGACGTGCCATGTTTTTTTTATTATTAGGAAGCACAAGATAATATCTATGGTGGTGGGGCTCTTCTATTTCTTACCGAGAAATATTTCTATGAACTGGTGGCATATTTAGGGGAAGCCAGTAAAAAATTTGTTGAACTCATGAGCCTTAAACTTCTCTTGGTCTTTGCAGTAGAGAAAGGATGTAGAAATTTAAATTTCATGGGTGACTCTATGAATGTTCTAAATTATATTAATGGGACACAACAATGCAGGAATATTAGACTTGCCAGCATCTTATTGTCTGCTAAATAGGTTCTAAACTCTTTTGTTTCCTTCTCTTGTCGACATGTTTACAGGGAAAACAACGAGGAGGCTGACAAGGCCTCGAAGGAGGTGTTGTCGATGAACAAGGGCCAATGGAAGATCAAGGAACATAGAGAGGGTACTATTTAGGAATTCTATCACATACCATTCATAGAATGATTTTTTTTCACTTTTATTTCGAACTTTATGTCACAACCACACTACTATATAACTCTTTATGAACATATTACAGGATTATATGTTTTTCTTTGTGCTCTATTGGGCTGTCTTTGAACAACAAACATATTTCAGGTTACCAATTTTGGGAACAGGTTTTTCTTGACAAGAACTTGATAACTTAAAGTTTGAAAACAATGTAAGGAAAATCTATAGAATAATTTTTTATATTTTGTTTTACTTTTCCAATTTGTTTTTTCCAAAATCAAATCCAAATCAATATTCAATATATATTTTACAAATCCACTATTAAATATTATCACTTTTGATGTATTAACCTTATATTTCCACTATATTATAATATTATTGTTCATAATCATATAATCAATAATATATACCTTAATTCCAATGTATAACTTATGAATATAAAGTATTCTCATTTATACTATTTCCCCTTCAACTAAAACGAAAGATACTATTTCTTCAATTTTTCATGATTTGGAGATCCTTTAATTGATACTTTACTTAAAGAACTCTCTTTTTTTTGAAAGTAATTATTATTAAATATTGAATATAAATCTGAATGAATAATATATAATTTATATTCAAATTATTAATCTTTTTACTAGAAAGAACTAGCTTTATCCTCGAATCAAGGATGAAACATAAACATAAACCTACTTGAGAATGAACCTCACCCCAAATCAATATAATTACATTTATGGTTTATATAATCATTTATATTAAATAAATATATACCATTATCATCATTTTGAGAATGAACCTCAACCCAAACCAATATAATTAAATTTATTTTTTATATAATAATTTGTAATAAATGAATATATACCATTATCATCATTTTAAAAGCATTATAAAATTTATTTTTTCTTCATCCTTTAATGCTATACTATAAAATATATATATTTATACTAATACAAAAAAATTGATATTAAACTATTTTCAAATTAAAATTCATCCCATTTAAATATGTGAATTAGATCTTTGAATTCAAAATCATATTAATTAGATATATTTATCAATATAAATAAATATACAAATTAAAAAATATAAAATATATATACATAAAAGTGAAAAACTAGCATACATAAAAGAAACTATGTTGCATTAATGTAAAGCAGAAAACTAAAGTGAAAAACTAACATACTAAAAAAATTAATATTAAACATTTTTCAAATTAAAAAATTATTGCATTTATTATATCAACCAGGTCTTTGAATTCAACATCATAGGCATATTTATTTATCAATATAAATAAATTAAAAATATATAAAGCATATAATAAAAATATTATAAAAAATAAAAAAAATAATATAAAAAAACATGAATTAATAATAAGGTTTTTTTTTAAAACTATATTTGGTTCTGAACAACATATATAAATGATGGAGACTGCCCAAGCAAACAGCCCCCACCCTTTAATAAATAAAAAATACTAACGGTTAGATATGCCTTTGGGAGATTGTTGTTCCCATATTTTAAAAAAAAATAACACAACATCATTAATGAATGAGAAGACCCCACCCGACCTTACCCTAGGCTAATAACACAGCAATACTTATGAATTTGAAGGCCCCAGCCACCCCACCCTACCCTAGGCTAATAACCCAACCTAGGCTAATAACACAGCAACACTAATGAATTTGAAGGCCACATCCACCCCACCCTACCCTACCCTACCCTACCCTAGGCTAATAACACAGCAACACTAATGAATTTGAAGGCACCAACTACCCCACCCTACCCTAGGCTAATAACAGAGCAACACTAATGAATTAAGGATTGTTTTCGTTGCTATCACGAGTGTTGTCATCGTTCACTTGCGTAGTCTCATGATCAGTGTCTACAGCAAGCTTTTCACTGGGGTTGTTTTGTTCTACTTCTTCTTGTTGACGTGGTGCCT
>LPNX011091081.1:76593-138466 GCA_001517045.1 Pseudotsuga menziesii | reverse complement strand
GACCATACAAATGTGGATCCATGCTGGTACTTCATACAATATACTCCATCGCAACCTGGGGAGAAAGATATGAGTGCTTTCAAACAGCCAGGGTCTTCATCTCTTCTTCCACAAAGTACGATTCTATCCATGTGATTACAATGGTCTGAAGTCGAACATGGTAGAAACCACTTGATTACCAGTCAATGATGTGAACCGTTAACAAGTGTGAGGGAGATCATCATTAATGTCAATGATTCCCAAGGTACCATAGTACATTGACTAAGTATGAATAGATGATTTGATGTCAAACACTCAGTGGAATATTTCAATCAAAGGTCAATGATGTGAACCCATGTCGAAAGTGAGAGAATCTATCATTGAGGCATACAGATCTCAAGATACTAAATTTGTTTCTAAGACCAATTCCTGGATGATGAGCTGATGTCGAAAGGAATAGTCCCGTCGAAGTATGGCCATGATGAAACCCACATCGATGACACGAAACTCGGAACAAATTTCTGGAATGTTGTAGATAGTGTAACCATCCGACTGATTCAAAAAGGTACTGACACAAAAGTTGTTTTAACTGCAGAGGTAATCTTCTAACTTCCCTTTGAACATCGGGCGACATGACAAATGACGTGGCACCATTGACTCGACAAGGTGGAACACAATATGACATTGGACAATGAATTCTTTGAAAAACTCAAAGGAGTGACATGACTCATGAAAGTGGATCGACCCAGAGACAAACTGATTTACCCAATCGACTAAATGAAATGAAGACAAGTGCCATGTTCAAAGGTGACGACAAACTGCCATTTTATTTTCAAAAAGAATTGATTCCCTTCCCTTAATTTCCCCATCATGAATGATGAGTGCCTCTTTTTTTTTTTACAAGTTCAAAGAGGGTAACAAACACTCGTTGTAGCTTATCCGAAGACAAGTCCATTCCCATACATTTTACGAACCTTAGAAAGGAGGGGTTCGTTCCCAAAAAAGGGTCTCTTAGTGTTTAGTTTAACAAGTCCAATGAAAGCAAACTCGGTATCGTTCATGTTTAGAGAGTCTGAACAAAGACAAAATAAAACTCCAAAGGGTCCTTTTTCATATGATTTAGTCTCTAGGGTCCGAAAAAGTGTAAAATAATACTTGAGAGAACTCTTCCACTCATGATTGGCTGGAGTGTTTGTCACACCCCCAGTTTTGACCCCATTTGTATGATGTATAAAATGTAATTAATCATGGTGAGGAGCTCACGGCAAAAGCCCCACAATCGATTTGGTCGTGTATGTTTCAGCAATAGGGGTAGTTTCCAATGGTCTATCGTGCTATGTGGCACATTATAATGTGGCATCATGTAAATACGCACATCAAATAAAACAAACCACAACCAGCTACGGTAGTGCAACGTTGAATGAAAAGGGCATGGTTCCGAAGGATAAGGGGTGGGGGATGTTAAACCTTGATCTATGGGGGAAAAAACCATGTGTTGCCACCTTTTTGATTTGCCATCTTCCCTTGTCAACCTCTTCCAACCTCTTCAATGTCTTGTTTGGGTAGTTGAGGAAGTTATGGCTGCTGGTGGTTGGGGGCAGTTATTGTCTTTGGGAGTGGGGTGGCAAGACTGTCAATCCCTTTCCCACACGCCCACTCCACCCATGACTGCATTCACTCCTCCCTCCCACCACTCCATTTCCCCATTCTCTTCAGGGTCAATTCATCTTCCTCACGCACAGAGAAGGTTCGTTCCTCCAGTGAGTTTGCTCACTCGCACGCAGAGAGAGGGACGGTCTGTTTTCATCCTCACATAGGCAGTTGGTTGGGATCCTCACCGCGCGTGCTCTCTATGGGCTATTCGTTCCCCATCGTGGTCTGTTCCTCATCTGCGCTCAGAGGGAAGTGAGTTCACTCTCACAGTTGTCTGTCCATCTGCGTGCATAAGTGGATCTGTCCCTCCTCATGCACAAGCGGGGAGTATGTAGCTTTTCCCCAGTGGGGGAATATGTAAGTCTTTCTGTTTTCTTATTTGTCCAGGATGGACTGCTGTTTGCATTTCATCGTGGTGATTGTGGCTGCTATTACGTTTGGGGCTGTTGGAAGTCACTTGGAAGTTGTTTTCTGTGTTAGACTGTAATTGCTGAGTGGTTACATGCATGTAATTGTTGGTCTGCGGACTGTGCTGGGAGTTTGGATTTTTCCCTGTTTTGGGACTATGGATGGCTGCAATCATTCATTGTGGGGTTTTGGCTGCTGATCTCCACATCTGTTGGCTGTGTCTTCTTCCCTGCTTTGGAACTATGTAGTTGCCATCGTTTGCATTATGAGTGTGGCTGCTGAAGTACCCTGGTTTTGGGTTGCAGCTGAGTTGTTTTGGCCACGTTAGGGCCAAGACCAAATCTGAATTGCCCTATGGGCGTGAGCTGTGTCTCATTTTGGTTTGGGGTTGCCACCCTGTTGCTTATGCCTTCATCACAGAGCTGTGAATGAATTTTTTTACTGCGGGTATGCAGTGGTTGTTTCTTGGACTGTGCTGGCTTGGCCGATTGTGGAAGGCCTGGTAAACCCAGCGGTGTTGATATGGCTGATTGTGTCCCCTGGGTATGTGTAAGCCTGCCTTGACCCCTATCCTTGGAGGAATCATGCCCAGCTCGGGGGTGGCAGTGTTGCTGAGAGATTGATGAGCAAGCTGCCTATGGTTGGGTGGAACGTTGCAGCGATGTAGCTAGTTGCGGGGTAAACTCTTCATCAAAAGATAAGTGTTGTTGGTTACTTCATCTCTGCAACTATATTGATGTCAAAGGAATTGTAATGAACATGTTGAATGCTAGAATTGTATGTGTGTTTGCTTCCGCTGTATGTTGATGTTTTATGCATCTTTGTATGATGGATCATGCATCCTGCTATATATATGTTTAAGCATTTTAATATCAGCATGTATCTCTTGTTTTTATGTTCATGGGGCTGTTTGCCCAGTTATTGTGGTGTTCGTCGTGTCCTCTTCGCCGGTTTAAGGGATGGGGACATGGCAGTATGGTATCAGAGCCAAGGTTGCAACAATGCGCCTCTATGGGCCATGAAGGATGCAGTGACAGAGGGTAGAATTACCTTCTATGTTCAGCAGAACAGCAACAATCAGGAAATTTGATGACAGTGGATGAATGGAAAATTTCAAAAAAAATTCTAAGTATTTGAACAGTGGTTCATTGGAGCACTAAGTGGAAAATATTTCCACTGTGGCGGAAGGATTAGCGGAATTGACTTCCGCTGTGGCGGAAGAGCTAGAAGAAGCCCGCCCACAGAGGATGTTTGGAGGGAAAATTTGAGAAATTCGTCTAAGTGTTGAGCGGTTGGGCCACTAACAGGAAAGACTTCCGCCGTTGTGGAAGAGTTAGTGAAGTTGAATTCTGACGTAGCGGAAGCATGCCCGACGAAACAGTTGGAAGAAAGCCGAAAATAAAATTTGTCTAAGTGTTCCCCATCGGAACAATTAGCGAAGTGGACTTCCGCCGTTGCGGAAGAGTTAGCGAAGTGGAATTTCCCCGTTGCGGAAGAGTTAGAAAAGTGGACTTCCGCCGTTGCGAAAGAGTTAGTGAAGTTGACTTCCGACGTAGTGGAAGAGCTAGTGGAACGGAATTCCACCATTGTGGATGGCGAAGCAACTACGTGCCCGACGGAAAAGTCATCCGACCGCCGACGCCATGAAGAATTTTGAAAATTTGGCTAAGTGTTGAAATCGTCGGCTATCGAAAGGAAATAGTTGTTCTCCCGTCCGCCATTGCGGAAGTCTAAGTCACTCGACTGCCAACAGGGAAGGACTTCCAACGCTGATCAGTTTGGGCTACCAATCGGAAGAAAATAAGGAAATCATGTTCCGCCGTTGTGGCGGCCGAAAGCATTAAGTCTTCCGATAAGAAAGACTGCCGCCGAAAGAAGAAAGGGTTCTGCGTTCCGCCGTTGCGGATGGAGAAACGACTAGTCGTTCGATCGGTAAGTTTTTTGACTGCTGACGCCGCAAGAAAATTAAGTTCAAAAATTTTCTATGTATAGAAAGTTGTCGGCCATTGGAAGAAAGAATTTCTTCATGCTTCCGCCGTTGCGGAAGACAAAGTCATTAGGCGACCGATTTGGAAGGAGCGCCGACGCCGATTTGGTTGTGCCGTCGATCGGAAGAAGATGGGGTTTCCTGCGCCGCCATTGTGGAAGTGAAAGGAACTAGCTTGTCGATGCCCGAAGTTAAAAATTTCTTTAAGAAAAGAGTGGCCAATTGGAAGAGAAAATGGTTTGTGCGCCACCGTTGCGGAAGCCAAAAGCACTAAGGCTTCCGACCAGAAAGGCCGCCGACGCCGAAAGGTTTAAAATTGTTCTAAGTAAGTGCCGATTGGAATAAGTTAGTGTTTGGCGTGCCGCCGTTGCGGAACTTGAAGGCACTAAGCTTCCGATGTGGAAATCCCGCCGAAGCCAGTTAGAATAAGTCCACCGATCGGAAGAAATAGTGGTTCCGCGAGCTGCCATTACGAAAACCAAAACCACTAGCCTTCCGATGTAAAAGGGCTGCAAAGCCGGTTAGAATAAGTCCGCCTATCGGAAGAAGAATGGAGTTGGTGGGCCGCCGTTGCGGCTGTTGATAAACTATTTCACCGATGGAAATAAAGATGATGGAACCGATTAAGCCGCGAAGAAGAAAACATCGGAAGGATTTAGTCGATTGGATTGCCGCCGTTGCGGATGTCTAAGGGACTACCCTTCCGATGAACAGTGCACCTGACTACCAATGAGTGTCGGAAAATTTTAGAAGTTTTGGCCGCCGACGTAGTGGAAGGGATTGTGATTCGGATCGTCGGCACGGCGGAGGAGTTAGTGGTTTTGAGAGCCAATGAACTGCGGAAGATTAGTTGAAATGAGGCCTGAAACAGCGGAAGGAGTAGCTGATTTGACAGCCGATACGTTGGATGGATAGATGAAGTGAGAGCCGATTCTGCAAGGGAAAATTTGATTTTTTTTCAAAGGGGATTTCTCAGTGGTTTTCAGTGGGATTTCCAGCAGATTTCGACTGCCTTCCAGTGGGATTTTCAGCTATTTTTAGTGGTTTACAGGTGGCTGAATTTGGCTGAAGATGGCACCCAGTCCAAAATGCAGTGCTGTAATAAAAATGTAAAGATTTGGTGAATGTCTTCATTTTTAGAAGTGGTGTGGTTTTCACATCCGAGATCGGAATGAAGCATGTGGATAGGCATTGGAAAGCTTATCCAGTGGGGAACAAGGATAAGTGACCAGAATCTGAGCATGAAGCAGCAAAGTGCTAGTGATGGCCGTTGCTGTCAAATGGACAAATATGGACAGTTGCATGCCCAGGGGTAGCCAGGACTATGAAGTCAACCAACTGTTGCGTGGAAGAGGAATTCCATGCAAGGATGAGGGATTTGAAAAAGGGAAGTTTTCCTTAAAACCCTGTCTTGCTAAATATGTTACATTTCCTAATTTTTATGCATGAAATGCATGAGGATATGTGTTGTATACATAGGATATTAAAGATTATATATCTATAATAAGCCACTAATGATAGTTATTGCCTTGATGTTGGCATTAGTGGAAAAACCAACGATGACATGGACCTGGATGAATATGTTGCTGATGCTGATGAATGAGACCAGCAACCCAATGGAGAAAGGGATAAGGAAACAAGTCCATAGCAAAAGTTGGTGAGCAAATCCTGCAATTTCCTACAAAGGACCAACCAAATTGGTCATGTCAAGGGTGTAAGCATGACCCATGCAGGTAAGAGTTTGCTTATGACAAATTCCATGGATTGGTAAAGGTAAGAGACCTCATACCATGTGAATATTGGAATGTAGAAAGGTGTCATGCCTATATATGTTGATGACATTGATTATAGTAATGCATCCTATATGAAGTGGACATGGTTAGGCCATGCATGGTATGTTGAATGCATCAAGATGAATGCATGTGATATTATGAATGACTAATGACTGAAATGATGAATTGATGACAATTCAGGAGCCATTTCAAAGGTTGTTATGAATGCAGGATAGTCATGATCATTTGACTACCAGAAATGCTCTATGGAAGAGCAAGGTGGTATGAATGATACGTCTGTGAAGTAAGGACTATCTAAACATTTCATTTAATTGCATGAATGATATGACTATACCTTGCAATATTAGTATGATAATGATTGCATGAAGTAAATGAGCTTTGATAAACACTGATGTGACTAACAGCTAGGAGTATTTGAATTTTTATAAATTCTTAAAATGCTTCAGTGATGGTTGTAGCAATGAAAAGGTTATATGCATCCAGACTTACCAAGTGTTTGGTTGATTGAAGCTCATGTTTCAGGTAGATTATTTCGGGCATGGCAGTGAGAGGTAAGACCCTGACCAATGCCAGAATCTACCATGTGAATGAGCTTATTAAATTTGAATTGTGAATTTCAAATTTAAGGAATTGTTGACAACTACTAGTCACTACTGGCTTGCATAAGCTTGTGTTTGGATGTTGAAGCTTATGTTTCAGGTAGATTATTTCGAGCATGGTAGTGTGAGGTAAGACCCTGACCAATGCCAGAATCTACCATATGATATGCATAATAGGTTGTTAAAATTCAAATTGTGAATTTCGAATTTAAGGAATTGCTGACGACTACCAGCCACTATTGGCTTGCATAAGATTGTGTTTGGTTGATTGAAGCTCAGGTTTCAGGTAGATTATTTCGAGCATGGCAGTGTGAGGTAAGACCCTGACCAATGCCAGAATCTACCATGTAAAAGAGCCAAACTTTATGAGAAGAGTCTCATGGTTGTGAAAATAGTTGGTGGTTAAATTTGAATTGTGAATTTCGAATTTAAGGAATTGCTGACGACTACTAATCATTGTTGGCTTGTATAAGATTGTGCCAGGAGGGATGCATGGTGAGTGGGTAATCATGTTATGATAGTAAGCATAAAATTATAATGAGCATATTAGTGCTGCTTACAAGAGACCCACAATTGAGCAATTCAATTTCGGTAGTAGATAGAATTGCAAATTCTTATTGAATTGGATTGCTAATGCCATTGCTTGGTTATGGAACGATCAATTGGATTGTAGTATCAGGTAATGTCTGACTGTTTGGCTATTTGATGAATGTGTCAGGAGTACATGCTGCAGGAAGATCATGTGTGATGACCTGCAAGAGCCAAACTTCATGTGAAGGTTTTCCCTTATCTTGGAAATGGGTTTTGGGTGAAATGCCATTGGACATTTTGAAAATGTCTCATCTGCACTACATGTTTGGTGATAACATGAGTGAGATGGTATGGGTTATGTCAGTAATACATGTGTGAATGTGAAATGTAAAAAGGAGTTGGGATGGCTAACCGAGGGACTGTGAACTCAGGGAAGGAGCCTCCATTACTCCATAACAACGGTATACTGCGACGGCAAATGGATAAGTGTTATGTGACCCTTTCTATGAATATGCATGCTTAATTATTAAATTCCATATGCAGAACAAGTTTGGATTTAATATCCATTATGACTGATTGCTTGAGTATGAATAGGACCTACATGGCACACATCGGAAATGGGTGCACACTTTCCGGATGTTGGATCATGAAAAGGGGTTTTCAATATTGATTACATTCTAGGGAGTGGACGCACTCCTGGTTCTCAATACTTGATAGTGAATGATGAGAAATGTGATTACAGTTTTTGAGCAATAACGCTGATGAGTTTGCTTGTGTTGCTTGTGTTGACAGGCTAAAGGCAAAGGTAAAATGGTAAATGGTTGTTGTGAGGGGTTGCGGAGTAAGGGTTATTGTTGATATAAGTGTATGTTGGGCTGTTATATGCCTGGGGATCCATAGTAGATCCTAGATCTAGAAATGGTTGTGTTAAAGTTCCAAGCCCAGTTGACATGAGGATGTACTGGCTGGACATTAATTATTTGATGTTGTGGGGTACCCTGCGTGATGACCTAACATCTAAGTCCATAGGCGATCCCAAGGCTTGCAAAGCGAAGCAGGATCATGTGGACGAACGAGGAAACACACAATATAGATAAGTATTGGATTATTTTGCTTATGAATATACCTATGTATATGATTTGGTTATGATGTTTTAAGCTCTTGTTCTAGAGATAAAACTGACGTGAATAAACTAAACATGTGAATCTATTCAATGTTTGGATATAGGTATCACTGGAAGCGAGGACTATGAGAGAATCCTAGGGGTGCATGTGGACATATGACTGTCCTTGAAAGCTCAGAATGAGCGGTAATGAAAAAGGTGCTAGTAAGACGGGGGAGTCCTAGCAGCTGAGACAAACCATGTGGAGAGACTCCATGGTTTAGAGGTCTGGAATAGACCAAAGACACTAAGTGTCATGACCAAGAAGGATTGGTCCAGCATTCACAGTGAAGTGAAAGAGGCTGAGAGCATGAAAAGCCACAGCGGTGGTGTGGGATTCCAGGATGGAACAAAATAAAGAGGGGAAAAACTCTTACTGCTCTCTCTTGCCTTTTGATTATATATATACATATACATTTATGCATTGTGAAAACAAAGGATTGTTTAATGCATGTATGATTGAAGTGAAATGTGTGTATTTGCTTAAAGTAAATTGTGAATGCTGGAATAGTTAATTCCTTGCCCAGGAATGGACATGAATGAGCTCATGTGCCGTTGGGAAGGCATGAAAAATATGAAATCCTCATTGATGAGACTTGGACTGTCATGCCAGTTGGGTAATTAACTGATTGATTTTAACATCTATATTATGCTTGGTCTGATAGAATTTCAATGGTGCATTTCGTAGTTTGGAAAAGTGATACCTGGTGGTGCACATTGATCATGGTAGCAGATCAAAAGTTGTTGGACTTAGCTAGAAGTCTCCTTCAAGTGATTTCCAAGACCCAAGAGAATCTTGGGGAGATGCTCAAGATACAGAGAAGGCAGAGTGAAATGAACCACCAGATTTTGCAAGAATCTATTGGTTTGCAAAGGGAGGTGGAAATCCTTCTGGGAGCAATCGACAAAGGAAAGGAAGGCGGATCAGCAATGGGACATTCATCCAAGCGACCCAATAAGAAATGGTCCAGGCATGAAGACTCAAAGGAAATTGAGCAGGTAAAGATGAAGCAGCCAGTGAGATGCTGGAGATGTGGAGGACATCATTTACGTCGGGACTGCCCAATGAGGGAACATGATGAGGGAAATAGCCACAAAGTTCCTAGACTTCGGGATCAGCCGGAAGCTGAGAACTAGCAGGAGAAGTCCATGGAAGCCGAGGGGCTTGGTCTGGAACGTTCAAAGTAAAGGATTGGACGTGGGACAAATCTGCAATTTTGAAATTTTGATGTGCAATGGTATATGTATTATATATATGTAATGGAACACCGAGGACAATGTTATTCCAAGGGGGAGTGGAATGTCACACCCCCGGTTTTGACCCCGTTTGCATGATGTATAAAATGTAATTAATCATGGTGAGGAGCTCAAGGCAAAATCCCCACCATCGATTTGTTCGTGTATGTTTCGGCAATAGGGGTAGTTGCCGATGGTCTATCGTGCTATGTGGCACATTATAATGTGGCATCATGTAAATACGCACATCAAATAAAACAAACCACAACCAGCTACGGCAGTGCAATGTTGAATGAAAAGGGCATGGTTCCGAAGGATAAGGGGTGGGGGATGTTAAACCTTGATCTATGGGGGAAAAACTCATGTGTTGACAACTTGTTGATTTGCCATCTTCCCTTGTCAACCTCTTCCAACCTCTTCAATGTCTTGTTTGGGTAGTTGAGGCAGTTATGGCTGTTGGTGGTTGGGGGTAGTTATTGTCTTTGGGAGTGGGTTGGCAGGACTATCAGTCCCTTGCCCACATGCCCACTCCACCCACGACTGCATTCACTCCTCCCTCCCATGACTCCACTTCCCCATTCTCTTCAGGGTCGGTTCATCTTCCTCACACATAGAGAAGGTTCGTTCCTCTAGTGAGTTTGCTCACTCTCATGCAGAGAGAGGGACAGTCTGTTTTCATCCTCATGTAGGCAGTTGGTCGGGCTCCTCACCCTGCATGCTCTCTGTGGGCTGTCCGTTCCCCATCATAGTCTGTTCCTCATCTGCGCTCAGATGGAAGCGAGTTCACTCTCACGGTTGTCTGTCCATCCACGTGCATAAGCAAAGCTGTCCCTCCTCACATACAGGCGGGGAGTATGTAGATTTTCCCCAGTGGGGGACTGTGTAAGTCTTTTTGTTTTCTTAATTGTCCAGGATGGACTGTTGTTTGCATTTCATCGTGGTGATTGTGGCTGCTGTTACATTTGGGGATGTTGGAAGTCGCTTGGAAGTTGTTTTCCGTGTTAGACTGTAATTACTGAGTGGTTACATGCGTGTAATTGTTGGTCTGCGGACTATGCTGGGAGTTTGGCTTTTTCCCTGTTTTGGGACTATGGATGGATGCTATCATTCATTGTGGGGTTGTGGCTACTGATCTCCACATCTGTTGGCTTTGTCTTCTTCCCTGCTTTGGGACTGTGTAGTTGCCATTGTTTGCATTGTGAGTGTGGCTGCTGAAGTACCCTGGTTTTGGTTTGTAGCTGAGTTGTCTTGGCCACGTTAGGGCCAAGAACAACTCTGAATTTCCCTGTGGGCTTGAGCTGTGTCTCATTTTGGTTTGGGGTTGCCACCCTGTTGCTTATGCCTTCATCACAGAGCTGTGAATGAATTTTTTTACTGCGGGTATGTAGTGGTTGTTCCTTGGACTGTGCTGGCTTGGCCGATTGTGGAAGGCCTGGTAAACCCAGCGGTGTTGATATCGCTGATTGTGTCCCCTGGCTATGTGTAAGCCTGCCTTGACCCCTATCCTTGGAGGAATCATGACCATCTCGGGGGTGGCAGTGTTGCTGAGAGATTGATGAGCATGCTGGCCTATGGTTGGGTGGAACGTTGCAGCGACGTAGCTGGTTGCGGGGTAAAATCGTCATCAAAAGATAAGTGATGTTGGTTACTTCATCTCTACAATTATATTGATGTCAAAGGAATTGTAATGAACATGTTGAATGCTGGAATTGTATGTGTGTTTGCTTCCGCTGTATGTTGATGTTTTATGCATCTTTGTATGATGGATCATGCATCCTGCTATATATATGTTTAAGCAATTTAATATCAGCATGTATCTCTTGTTTTTATGTTCATGGGGCTGTTTGCCCGGTTATTGTGGTGTTCGCCGTGTCCTCTTCGCCGGTTTAAGGGATGGGGACGTGACAGTGTTCCTTTTTCGGAAATAGTCCATCCAAACAGAAAAAGAGATAACCTACCGTCGGAGAGATGACTCTTCAAATAATTTCACGAGTATGAAGAATACAATTACTTGACAATCTTTTCATATTTGGGGAGTCCGAAAAGAGTTTAAAGGAGACTCCATTTGGTCTCTTTTCACGATAAAAGGTTTTATGAGTCCTAAAAGAATCAGAAAAAGACTTGGAACTTTGATACTAATTTTTGAGAGCGTGATCAAAGTATCGAAACGAACGCTCAAGGAATTTTTACGTTTTCAAAAGTACGAAAAAGTGGTAAAATGAAGTTCCCAATAGACTTTACTGCTTATTTTTATCGCTGCAAGACTTAAACGACCATAAATTTTCCCAAAATATTTGGAAAAATGACTTTCATGAACTATATAAAAGGGTATTTCTATAAAACTGATTTCAAAACATAAAAAACCCTAAAAATAGGCTATAAAAGTCTAACTAAATAATAAAAAACAATTCATTTCACTATTTACCAACCTTGGAGAGCATTTTGGATAGTTTGGAGACAAAACTTCACCTGAAGATTCCGAGAGCTTCCACTGTCTGTTTTTCATACCGTCAGTTCTAGTTAACATCTAAATCCATTCGCTTTCATTTCATGGTTTCCAATTTTTAGTTTTCATGGTTTTTTGGACTTAATGGCTGAACCTAAAATTGGAAACGCGGAAACTGCTTCTAGCCCTTTCAGGAAAGGCGATGCTCGACAGGAATCGCTTTGGTTTAGTTAAGCACATGCATTGCCACCACTTTGTCTTAACTGGATAGAGGCGGTGCCGACCGTGGGTTCCAAAAAAACTAAAAGACCGGCCAAAATAAAAGTTTAAAGGCAATTTCAATGATGAGAAATGTTTATAAATGGCTCTTAAATTTGTTTGGGCAGGTTTGTTGGATCCAAAAATGGTTATTTGGAAAGAGAGACAACATGATGAATATGATGTTGCTGCCACAAGAGATGCAAGTTGTTTGGCTTCCCTAAGGGGTTGTGGGCTCCTAACATTGTTAAGGACTCCCAGCATGATTTCCCATCCCCTCTTGCTAGAATATATCCTCCAGATGTGGAACACGGAGAAAAAATATTTTGAGGTAGGGCCTCATGTTTTGACCATAGAGGTAGAGGAAATCTACTTCTTGACAGGGTTGTACAGATGAGGGGATCCCATTTCTCTTATTGGTTCCTGAGTAGGGGACGTGACTACTTAGGATTTGATCAACCGTCATTTCTAGCCTAGCACAACAATGTCAGGTAAGAACATTCCTATTAGGGATGTGGTGGATATGCCACTTCGCATAGTCTTGTTTATCATGCAGAGGATGGATGGAAGTGAAGGGCCTCATCAGGAATCTAGGGCACATGTTCTATATGCCTTGGAAGCTATGGCCCCTACAGTTTTCAACTGGGTAGAAGCACTTATTCCTGTCTTGTAAGATCAGTTGACAAAATCGTAGCAGGGAGAGCTAAAGTAGTTCAGTTTTGGGTCTATTTTAGCTTGTTTTTTCTTCAAGAGGGTGCCTCTCATGAGACCCTAGGTGATCTTCACTGACCTCAGGGCTAGAGACCCACGCATGCTAAGGTGGGTTCAGATCGTGGCTCGTATAGGGGGCGNTTTCTTCAAGAGGGTGCCTCTCATGAGACCCTAGGTGATCTTCACTGACCTCAGGGCTAGAGACCCACGCATGCTAAGGTGGGTTCAGATCGTGGCTCGTATAGGTGGCGATAGATCCAAGATAAAATTTGAGGCCGCTTTCTTCTGTTGGCTGTCAGATCATATCCTTATGATAGAGGATTACGCCTGTGTAGGGACAGAATTTAGAGGTGACCCTGATCTACCACTACCACCTCGTGCCCAGTGGGGGGATATTGGTAAGAAACAAGACCTAATGTTTACATGCAAATGTTGGTGGTGCATGACACAGAGGATCTTCTCCTATGGATAGACGAGTTGGGGCTCAATTTGTTCACAGGGTTGATGATCACCTTACTGAGTTGGAGGAGAACTTAGAGCAGCTCACTCTCGACATTCCTAATGCGGAGATAGATGATATCCCCATGAGGTATCAGAGACATACTGCAGGGGTGCCAAGATGTTTCAACCGTCTTCTTCGCAGGGTAGCACGTGCTATCATGAGCATCACTAGATATTGAACTGCATGATGTACTAATAAAGCTTAGCAGCTTAAAGATTTTTTGTATGATTTTGTATTTCCTTAAATCCACAGTGCTTCAGATGATGTCTCGGACAGAAATGTTGGCAGGGTGGGTGTGCTTTTTCAAATAGAAATGTTGGTAGGGTGGGCATTTCTTAATAGCCTTATGACAATCTTTAAATATTGAAGGCCAGAAATAACCAATGTGAAGGATTTTCTGGGATGTAGCCATCCGAGAAAGATGACCACCACATGCTCCAAAGTGGCAATCATTCAGGACTTGTTCAGCTTCCTCATGTGTAAGGCATTGTCGGAGAATGGAATCGATACCATGTCTATACAATGTATCATTCAAGATAAGGTAGTGCTTCGCGTGGTGATGAATATGGTGACGATTGTCATGGGACATATTAGGATGAAATATTTCAGTTTGGAGATAAATGATTAAATCTCCATACCATCGGTTCACCGTGTTTATCAAGAACATGAATTCATCTGGCAATGAATCACTGGGCTCAGTATCCATCAAAGCACAAGGAAGGTCACACATTAGCTCTGCAAAGACCAGGGATTTCTTTGAAGTGGCCTTGGCAAACTCGAAGTCAAATTCTTGCAGGATGACAATACAACAGGAATATTCCCCCCCTAACACTTGCCAGGTCATAATGTAGTACATAGGGTTCTGATCTGCAAGTACCGTGGTAGTCTGAAGCAAGATGTAATGATGGAATTTATGAACAACAATGATGGTAGCCAATGCTAATTTCTCCACACGTGAGTATGGGGTTGCAGAATCAATAAGATTCTTATTGACATAATATATCACGTGCTCCTGACCATTGGGATCATCCTGCGCTAAAACTATTCCAATGGTAGTAGTGAAGGAAACAGCGTATAAGAGAAAATCCTTTGAATAATATGGGGGGTGAATCATGGTGAATGAGTCAAAGCATGCTTAATATTATCAAAGGCTCGGTGGGCCTGGTCGTCCCACAAGAATGGAGTGTTCCTCTTCAGGAGATACATATAACCATGCATTTTCTTAGCGAAATTGCAAATGAAACGACGGAGAAAGTTTGCCTTCCCTTGCAAACTTTGAATTTCAACGATATTCGTTGGGGTAGGTAGGGCTAATATAGAATCAATATTCAGTGGATTTATCTAGATTCCATCCTTAGAAACCATAAATCCAAGCAGACATCTCGTATCAACGCAAAAAACACATTTGTGTGGATTGAGCCGTATGTTATAATGATGACATCTCAGGAAAACGTCCCTAAGATGATCAGGGCGGTCTTCCCATTTCTTTGAATGTGCTGGGATATCGTCAAGGTATGGATCCACAATGTTCTTAATATCATGGAATGCATAGGACATGTCATGCTGGAATGTTGCTCCGATGTTTTTAAGGCCAAAATGTAACTTCCTATAGGCAAAAGTTCCCCACGGGCATATAAATTTCATTTTGTGCTGATCGACGGGAAATATCTCAATCTGATTATAGCCAGAAAATCCATCCATGAATGAGAATATGACAATTCAAGCACAGTTTTCGATAATATGATCGATATGTAGAGTTGAAAAGTTGTCTTTAGGACAAGCTTTGTTTAGGTCTCAGAAATCAATACAGACTCTAATGGTACCCTGCTTTTTGTTCATAGGGACAATGTTAGACACCCATTCTACCAGGGGTACAGGATAAATAAATCCTGCCTTCAGAATTTTTTCTACTTCGGCTTTAATAGCTGTAGCCTTTCGGGGATGGACTTGATGCAATTTCTGCCTGACAGGCTTTGCTGTGGGATAGGTTTTAATTTTATGAACAACAATAGACAGGTCTATCCCAGGCATCTCCTCGTAAGTCCAGGAAAAAATATCTTGAAATTCTTTGAATAATGCTCTATATTCTTCAATTTCTTTGGTTGAATAGTTATGTCCTACGTAAACATGCCCAAGTGTTCCAGGTCTGACTGATAGGTCCATGGGGGTTGTGTTAGTAATGTTGCATAGATTTCCCTCGGATTTGGTATTTTCAACAATACAAGTGTTTGTGAATGGGTGACAATATCAGTACTGATAAGTGATTAAAATTCAAAACCTACCAACATGGCATTGGGAAGGAAAGAAGATCGATGATGATGGTATTCTCATACGGGTTCACTTCCACTCATGATCTCTAGGATGGGCTCATTTGATGGAAAATTCTGTGTGAGATAATCTAGAGTGGGAAGAGAAGGTTCTAACCAGTAAGGTAGGTGGTAATTGTCCAAATCCATGAGGTGAAGGTCATCAACATGGTCATTGGAAATGGATTGGATAGCATCGTACATTGCTTCATATGGGCCAAGGGAGGATGACTCAACAAAATCTTTACCCTTGGTACTAGAGCCAGTTGTGAAATCATATTTACTGTCGCCACTTCTGTACTAGGAGGGACTGACGGAAACACACCCAAGGGTAGACTCTTTCAGCATTCCCAACCCAATTGATTAATAAGGAGGAGGGGACTGTCCAAGCATAGGGATGTTATTTGCTGTAGGGGTTGTAACATCCAGCGTGCAATAGTCAAGTTGATCAATACTCACAATCTTTCCCATATGTGGAAATTGGAGAGTCTGAAATAATGTCGAAGTGATAGTGGTCATAGCGTCAAACCACTTCCTCCCCAATAGAATATTGTAATCTAATGGGGCATCAACCACTTCCATTTGAATGGAAACAGTTTTTCCCCCAAGATTGACAGAAAGCACTGGAAATAGACCATGGGGCTCGAAACCTCATCCATCAAAGGATTTTAAAGTAGTTGGTGATTTCATCACCTCACGAGAACCAATGGCCCTCTAATAGGAAATAGACAAGATCGAGGTTGAAGCTCCTTCATCCAAGACGGTCTTATGGACCTTTCTCCCAACTTCTCTAAATGCGATCTGAAAGGTGAGTTGGTGGGGTAACCTGGATTTATAGTTCTCTACGTTGAAATGAATCAAGTTAGTATTATCTGGGTCTAATTCCCCCAAGGTTGTTTTCAATTTTTTACGCTACATCGGATAACTTTGGAGTACCTCGAGAGTAGACATAGCACAAGGTGCCTGAGCTAAATCTTCAACAACATTATAAAATTGTGCAGCTCGGGCATCGAGATTGAAAACTGACTTCCTGAGGGTGGCCTTAGGTGGTCGTAATATTGAATCAAGGTTAGGTTTTTTTATCATGAGAGGACCATTAGACGAGGATGGAGGAGAACTAGTTGAAGGGACCTTCTTGGAAGAAGGATTTTCATCTTTCTTCTCATCTAGCTTGTCATATGATTGACTACAAGTACTGAAAGTGATGGCATCGTAAGACATCATCTGGATTTATTCCTTGGAATTAGGGTTCCCCTTATTAGACATGTGATATATCAGTTTCTGTTGAGAGGGAAAAGGATCAGAAAGGACTATGCGTGTGGGGTTACTCTTAAAAAAATTATTTGTCTAGTTGCGTCGAGGACATTATTTTGTGAAGTGATCTCCTCCACACAATAAGCAAGGATATTTGTCTTTCCTCTTCCCTTTATCATTCTCATTGGTTGTAGGCTTAGGATTCTCCTATTGGTTCCTAGGTTTCTTTTTTTTACTTTTTCCTTTTTTCTTATTGCCAAGGGTTTGTGTGATTTGAATGGCATTTTCCTCTGCGGAAACTGTAGTAGTCGAAGGAGCAGTGGTAAAAGAATTAGGTTGCTTCGAAGGTCTTACCATCGATGAGGGATGGATTGAACCAACCACCCCATCAACAGGAGTTTTTGTTGGTGGCTTAGTGGGATCTTCACTGGGACGAGGAGCTTGAGGAATTAAATCATACAGTGTTCCATATTGGGAATAGACCAAATCCAAATACAGAGCGCGACTAATAACCTTCTCTTTAGTAACAACACCACCCATATCCACATCTTGGGTGATAGGATGCAACAATGACTTAGTGAACCAATCAGCTAGCAGTTGGTCCGGGATGGGAGCTTTAATAAGCCTTCTCCACCTTCTCCACTCATGGATATGGTCGGTATATGGGTGGAGGTGTTTTGGCGGAGTGAAGTTAAAATATTTGTACCCATTTCATAATGAATGGGTAGCTGAAAGTGTGTAATGAAAGTAGTTGCCAGAGAGCTAAAGTCCACAAACGAATGTTGTGGATGTTCAATGTACCATTTTACAGCTATATCGGTCAACGTGCACTGGAAGAGCCTCAAATGAATAGAATCGTCCATCAAGGAGTTCGAGGAAGACCACAGATGGAAGGTCATGACATGATTTTTGGGATCATCTCCCTGCTTTCCATCTAATTTTGGAATGTCCGATGGAAACTTTACCATAATCGTGGGCCACGAAGGGTTGTGCCGAATGGGATCATTTATCAATTTGGATAAATCAAGTAAATCCAAATTTTCTAGGAAAGGTAAATGACGATTGGGTTCCACGTACTAATAGTATTGATAAGGCATGTATCCACTAGTAGGACCATATTTTGAATGATATACAGGTTGTTGAAACAACTAATGAGATGATGCAATTCCCGAGGATTGACCTCCAAGATTAGGGTTTCCAAGACCATCAAAGGCCCCTGGGACCACCAGGACCCCCGACACCACCAGGAGGAGGAGCACTAGGACCACCAGGACCACTAGGAGGAGGACCACTAGGACCACTAGGACCCATGAGACCACCAGGACCACTAGGAGGAGGACCACCGGGACGAGGACCACAAGGACCCCCAGGACCACCAAGAGGAGGACCACCCGCCCCCCTGGGGGGAGGACCTCCATAAGGTGGTCCTTTGACACCTCCAGCAGTATGAATAGGTATTCCTCCCATTGCTGGCATGCAAGACCAGTTGGGTTTCCCCCATGGTGTAAATGCATTCCTAGGGTACATAATTCCAATGTAGGACATTCCTATAGGGGTAGCTTGATAATTCATGTTCGCTATAGGTACTTGATTTGCTGGGTAACCATAACCCCATGAGGGTTGATTAACTATAGGATGTGCCCCTAAGGGTTGACCTGAACTAAAAGGAGGGTGTGATATGTTTGTATTGGTGGGAGGAACATATAATGTGGATTGTCCTGCAGTAGAGGTTTGCCTATTATTAGTAACAACTCCACTAGTGGGTAACGTAGGTCATGTTGGGGGTTTACCCTTGGAATTAGAAAGTACAGACACTAATGGAACTGAAGGTTCCCCCCCGACCATAGAAAGTATGGGATGACTAGAGATAGACCTAGAATTCAAAACTACAGGAGCAGAATTGGAGGTCTGACATGGATTGTGAGAAGTCTCACCATATGCTAGATGGCCATCAGTGGAAGCTCTAATTTCAGCCACAGGCTAAAGATCCGTGTTACGAGGTAATCTAGCTCAAAATAGTTGGTCTCTCACAAGGATTTTCAAGCAGGTGCAACTCACGATATACTCAAGGTACGTGCATAGTAGTCTCCTCGAGTGTTGTTCTCGGTGTATTGCTCCAAAGAAGACGACCAAAGGGTTTTTCTCAGTTGGACAAGAAATCCTAGTGGGGTCTCCCTATATACACAAGGTACGTGGGATCTCAAATCGGTAGTAGTGTTTTCTAATGCATAACCATTCACAAGGAGCCTTTCGATATACAATCGAGTACATGAAGTACCTTTCTATATACCTCAGGGGTATGTGAAAGGTCGTTCGATATACTGACAGTACATGGAAGAACCGTGTGAGTCCCGGGTTGTAGTGTGAACAAAGTAATGACAAATCCTACGTTTTACAACGCCCGAACATGTCACTAACTTATCACTCAAATTTCTATACAATTTTAGACCTATAACTACCATTAATTTTATCTTGAGTGGTTAGGTGAATGCATGAGATTTTGACAGAAATGTAAAGCCATGTAGATATGAAATGCACATATTTTCACTTTACTTTTCAACGCATGCCTACCTATGGGAAGGAGAGAGTATTTTTCTTTCAATTTTCATTTTGAAGCCAAAAATTTCCCAAACAACTATGCTAAACCAAACTTTTTCTGAGAAAGAAAACAAGCAACAAAATTCAATCTGATTTTGAGAGCAAGCAGAGTAAGGTAAGATCTCTTTTTCTAAGAAGAAAGACCAAACACACTCAAAAGCATAATCAACTTTTTAATTTTCTTTCAAAACTAGAAAGATCTAACTTAAAAATATTAATATTTTCTTTTGATGATATGGAAATTTAAAGGAAGGAGAAGAAAGATGGAAGACATAAAGCAGATGAGGCTAAGCAGGTATCCAATAGTTTGTTCTCCAACAAAGATATAAACAATTCTCAACAAAAAAAATTCTTTTTCAAAGTAAAAAAGATGTCCTTCACAAACTTTTTAATGAAAAATGAGAAAAGGAAAACAATCAAGCAAGTCTTTCTTTTCAGATTGATTTAATGATAAGAGTGGAGATATAATTAGTGCTAAGCTCTTAAACAACACTTCATTCGAAAAATCCAAAACCAAGCATACAAGACCATGAACAGATGAAGCTATCTTAGCTCTTTGATTTCAACAAAACAAGCCTTTTACCATATCAAATTTGACATTCAAGCATTCAAATATCTTTAATACAAACCCAGACATTTAGAACTGAAAACAATTAACCAAATTTTTTTGCAAAAAACTTTGAAAAAACTAAGCCTCGAAAAGGCCTACCTGGCACCGCGCATAGAAATTCATTGATAGAGCGGTTTTGATCCAGAACTGCTTCCTGATTAATGGTCCCAAGCAGCGGCACCACTTCCTGCTAACTGCCTTCAAGCGATGGCACCACTTATTGCTTGTAGAACATGCACGGTTCCCTGTAAATGCACAAAAAAAAGAAAATGGTGAAAAAGCAATGTTAGATCACTGTGCAACTAGCATTTGAGACATGAATTAACAATATTTGAGAGTACAGAGAGTCAAGAAAACTTAGATCTGAACAAATATGAATATGCCAAACCAATAACCACTAGATCAGCTAGTGGATCTGATTGAACTGTTGAAGGAGGGGAGCTTGGATTTCAGACAAGTGTTCCTGAAAAAGAAATAAGGAAGATCCTATTAGTCGAAGCTCTTCCCCATCAGAGTCACCAGATTTGTTTGTAGAATTTTGTTGCACCTTCTGCGGACAGAATCTATTCCTCTAGTTTGAATGGTTCAAATCTAGAACAAATGGTTCACAATAAGGCTGGAAGACTTTCCCTAGAAACTACAGACACCTGGAATGCAATCTTTGATGGAGTGATGTGGTTCTTCTCTTATGACAAAAGGTCTCTAGGAAACACCTACATAAACAAATCAAACATAGAATAGATCAAAGATACCAGAACATCATCTATAGATCTATGTCAATGACTAAGGAATTTGACAATAACATGCAAGATTATAACATCACAAGTATATGGGAAAGGAACCAACTTTATATTAATAAAATGAAGAAAGAGTTTACAACCTATGCCTTAGTGTTGATATGCTCTTTCACAAATCTAACATCTTGTCTTCGATAGCTCCAATTTGTTCCCTCAAGCTCTCTTGAATTACTTAGGCCAGAATATCAAAGCAACACCATAACATTACTCTCCCCTCAACCATGGGAATTGAGCTTGCTTTTATAGGCTTGGAATGGATAGGGAAGGTTGATAAATTTGTGGGTGAGTTGGCTAGGAGATCCTACAAGGATGGATCTTGAGCCCAACTGACCCTGGTGATTAGGGATAAGGGTGCCATGAAGCCTTCTTTCGAGAAGCTTTGTGAGAACCTCTCTTTTTCACTTTTTACCAAGGGCACCGCTCTTTGTTCACCATGACAGAGAGGTTCTAGGCAGAACCGCACCTTAATTAAAGGATAAAGGTGGTGCCACCACTTACTGACAACTAAGTTGAGGCAGTGCTGAAGAAGGTACCACTTTTTAAGTAAAGGGAAGAGGTGGTGTTGGATTTTTATATATAAAATTGATATTTGGACCAATGTTCTTGCTTCACAATTTTGGATTGAGGGAAATACTGAACTTTGGGATCTTATCACATGCCAATGATGAGATTTATGTATAATATCCCCCTAGTTGAACTTCAAAGGAGTTGGGATATCTTCCATAGGCGGGGCACTACCAGATGAGCCATCCTGGGGTATATTTCCCCCATCAATTTTTCCAGGCTCCCCCTAGCGACATCATACATGCCATTGTTGGGACATAGTCTCTCAGAGTAGATAATTTCGAGAGGCCTACAGAAGAGGGTGGTCATGAAAAATGAGCTTGATCATGGTGACCCATTCACCATCCATAGATGAATATATAGCCACTCCCCTTAACTTGGTGATGTAACCCACCCTCATCCTCGTTGGTTGATGTTTCCATTTTTCACCCTGCGAAGCTTCAAACTTACAGGTCTAGAGCCCATTAATATTTTCCATATCCTTCTTTCCATGTGAAATATTGGAATCCTTATCCCCCATTGATGGTCGCCTCATATGGGACTTATGGATTTTGACAGTCAATGAACAAAGACTCAAGATTACCCAACCAGTATGCCCAAAGGGCTTGATCCCATGTACCATTTCGTACCCCACAAGCATGTCTGGTGAAATTCTTATACATGATGGCCCGACCCTGGATCATCCTCTCCGAATCGGGCCGACATGCCACCATGCTTTTCTGAATTACTCATCGGCTTCCCACTTGTCCCGGCCTTAACATCAACCTACATGGAATTAATGCCAAGTGGGATGGATGTCTCGTCGCCTTCAATCACACCTAACACAGGGATGTGGAGAGGATGGCCATCATACCGGATCATGTGGCTATCCGATGGATTCCCTGCTATGACGTGGGGGCCGCGTAAGTGGGGGGAATGTGTCAGATAGTGGGGTTGAGGTGGAAGATTGATTTCACTTGTCCTGCATCGGGAGTGAAGGAACGAACAACTATTGTGGATGACTTCCATTTGTCCTCCCTATGTCATCCACTGCAAGCCCTTCACATCTTATCCATAATGTACCATCCCTCTTTTCGTTGTTTTCCTCTGCATGGAAGGAGATAACATTTTCCAACCCCTTCGTTGGACAAGGCGTCTGCCACCCTGTTACCAGTCCGTTTAACGTGCGAGAACATGAGTGTTGGGTTATGCCTTAACCATCTTCTTAGTTCTGTAATCCTTCCCTCCCATCACCAATTTTTGGAGACTTGGGCTATGGTCGCACCATTATGAAGCCTTCTGTCTATGTTAATAATAACCAAAGAGTCCCCTTCCACAATCAAGGGAGTTTATTGGTGTTGTAAGGCCCACAAAACCCCATTTATGAGGCATCTAACTGCACTAGATTGTTAGTGTTGGTGCCTATGTTGCCCCAAAAGATGTTGAGAATTCTGCCCTGTGAGTCCCTAATCGCTCCACCAAAACCAGTAGGTCCCAGGTTCCCTTTTGCAGATCCGTCGAAGTTAACTTTGAAGGCGCCCATCTGAGGGATTTACCAAAAATCAGAGCTGCGTGGTGGCTTAATCATTTTGCTGGTGCACGAATTGTCCACAAGTAACGTCAAGATTCCCCATCCATGAAGAATTTGTTTTTTAGTTGCTTATGCTTCATAATCCTCATGGGTCCATAGAGTTAAAGTTATAGTTTCTTTTAGATGAGCTTCTATCATTACCCAAAT
This sequence comes from Pseudotsuga menziesii, assembly GCA_001517045.1. Classification (NCBI taxonomy): domain Eukaryota; kingdom Viridiplantae; phylum Streptophyta; class Pinopsida; order Pinales; family Pinaceae; genus Pseudotsuga; species Pseudotsuga menziesii. The sequence goes on along the minus strand of LPNX011091081.1, from coordinate 115,355 downwards.
TCCCTTAACCCATCTCTATTTGTTTTCAAAAAAAATTAAGTTCTGAGTTTTCCAAATTTCCCAAACCATGAAGCCTGGAAATAGCTCCCAGATCCTATTCACAATTTTGTTTTTGAATATGTTATTTGGCCATTCATCTATCATTATGTCGAGTATTCCTTTATATCTATGATTTTTTTTAAACAACCCAACACCTCTTTTCTAGATAGCGTCTGCAATTGGACACTCATCAAAAAGGTGGTTTATTGTTTCATTGTTGTTTTCACAAAGGAAACATCTTGAAGGACCTAGAATCCCCTGAACATGTATATGATCCCATGTGAGAATGCAATGTTTGAGAATGAGCCAGCTGAAAGATGCTACTTTGGGCCACCATCTCCCTCCCTAAATTTTTCTCCATTTAGCCTCCTTTTCCAACCTGTGAGTTTGAGTCAGCAACCCAATGGCCTCTTTAATATTGAATATTCCAAGGTTGAAATATCCCCATCGTATCTTACCTGATCCATCATGCCAGGGGATCTTCCTAGAGCAAAGTTCCATGTGGAAATATTCCATGTCCTCTATTGGTACCAGGGTTTGCCACCATTCTTTCCCTTTCCATGTCCTGAATATTTTGTCAGGGGACTCGGAGTACCAAAATTCACTCACTTTTTTCATCTAGATATTATGGAGATGGTACATAAGCGTCGAAGCATTGTCCAAACTTTCAATACAAGGATCCTAGTTCTAGGCGTTGCTAACAAACATTGCCGAGCTGCCATCTCTTACCTCCGAGAAACTGTGTCTTTGAATGAGGCTTCTACTTTCTTGGGTCGATTTCTAGATGTTGGAGCCCAAGAGGTTTTCACCGAATCTTATCAACGATTGTTTTGGCCATTAGGGTGCATACTTCACATGCCATATCATAGCCCATGGTTCTTCCTCATGGGTTTTCCATTTCCACCCTATCTTGGCTCCCATTGCTTTATTAATATCTAATGGGTCACGAAGTCCTAACCCTACCACATCTTTGGGTTTACATACTGTTTTCCAGTCCACCAATGGCCATTTTCTATGACTATCGGATCCTCCCCATAGAAAGTTCATTTGAATATTCCTGATCTGCCTTTCCACTGATTTTGGTGCAGCCAAAATCGAGAATAGATAGAGAGGCATAGCCTAAAGGACAGATTTAACCAGAATAAATCTACTAGGGAAGTTAAGGGCTCTAAAATTCCATTGGCTAAGTTTTCGCTTGAATTTGTCTAGAAGATCCTTCTAAGAAACCTATCGGATGGTCGATTCTACAAGCAATGCTCCTAAGTACTTGGAAGGGATCCCTCCTTCTGAGAATCCCAATATCTTAAGAATATTCCTTTTAGATATTTTTGGAGTATTGAAGAAGTATACCTGGGATTTTTCCTTATTTATTTCTAGTCTGTTGGCTTCTAGGAAAGTGTCTAGCCCATCTTTTATGTCATCGGCCTCCTAAACAGTGGAAGGACCCATAAGCATTGTATCATCTACAAACTGTTGACGGGTTTGAGGTTCCAACTCAGCATTAAGGGATATCCCTTTGATATTATTATCAATGCGTAATTTCTTAAGCATTATGCCTAAACCCTCAACTTCTATAATGAATAGAAAGGGGGATAATGGGTCACCTTGTCTTATCCCTTTTGAGACCTGGAAAGGTGAGGAGGTGGTATCATTTACTAGAATGGAGAAGAAGGCCGATGAAACCAGTTTCATAACCCACCCAGTCCATTGGTCAGAGAAGCTGAAATCCTGAAGCACACCTGCTAAGAATTTCCACTTCAATTTATCATAAGCTTTAGACATATCTAATTTTAGTAGCATACCTAGTATTTTCTTGATTTTGTCTGAATGTATGGTTTCATGAATCAAGATGATTCCATCCTAAATTTTCCTTCCTTCAATGACTCTCGCCTACTCAGGCAAGATGATGAAAGGAAGCAGGGGATGAAGCCTATTGGCTATAACCTTAAAGATGATTTTATGTGTGACATTACATAAGGCAATCAGTCCAAGCTTTCCAAGGTCTTCCATTCCAGTTTCTTTCAAAATAAGCACCGAGAAGGTTGCATTAAGAGATTTCAGAATATTACCAGTCTTTCTTGAGTCCTCCACTGGAGCCCATAGTTCCTCTTTCAACTAGTCCTTGTAGGCATGGAATAAGTTGGAAGTAAACCCATCAGGTCTTGGGGCTTTGTCATTCGCCATTTGCTTGACCACAATATCAACTTATTCCAACTCAATTGGTTTTAGAAGCATGAAACTATTCTCTTCCGTGATGACTTTTGGTATGTGCCACAGAACCTCCCTCTGAACTACATCCCTATCCCAATCTAGTTCTTCCAAGATTTTGGTGAAAAAGAAGTTCAGAGTGAGTTCCAGGTCTTCCTGAGTTTCGGCAATGTGTCCTCCTTTTGTTTTCAATCTAGCCATATAGTTTCCCTGGCGATGTTGGATGGAAGCTTTGTGAAATAAGCTGGTATTTCGTTCCCCTTCTTAGAGCCACTTTACTCTATATTTCTAATTCCAGAATACTTCCTCCTATTGTTCTCTTTGGCTAAATTTGTGGATCAATACTTTTTCTTGCTCTCGTATGTTTGCCGTGAAACTAGTTTGCATGCCTTTGATTTGTACCTCTTCGATTTTTCCATCCAACTCTGCTTTAGCTTGAAATATGTTACCAAAGGATTCTTTGTTACATTTCTTGATTTTTTATTTAAGGAGTTTAAGCTTTTGTTGAAACTGGTACATTTGCGTACCTCCGATGGTTAGTATTTCCTCCCACCATTCTCTGAGTTTCTTCACAGGTTAACCCACACGCTTTCCTATTCCAAATTAACTAGCAAATGGTTTGAGCCAGCTAAGGGGAGTACCATAACCCTCAGTTCTCCCCCAGCCATCATAATGGATTCCAAGACCAAAAATAGGTCTAGCCGACAAGATATGCCCATGTCTCTCATTCGTTTATTATTCCATGAAAAGATACCATTGGTTATTTTGACATCGACCAATTCTATGTTATCAATAACTTCATTAAAATACTCACTGATAGGGTTTAGTTGCCGTATCCCACCTTTTTTTTTGTTAAGATTCCTAACCAAGTTGAAATACCCTCCAAGAATCCAGGGTTTTCCTTTCGACATCCTTTTAAGCACCCCTAAAGAGTCCAGGAATTGCACTTTATGTTCTGCCCTAGGAGGTTCATAAACATTAGTCATAAAACCCCTGGTACTAGTACCTAAGATATGGAATGTCGCCGATAGAGAGAACTGAATTGCAGAGAATTCAAATAGGGAAACCTCTCTTGGGTTCCAAAGAATCCTGATACCTCTAGCCACCCCTTTAGCATCCACTACAATGGCCTCACTTCCCCTCCAAACATTTCCTCCAATAATCTTCAGTTCTTCCTTCGAGCATTTAATTTCTTGTAAGAAAATTATACCTGTAGTTTCTAGTTCTATCCTTCTCCTTAGAAGACGAATATTCAAGGTGTTGTTACAACCTCTAATATTCTAGGATGTAATCCACATTGGAAACTTATTTATTTGTAGGAGAAAGGGTCACATCTATGGTAGGATATTTCCAATATGCAACAAGTTTTGCCCCTACCATTTGAATCCTTTGCACATTACTATGCCTTCCTCGTTTTTTTTTCCCTTTCTTTTTTCCATCAGGATCTTTGAGGGATTCCGACGAGACCCCAAGAAACTCCATCGTTTTGTCCTTGATTATCGCCTTTTCCAATAATGTGACTTGTTGTGGAGGGATATTTTCGGGGACCTTCTCAGAGCATGTTGTTTCCAAACCTACCAAATCAAGATCTCCTATCTCCATTTCTTCCTCTTCAACTTCCAATAGCTTATTATCGTCTTATTTAATTTCCTAAGGCTCTTCCTGGGTCTAGATCTTCATGCTCAGTTTGGTTTCTTGAATCTTCTGATCTTGAATTTGTTCTTCTTACTGAGTGGTAGTCTATTTGGGTTCTTGGAGGACTTCAAACCTATTTTGAGTTTGGAATTTTTAAAATATTTCAGGTCCCATAGTTTTCTTGGATGATCTTTTCTTATTTTGGACTCTGGTAAACCCCTCGATATCTTGATTTTCTTGATCTTTCTTTCCTCCTGATTTTTTATTCTGTGGGCAATCTGAGAACAAGTGTCCATGCTCATGACATCGCTTGCATATAAACGACATCTGTTCATAGTCGATTTCTTGAAACCAATCCTCATCATCCCATGTTAAGTCAATTCCATCTGGAAGATCCTATGATATATCAAGATAGATGCAGATCTGGGCATAGGATGTGTACTGCCTCTGTCGAGTTTGCTCTGATACTTTTAGAAAGTTCCCTAGAATGTTCCCAATGTCCATCAGGATTTCTTCTGTCCAGTAATTCGTAGGAAGGGAGTACATTCTGATCTAGACCGGGGCTATTGTGAGATTTTCCTTGTCTGGATTAAATATTTCTTTCCACAGTCTTAAGAAGAGACCAGCAGATTTAAAGAAATAGGGCCCTATCAAATATTCTGGTTCTGTCCTCTTCATTAAAGAAGATAGCCGTGAAGAATCCTTTTGCTCCCAGTTGCAAATCATAATGGCCTTGTGGTTTCCAGATGGTGTTTATCCACCACACTAAGGTCTTCTGAGTGGGAAAGATCCCTACAAATTTACCAATGAGTGCTCGCTCCTTCATGTATTTGATGTCTTCCCTTACGCGATCCGATTTAATCTGAATATTTGGTACAATCATTGATTTTGGCATGCATTGCCCTTCTTTTCTGTTCTCTCCTTTCACCATGGTTTCTTTATTGGTTCTACTTGTACCTTCTCCATCCTTCCCGATATGGGTATCGAATGTTTTCCATTTTCCTTTACCTTTCTTGATTTCCATATCTGAGCTCTGAATAGGGGGATTTTCCCCGCCATTCGTGGGCTCACTCATCCCAGGACCTGCCCCCCTAGCTGGAGGTACAGGGTTTGTCCTCTCCCTCGGAAACCAACAATCCCTACAACTTGCATCCACCATGAAACCTCCTGCCTCTCTCTCGCTCCTAATCGTTGCACACCAATCTTTGAATACTAAAGCATTTCTTCTTGATTGAAAGTAAAATACTTTTTTTAATTTGTACTATATATGAATGTATGTATATCCGTGTATTTTTTTTATATTTTATATATGGACTTTATGATAAGTATTTTTTAGACTTTATATTTTATAGGTAATTTTGGATTTTTTTTCACTTTATGATAATCATGTGAAAATAACATTCTTATTCAATATGCATTTTAAATGACAATTACTATATATACAATCTCACACTTATTTAGCTAGCATGGATTAAAATGTTAAGTGCAATTAAAATGAGACATATACATTAGAAAACCACTTGATAGAACAAAACTTGAATACCAATGTTAATAATTTAAGAGGCAAGTGTTCATGGAAAGTTGTATTGTTAATCCACAAGGTCCAAATAAGATAAATTATACAAATATTAAATTTAAATTGATAGTATGGACGATGATTGTCGCATTGGATGTCCATGTGGATAAAGACGGGTGTTTGCAAGGTACTTTGGGACTTTATTCATCATTCATTTGTAAAGTCTATTATAGATCCATGATACTATTTTATATTTATATCTTGCCATGGTTTAATATTGTTGTTGTTTCCTAATATTAATATAATTTATTAAACTTTTTATTTATACCTAGGTTGTACAAACAAAGTCACATCACATTTTATTTATATTTTCTACACTATTATATTTCTTTAACGAAGACACATCATGCTTTTCTATATAATCTTCTGCAATAACTTGAAAACATGATGCTTAGATTATATTTATTTATTCAAATTCTATTCTATTTTTTTTTAATTCCTTATCTCACTAAACCATCAATCATAACTTATACTATAACCACCAATCATAACTTATACTAGTGTTCACCTTTTATGTGCCACATTAAAAAAAAACTCATTTATCCTTATGAAATTGACTCAAGCAATAAAAAGAGTGTGTTTTGAACTTCCAAGCACACCCATCCAACCAAATCAAGTTTTATGTCAATCTTATTTTTTGATTATGTAGTACTATTTCATCTTATCACGTGATTATGTAGTACTATACCATCATTAATGCTCACTTGGATTTGTCTTTGTAGGAAGAAAATGTGTTGGAAAAGTCTACCATTAATAAGTTTCTCCTTAACACATATATGTCATAAGACTATTTAAATTGTATATTATAAAATATGGTTTTGTCTTTGTAGGAAGAAAATGTGTTGGAAAAGTCTACCATTAATAAGTTTCTCCTTAACACATATATGTCATAAGACTATTTAAATTGTATATTATAAAATATGGTTTTGTCTTTGTAGGAAGAAAATGTGTTGGAAAAGTCTACCATTAATAAGTTTCTCCTTAACACATATATGTCATAAGACTATTTAAATTGTATATTATAAAATATGGTTTTGAAAATTTCCCATGAATCACAGAAGAAAAAAAAACATTTTAATGATTTTTTATACACAATATCATTGAAATAAAACCACACATTATGGGAGTAGGAAGGCCACCTTTCAAGTTCCTTTTAAATATACAAACGTGTCATGATAATGATAAATTCAATGTGGTAACAATAACATGTATCATGGATTGTATTGTGCCTAGCATATCATGGTTTCAATACTATACTCTAACATATATTTAAAAAACAATGTAGCATTAATGTAAAACAAATAAATTAAAGTGAAAACCCAACACAATAGGAAACAATTGATATTTCGAATTAAAAATTAATTGCATTTGAATATGTGAAGCTTGCCACGAGAGCTATGAAAGTGCTCAATATATTATAAAATATATTTTTGAAAATTTCCCATGAATTCACTAAAAAAACATTCTAATTATTTATTATAGATAAGATCATTGAAATAAAACTACACATTATGGGAGTAGGAAGGGCACCTTTCAAGTTCCTTTTGTATAAATATACTAACGTGTCATGATAATGATAAATTCAAAGTGGTAACAATAACAACGTGCATCATGGATTGTGTTGTGCCTAACATATCATGGTTTTAATTTATTAAATGTCTTAAAGGAAATATTTACACTTTGTTAGTACTTAGTTAGCTTTTAATTTATTAAATGTTTTAAAGGAAATATTTACACTTTGTTAGTACTTATTGAGCTTTGAACCAGTGACCAACACAAAGAGTACCTTAAGCACATTCATCATCTATAGCTTAAGCAAAAGTTGATGGTATTTTATTATGTTTTTATTTTTTCTCATTTTCTCATATGGTAATATCTCTTTGAATTAAATATTTAACATTTATAATAGAAGAAATTTATTAAAAATATCTAAGTTCATCTATCAAATTCTTTTATCATTCAGTAGATAAAACAATAAGCATACGATAATAACCAACATATAGATAAATGCATATTTATAAAAAGAACTGCTTCTTTTAAATTTTACAAATAAGATATACTTGTAAAAGAAAATATAGGATTGAAACCTAAGAACAAATAATATATTTGCAAATAACAACCATTTAAGAGATAATCCGATTACTTGGATTATTTAATAATAATCAACTAAACTATTATAAATCGTTACAGTCCTTAAAGGACAAGCAGAAAGACAATTGTAATATCATAACTGGAAATTTGCACAACACACCTAAACACTAATTAAAACGAATTTAACAAAGTAATAAGATCTTTTAATAAATAATTGCAAGATTTATTTACACAAGGTTTCCACAGGAAAACCCTACCTTGTAATTCTAAGCAAAACAAGTAAGATTTATAATTAAAACAAGACTGTGCGACAGTCTTACAAACGTTAATAATAATCTTTTATAGAGTACATTAAACAGTAAACAAAACTTCACTCACAGTCGAGAAGGGTAAAAACCTTGAGTACATAGTATAAATTAGTAATATGGTAAACCAAGACAAGCTCGAAGATAGAACTATCTTAACAAAAGAACTATTGTTTTATATTAAAAAGCCATAAGGCTGAACATTAAAAACCTTATACAACACTCAACTCATAGCCGAGTCTACCCATCTACTAGTGAGGGTTTGAAGACTTTTTAACACAACAGTGACCTGTAAAAGGGACCGCATAACTAATGGCGAACCTAGAAGAGCTTCCCAGCTTAGGGTTACTCCCAACGACAACCCTGATACGAGTAGGGCGAGAACCCATCATTTGACCATAGGGCTTACCCGTATAAAGCTACGGCCTTCGAAGACAGTCGACGCACTTTCTCCACAGTGGAAGTATGTAGTCTGAATCCCCTTTCAAGGAGTTCCATTACAAGGTGTTAGTACACAAAGTACTTAAATATTGTTTACCCTACTGTAAAAGAAAAACACATATTATAAGATAAAAACAACTTATAATAATTTACTTGCGTTTTGAATGTTGAACAGTCTTGTGGAAATACTGTCCCAATAGCAATGCATGCTTATAGTTTTTCCAAACCCTACGACGAGGGCAAAGCAATCTTCCACAGCAAATAAATCTCAACTTATCACGCAGAGATAGGCCACGAGGACGACGAGAGGGAGCTTTGAGCAGACAGCAAGCCAAATGCTTCGAGACTCAACAAATACTTGCAGAGTGTAAACCCACAATCACAAAGAATGGCATCAAGACTGAATACAGGAGACTTAAGCAACACTAAACCATTATTCGGGGCAACTAGAACAGAGGAGAACTTAAGGCCGCCATGAAAACCATGCAGAGCGGCCTCTAGGGCCAGCGTGAGCTACGAAGGAAGAATGGAAAAGGGTGAGGGTTACAATGATTTTTATATCTCCAATGCTTGGTCAGGAGAAGACCAAGATTTCACAATAATATAAATCATGCAGTGCGTCATTTCAATAGTGTGCCTGCAATCCAATATTACCCAATTTATTTAACCAATGATCATACGATGTTTAAACTATATTATAAACCATGTTATTTCATCATAATTCGAATATACCGCTTATCATATGATATGTTAATTCAGTAATGGGATAATAACGTTAAATCAATGTTGACCTAGCAAATGGTGTCACCTCTTAAACCTTGGTTTATCCCGAAAAACAATCATGCATAGAAATTATCTCATCGTAAAACATATGCCCATTATATTGTAACTTTGATAACACGATATGAATATTTGGTAAACCATATTTCATTATCGTTGACCTTAGTAAGTATAATGATCATATGTTAGGAAGAGATTAAGTTGGATGGTTTAAGACCATCGAACTACTTTAGTTTCCATATTAAAATACATTATGGTCTATGCATGATTATACCCTTTAAAACAACAACTCAAGTTGTGACAATTATAAAGAACTACATAGCATAGTTTTGAATAGATTCTTGAGCTCTTACAAGTTCAACGTTGTTTAAGACTTGTATATCTAATAAACAAAATAGTTTATGTATGTTCAAAAGCCTTATAAAAACCAACAAATCAATGGTAGTTGGATAGTATAGTAATAGAACATATTTATGAATTCTTTACATAGTTCAAATTGGTTTAGACTTATTAGACTATGGTTGTTCTCAACTTGGCACTACTAGCAACTTACCATATCTATATATTTGGTAGAATGGTTTTAGGATTATCCAAAATAACTGGTGCTTAGCATAGGATAGAAAGTTGAAATTTTTTGAAAGCATCAACCTCAGAAAACTGTTTATAGACAGTAACTTAATACAAGAAAAGTATTATAGAAAAATAAGAAATTTCAATGGAATGATCCTCATCAAGTCTAAAAACATTAGAACCACATGGTTGACGAAGATTTAAGAAGTATAGGTAAGCAGTGTTTTCACGGGAGACGACAAATTATTGTTTTTACACTAATCAAACTTATTTTGTGAAGAATTTTTACAGGCTGTAAGTTTACTTACAGAAGATAAATATCGATCAGTTTGTTACTCAAATAAAATAGTATGATAACGTATAATAACTAATAGAACAATCAGTATAACATTGCAAGTTATGCACATTAAAGTAGCAGTTACTATGCAGCTTAGATTATTAGTTTAGAGCCACAGTAAATATCTTTACTATTGCTACATTCGATAAAGAGAGGAACACATTAAATTTAACTTCGTTTACAAGAAAAACTGAAGAAAGCAAACTATTTTTACCTCATTGAAGTTGCTTGGAATTCAGCAGCTTATTTCCTAAGCTTATTATTTGCAAATAGAAATACTTCTGAATACTTTATGAAATTAAAAACGTTACTCGTTCGGTCATACTTGAAAACCTGTAAGAATCAGTAAACTTTTTGCGTTAGCATAAATTCTAAGTAAGCCCGGGATTGAAAGTTAGATTCCACCTACTTTTCATAAAGAAGACTCATCAGTAAACTGAAATAAAACAATACGTAAGCAAACCTTATTAATGTTACAAAAAGGAAACTGCTTAGTTAACGTAATTGAGATTATGTACTACTAATCTTTTGACTGTTTCTTTTACTGCTAACCTTTAGCTGTTTGTAAACTGCAGTTCCACCATTTTATGCTATCTCAAAATTTTAAATTTTTGTGAAAATTTGGGGTTTTGACATGTGGTATTAGAGCACAAGGTTCAAACACTAGGCCTTGATGAAGCACAACTAGCTTTTATGAAACAGTAAATTGAATTATTATGCTGACGTATTTTCTTTTAAATGTTATTCAATAGAGAAATTGTTTCTGAAGTCTAACAAATAGGTATGGAAAGGCTGGAAGAATATGCAGAGGAGGAATCTCCACTTACTGAACCAGGAAACTTACCAAGAGATCCTATACCAGAGGATTTAACTACCAATTCCTTAGAACTATTAAAAATTGTAAAAGACCTAAAATATGAAATGGAATCTGTAAAGAGAGAGAATGAAAGGATTCTGAGGGCTCCGAACGAGCTGGATTAGATCCTAACTGAAAAGTTTCAAATTGAGGGTAGGGGTAGAAGAACTGAATCAGAAGATACAAGTCATCAACGTAAATCTAAAAAGATGAAACATACTAAAAATGAAAGTAGTTCATCTTCAGAGGTGTTTGGTGAACAATGAAATTTCCATTCTACTAGTGATAGTAGTGATAATAATCATTACACCAAAAAGAGGAAATACAAACCTTATGAGGAAATTTCTGGGGAATTCAAAAAGATAAAACCACCAACATTCAATGGAGAGGCTGAGAAGGGGGAGGAAAAAGTACTTCCAAATATATAACTATTCTAACTAGTTAAAGGCTAGAATGGCTATCTACAACCTCTCAGGAAAGGCTGACATTTGGTGGCAGGAATTGAAGAGAGTTAAGGGAATAAAAGAGAAGAATGTAAACTGGAGTACCTTTAAGAGGTATTTTAAAAAGAAATTTTTGTTTGAGCAATACTATGAAGAGAGAGCAAAAGAGTTTTATGAGCTTAAATTAGCATCAATGACAATGAAAGATCTGAACAACAAGTTCTTAAGTCTACTTATGTACGTGCCATAACTTGTGGAGGAGAAACCAAAGGTACAATGATTCCTCAGCTGTCTGCCTTATGATATTAAGGACATGATTGAGTATGACAATCCAAATAATTTGGAAGAAACCATGAGGAAAGCTAACTTCTGTTTTGAACAGAATCGAAACAAGGAAAGCATGGCCAATTGGAAGGCCAAGAAAAATAATAATCAGTATGATCAAAAGAAGAAGGATTTTGTGCCCAATAGAAATTCTAAGAACAATAAGGCCAAAAATTATCCTAATAATAAGAACTTCCAAGGAAATAAGAATAATTCTCCAAACAATCAGAATAATTCTAAGGGTAAAGAAATTGCTAATAACCATGGTAATTATACCAAGAACTTTGAGCACAAAAAACCTATAAAGTGCTGGGAGTGTAATGCCCCACAATATGCTTCAGTTTGTCCTAATCAGAAAAAGACTGTCAATAATATTCATACCATACAGGAGGAGATGACCGTTGGAGAATTAGCAAGGACTATGCCTAGAATCAACGCAGTATTGGAGAATCGACAAGAAGAATATCAGACTTCCATGGTGGAAGTAGAAGCTATGATAAATCAATCCCCTGTAACTATTTTAATTGATCTTGGAGCTAGTCTCAGTTATATTGCACCTAAAATGTTAGAAAAATGTAAGTTACCTGTTGAAAAATTTGTGAATTCTTGGTTAGTTCAGTTAGCCACTGGTGCTAAAAGAAAGGTAACTTGTTTTGTAAAAGAATGTGCAGTAGTTATGGATCATTTAGAAACTGTTGTGAAGCTTAATGTATTGCCTCTTGGTTCTTATGATTTATTGATGGGTATGGATGGGTTAGAAAAACATAGGGTAATTTTAAATTGTTATGATAAAACCTTCACATGTTTAAACAGTGATGGAAAACCAGTAAGTGTAAAGGAATCCCGAGAAAAACCACCATAAGGCAGATTTCTGCTCTACAACTTAAGAGAGATGTTAGGAAGGGATGTAAAGCTTATGCAGTAACAATAAATGATGAGGAGAGTCTAATTAAGATGAATAAGTTAAAATTGGAAGACATACCAGTCTTAAGAGAATATGTTGATGTATTCCCTGAAGAAATTCCAGGACTACCTCCGAAAAGGGAATTGGATTTCACCATTGAGCTGGTACCTAGTGCAGTACCTAACTCAAAGGCCCCTTATTGAATGAACATACTTGAAATTAATGAATTAAAGTCTCAATTAAAAGAACTAATTGATAAAAAGTATATTCGATCTAGTGTGTCTCCCTAGGGGGCACCTGTCATCTTTGTTAGGAAAAAGGATGAAACCATGCGACTTTGCATATATTACCGTTAGTTGAATAAGATGACCATTAAAAATCGATACTCGTTGCCCCGCATAGATGATCTGTTCGATTAACTACGTGGAGCCACGGTGTTTTTGAAAATAGATTTAAGGTCTGGATATCATCAAGTTAGGATTAAAGATGAAGATATCTTTAAGACAACTTTTAGAACTTGATATGGCCATTACGAGTTTGTCGTCATGCCATTCAGGATTACTGATGCCCCAACTATTTTTATGTGTTTAATGAACAATGTTATGCTTAAGTATTTAGAAAAGTTTGTGGTCGTGTTTATCGACGACATTTTAATCTATTCAAAAACTAAAGAAGAACATAAAGAACATTTAAAGATTGTTTTACAAGAGTTGTGAGATCATCAACTCCTTGCAAAGTTTAGTAAATGTGATTTTTTTAAGGATAAGATTCAGTACTTAGGTCCTGTGTTGACCAAGGAAGGGATTTCAGTAGATCCCGAAAAGATAAAGGCAATCGAATATTGGTCGGTTCCTAAGGATGTAACGAATGTTCGATCTTTCATGCACATTACCAGTTACTACCGGAGGTTCATTGAAGGATTTTCAAAGATTATGAATCCGATAACTTCCTTATAGAAGAAAGGAAAGAAGTTTGATTGGAACCAAAAATGTGAGGAAAGATTTAAAAAGTTAAAAACTTTATTAACCAGCACACCTATTTTAATAATAGTTGATCCTAACAAAGAATTTGTCATGTGCATTGACACCTGCAATGATGGCTTAGGTGATGTTTTGACTCAAGAGGGGCATGTTATTGCCTATGAGTAAGGAAAATTAAAAATCCATGAAAAGAATTATGCAAATTATGACGTGGAATTAGTAGCTGTTATACATGCTTTAAAGATGTGGTGACATCACCTGATTGACAGAAAATTTATTTTAATGACTGACAATAAAGGATTGAAGTATCTATTAGATCAGCCTTATCTAAATGCCAGACAAGCTAGGTGGCTAGCTTTTCTAAGTGAGTATGATTTTGAAATTCAGCACATTAAAGGTAAAGAAAATAAAGTTGCTGATGCATTAAGTAGGAATGCAAGGCTGAATTTTGCAGCAGTTATCAGCACTTATACTACAGATTTGGATGAACATCTCAAAATAGGATTAGAACAAGATGAAGTTTACCAAAATTTACAAGCTCAAACTAAAGAAAATTCAACAGAAAGCTTAAGTAAAGGGTACACTTTAAATACAAAAGAATTTTTACTGTATAAAGATAGAATGTATGTACCTAATGTACCTAAAGTTAAGCTGTTAATTCTGGATGAAATTCATAAAACTCCATACTCAGGTCATCCAGGCTATCAAAAGACTATAACTATGTTAAGAAAAGAATATTTTTGGCCAAATATGAAGACTGAAGTAGCAGAATATTGCTAGGTGTTTTGAATGTCAACAGGTGAAAACTGAACATCAACACCCAGCTAGATTACTTCAGCCATTACCCATTCCTAGCTAGAAATGGGAGATAATTAGTCTTGATATTATTACTGGATTGCCTAGAAAGCAAAATTTAAATGACTCTATCATGGTAGTAGTCGATAAATTAAGTAAAGCAGCTCACTTTATACCAGTTAAAACTACATATAAAGCTCCAAACATAGCTGATATCTTTCTAAAACATATTTTTCGACTGCATGGAATACTGAAAGTCATAATCTCAGATAGAGATCCTAAATTTACAGGAAACTTTTGGAAGTCTCTGTTTAAAGGATTAAATACTACATTAAATTTTAGTACTTCATTCCATCCTCAAACAGATGGACAAACTAAAAGAATAAACCAAGTACTTGAAGATTTATTAAGAATATATGTGAAATACCAGCCATGTAAATGGGAGGATTATTCTTTACCAGCCAAACTAAAAGAATAAACCAAGTACTTGAAGATTTATTAAGAATGTATGTGAAATACCAGCCTTGTAAATGGGAGGATTATCTGCATCTGGTAGAATTTGCTTATAATAATAATTATCAGACATCAGCTAGATTTAGTCATTTTGAAATTTTGTATGGAAGGAAATTTAATACTCCTATCTCTTGGAGTAATATGGTGGATAGATTGGTATTAGGTGCTGAACTATTAAAGGAAATGGAAGAAATTGTAAAGCAGGTACAAGGTAATCTGAAAGTTGCATAGGATCAACAAAAAAGTCAAGTAGACTTAAAAAGAAATCCAAAGGAGTTTCAGGTAGGTGAACATGTGTTCATCAAGGTAAGGCCCAAAAAGAGCTCTCTAAGGTTGGGGAGTTGTGCAAAACTAACACCTCGTTACTGTGGTCCATTTGAAATTCTGTCTAGAATTGAACAAGTAGCTTATCAATTAGCATTACCACCTAATTTAAAAGTACATAATGTTTTTCACATTTCTGCATTAAAGAAATATGTTCATAATGCTACTCATGTTGTTAACTGGAATGATGTACAGGTGGAACCAAAATGATATTTTCTAGTGGAACCGGACTGTATCCTCGGGCAGAGGGAGATCACACTTCGGAACCACACCATTGGACAGGTGAAGGTGCAATGGAAGCACCTTAGTCTAGAGGAAGCCACCTAGGAATTGGAAAGTAATATGTGAGATGCATATCCAATTCTGTTCCAGGGGAATTCTGAGGATGAAGAATAAATAACATCGAGGACGATGTTATGTTCTAAGGGGGTGTGTATGTCACATGCCCCAATTTTACAAAAATAATATTATCTTATTTCATTTTATTTAAAGACAATATGTTAAATTTTATGCTAAGTTGTAATTGATGACTCAGTAGAGTCAAGGATATTGAATGTAATTCTGAATATTTTAATTATAAATAAATAAAAGTGGAGACAACAGCTCTCCTAAGCTGTTAAAAGAGTGTTTACTGGTCAAGTTGGTGGAGGAGACTGGGTGGAGAGAAAACAGACAAGTGGCAGCATCCTCAAACCTCTTCCAATTGTTACAGGTGGCAACCTCCCTATATTTGGGGTCATGATCCCCCAAGAAAGTGGGATCAGAGAAGGTGGCTTAATTAATGACAACTAACCCAAAAGACCTAAGCAATATTTATAAAAATGCCCATTGAAGAGAGCTGAGACTGCTCATTCTAGAGAAGTGATCATTCAGGTGAATGTACTTCAAACAAATTCAATGGAAAGGGAATTTGTGGAAAGAGTTTGAGGGGTTAACTGCTAAGTGATCTAGTGTAGCTTTTTAGCTGAAGGATCTTACTGCTGAGTGCAGATTCGTTACTGAGTCATTTGACTAGTTTATTGTTTGCTTGCTCCACCAGTTCTCAGCCAAGGAGACCAGAAACATGCTCAGTGGTCTTGAGGTAGCGTTGTTTGAGCGCTCTCCAGGAGTTGGTAGGGAGAAACGTCCTTCTAACGTTGTTGTTGTCCAGCTTAATCAGGTTCTACAATATTTTTGTTTTACTGTGTTAGATGGTTAAATATGGATCTGACTGCTAAATGAATATTGAGTATCTAGTTGTAAAATGATAAGAGTTAGTAATATTTTTGGTTTTGTGAAGGAATGAATCTGAATAGATGAAAATAATTCTAATCTGTTTTTTTTCCACGTCTGGAAGGACCAGACCGTTCTCCAGCATAGACAGAGTATTTAAAATAGATGAAGGATATGATAGGAGATCGAAATGAATAGATGCATTATGCATTTCATAATACTAGAGTAATTTATTTATGTATGTAGATTATTATCAGAAAGAACAATAACCTGTTTATCTATGTTTATTGTTTAATCAGCTTATTTATGTAAATATACTGGAAAATAAATAGCTATAACTCAGCACAGGTAGAAGGATCATTATATTAATAAAATACCCTAATAGAAAATAGGTTATTCTTACACACAGTACATTCTTCTTCCTATTGAATTTAAAACAAGCAGGAGGGTAAACTTTGTTATGTAGTAGAAGGATTTTCTCTGTATTTTATTTATTAACTTGTTGCTTATGCAATAGAAGAAATATAACTAAAGTACATGTCTACATTCAGTTCAACAAAGGTATAAACTAATAGGTATATGGTTTATTTTACTAAACATAATAATCTAAGACTAACAGTTACTATTAACTAAGGAAAGTAACATGAAAAATATTTATTGTATTTAGAAGAAATTTATTAAAAATATCCAAGTTCATCTATCAAATTCTTTTATCATTCAGTAGATAAAACAATAAGCATACGATAATAACCAACATATACATAAATGCATATTTATAAAAATAACTTTTTCTTTTAAATTTTACAAACAAGATATACTTGTAAAAGAAAATACAGGATTGAAACCCTAAAAACAAATAATATATTTGCAATTAACAACCCTTTAAGCGATAATCCGATTACTTGGATTATTTAATAATAATCAACTAAACTATTATAAATCGTTACAGTCCTTAAAGGACAAGCATAAAGACAGTTGTAATATCATAACTGGAAATTTGCACAACGCACCTGAACACTAATTAAAACGAATTTAACAAAGTAATAAGATCTTTTAATAAATAATTGAAAGATTTATTTACACAAGGTTTCCACAGGAAAACCCTAGCTCGTAATTCTGAGCAAAACAAGTAAGATTTATAATTAAAACAAGACTGTGTGACAGTCTTACAAACGTTAATAATAATCTTTTACAGAGTACATTAAACATTAAACAAAACTTCACTCACAGTCAAGAAGGGTAAAATCCCTCAGTACACAGAGTATAAATTAGTAATACGGTAAAATGAGACAAGCTCGAAGACAAAACTATCTTAACAAAATAATTATTGTTTTATATTAAAAATCCATAAGGCTGAACATTAAAAACCTTATACAACACTCAGCTCACGACCAAGTCTACCCATCGACTAGCAAGGGTTTGAAGACTTGTTAAAACAACAGTGACCTGTAAAAGAGACTGCATAACTAATGGCGAACCTAGAAGAGCTTCCCAGCTCAGGGTTACTCCCAACGACAATCCTGATATGAGTAGGGCGAGAACCCAACATGTGACCATAGGGCTTACCCGTATAAAGCTACGGCCTTCGAAGACAGTCGACGCACTTTCTCCATAGTGGAAGTATGTAGTCTTAAGTCCCCTACAAGGAGTTCCATTATAAGTTGTTAGTACACAAAGTAATTAAATATTGTTTACCCTACTGTAAAAGAAAAACACATACTGTAAGATAAAAACAACTTATAATAATTTACCTACATTTTGAATGTTGAATAGTCTTGTGGGAAGACTGTCCCAATAGCAATGTGTGCTTATAATTTTTCCAAACCCTACGATGAGGGCAAAGCATTCTCCCACAGCAAATAAAGCTCAACTTATCACGCAAATATAGGCTAGGAGGATGACGAGAGGGAGCTTTGAGCAGACAGCAAGCCAAATGCTTCGAGACTCAACAAATACTTGCAGAGTGTAAACCCACAATCACAAATAATGGCATCAAGACCTAATATAGGATACTTAAGCAACACTAACCCAAGATTTGGGGCAACTGGAACAGAGGAGAACTTACGGCCGCCATGAAAACCATGCAGAGCAGCTTCAAGGGCCAGTGTGAACTGCAGAGGAAGAATGGAAAAGGGTTAGGGTTACAATGATTTTTATATCTCCAATGCTTCATCAAGAGAAGACCACGTGTTCACAATAATATAAACCATGTAGTGGGTTGTTTCAATAGTGTTCCTGCAATCCAATATTACCCAATTTATTTAAACAATGATCATACGATGTTTAAACTATATTATAAACCATGTTATTTCATCGTAATTTGAATATACCGCTTATCATATGATATGTTAGTTCAGTAATGGGATAATAATGTTAAATCAATGTTGACCTAGAAAATGGTGTCACCTCTTAAACCTTGGTTTATCTCAAAAAACAATCATGCATAGAAATTATCTCATCGTAAAGCATATGCCCATTATATTGTAACTTTGATAACACGATATGAATATTTGGCAAACCATATTTCATTATTGTTGACCTTAGTAAGTATAATGATCATATGTTAGGAAGAGATTAAGTTGGATGGTTTAAGACCATCGAACAACTTTAGTTTCTATATTAAAATACATTATGGTCTATGCATTATTATACCCTTTAAAACAACAATTCAAGTTGTGACAATTATAAAGAACTGCATAGCATAGTTTTGAATAGATTCTTGAACTCTTACAAGTTCAACGTTGTTTAAAACTTGTATATCTAATAAACAAAATAGTTTATGTATGTTCAAAAGCCTTATAAAAACCAACAAATCAATGGTAGTTGGCTACTAAAGTAATAGAACATATTTATGAATTCTTTACATAGTTCAAATTGGTTTAGACTTATTAGACTATGGTTGTTCTCAAATTGGCATTGCTAGCAACTTACCATATCTATATATTTGGTAGAATGGTTTTAGGATTATCCAAAATAACTGGTGCTTAGCATAGGATAGAAAGTTGACCTTTTTCAAAAGCATCAACCTCAGAAAACTGTTTATAGACAGTAACTTAATACAAGAAAAGTATTATAGAAAAATAAGAAATTTCAATGGAATGATCCTATTCAAGTCTAAAAACATTAGAACCACATGGTTGATGAATATTTGAGAAGTATAGGTAAGCAGTGTTTTCATGGGAAATGACATTATTGTTTTTACACTAATCAAACTTATTTTGTCAAGAAGTTTTGCAGGCTATAAGTTTCCTTGCAGAAGATAAATATCGATCAGTTTGTTACTCAAATAAAATAGTATGATAATTTATAATAACTAATAGAACAATCAGTATAACATTGAAAGTTAATCACATTAAAGTAGAAGTTACTCTGCAGCTAAGATTATTAGTTTAGAGCCACAGTAAATATCTTTACTGTCACTACGTTTGATAAAGAGAGGAACACATTAAATTTAACTTCGTTTACAAGAAAAACTGAAGAAAGCAAACTATTTTTACCTCATGGAAGTTGCTTGGAATTTAGCGGCTTATTTCCTAAGCTTATTAATTGCAAATAGAAACACTTCTGAATACTTTATGAAATTAAAGACGCTACTCATTCAATCATAACTGAAAACCTGTAAGAATCAGTAAACTTTCTGCGTTAGCATAAATGCTAAGCCTAGGATTCAAAGTTAGATTCCACCTACTTTTCATAAAGAAGACTCGTCAGTAAACTGAAATAAAACAATACACAAGCAAACCTTATTAATATTACAAAAGGGAAATTTCTTAGTTAACGTAATTTAGATTATGTACTACTAATCTTTTGACTATTTCTTTTACTGCTAACCTTTAGTTGTTAGTAAACTACAGTTCTGGGATTTTATGTTATCTCAAAATTTTAAATTTTTGTGAAAATTTTGGGTTTTGACAAATTCACTCTCTTTTCTTGTACAGAAGGATTCCACACATAAATTAATGCTTGGAGATGTTTCTCAATATCCCATCAAATGGATGGGAGAATCCTCTTATAATATGGATTCTAGATTTTCAATGAAGATGAAGGATGTCTTATATGTCCCAGGGCTAAAGAAGAATATCCTTTATAGCTTAGCTTCAGATAAGAAAGGTTTTAGAGTTGCTTTCGGAGATGATGAATTCCTCATGTGGTTAAAGTGGAAAACCATAGATGATGTAGTGGTGATTTGAGTTGAAGAAGGAGGAATTTACAAACTAAAGGTGCATGTCGATTCATTCACGATGACTAGTACTGTAAGCCTATGTGAGCTATGGAAGATAAGGCTTTCTCATATACATTGCAAAGCATTACCAATTGTGAGAAAGGTGACGACATGATTACCAGAGATCCAGATAAACCATGAAGGTGTGTGCAAAGGACGTGCACAAGGAAAACACTAAGAACCTTTTTCCAAGCAATAACAATAAAGAAAAAGGGATCTTAGACATTGTTCACTCAGAAGTATGTAGACCAATGCAAACTACTTCACTAAGTAGGTATGTTTACTATGCTTCCTTTACTGATGACTACTCCCACAAAACTTGGATCTGTTTCTTAAAGAAGAAAGATGAAGTATTTGAAAAGTTCAAAGAGTTTAAGGTTCTTGTAGACAACCTTTCTAACAAGAGGATAAATACCTTAAGATTAGATAATGGAGGTGAGTTCACATTAGGCGAATTCAATGAATAGTGCAAAGAAGTTGGGATTAAGAGGGATCTCACCATCCCCTATAATCCCCAATAGAATGGTGTGGTTGAAAGAAATAATAGATCTATCATGGAAATAGTAAAATCCATGATCCATTATCAAGATATACCTATGTATATGTGGGGAAGAAGCATCTAGAACAATAGTCTATGTACATAACAAAATCTCTCACGGTTCTATTGGAAATAAGACTATACAAGAGGTTTTCGCCGAAAAAATCCCAAAGTTAGTCACTTGAAGATATTAGGTTGTGTGGTATACATACATATTTCCAAGGAGAAGAGATTGAAGTTGGACCCTTTAGGAAAGAATGGATTGTTTGTAGGATATAGTGAGCAATCAAATGCTTACCGAATCTATATCCTAGGATACCGTCAAATTGAACTCAACAGAGATCTCACATTTGAGAAAGATACAACCTTCAGAAAATCAAGGAAGAATAAGGAATATGAAAAGGAACATAAAGCTCCCAGAGATACATAAATCTCTAAACCAGTCAGAAATGATGAGGAAGAACAAATACCTGAGGATCATGACATGATAGAACCCAATAGGCCTAAGCAGTTTCCTAGTGAGATGATATCATTCAAAAGAAGTCCTTCTTGGGAACGTGAAATAGTTAAAGAAGCAAAAATATATGGTGTCCCAGAAGGAACCATCAAAGAAAGTAAGAATCCAAATCCATACCCTAGTTATGTTGATTTGATGTGAAATCTCCTTGACAAAGAACCTACACGCTTTGAAGAAGCAACAAAGAAGAAGGAATGGATAGATTCCATTGTTGATGAATATCGATCAATTATAAAGAAATATGTATGCGAAGTAGTACCAAGACCAAATAACAAATCAGTAGAATCCTCAAAATGTATCTACAAAACAAGGCATTCAACAAACAACAATATAGAGAAGTACAAGGCAAGATTTGTAGCTCACAGATTCTCTCAGAAGGAAGGAATTGATTCTGAGGAGACCTTTGCACCATTAGCAAGGTACACCTCAATCAGAACCATCCTTGCCTTTGTATCCAATATTAACTGGAAGTTTGTAATGCCCCCATTCAAATAATTGCATAGTAGGACAATTCCATCAATCCTACTAGTTCCCTAGGTTGAATGGACACATTTGGAATTTTAATAAGGGAGATAATAAATGATGTTCAGACATTAGGATGGAATAAATATTTAATAATGCATATTATTAAATAAATACAAGAGAAAATTGAAGTGGAAATGGAGCATGGAGACACATGGAGACTATGGGGCCCACACAAGCTAGAATTTATGTGCCACATGGCATCCTCCTCTTGCCATTTCAAATCCATGGGAAGAATAAATGTTCTTAGATAAGTTAGAAGCCTAATACACTTGGCCATATGCATCATAGGTCAAATTTGGAAGGAAATGTAACTTACATGGGAGAGGAAGAGTAATTTTGGAGCTAGTGAGACACTTGGACTAGAGTCCCTAGCTCTATGACAACAATGGTGAAGATGCTATGATACATATGAAAAAAATAAGATATGAATGCTGAAATATGACATATCTGACATGTCAGGTCGAAATAGAGAATCCAAGAGGGCGCTCATGTGAGTTGCGGGAAGTTCAATGGGCTCCTACTCGAATTGGGGGAAGATGGAAGGCTAGGAAAGGGAGGAGACATGGAAAATAATGAGCACACACCCTAATTCAAATTGGCTTGATTTTGTGGATGGATTGGTAAAATTAGAAGGCTAAGGATGTTTATAAAATACAAGGATCAACCAAGAGAGGATATTTTGATCATTTGAGAAATTTGCATTTGTGAATTGAGAGAGCTAGTGGATGACTAGTTTCTTGCCTTAGCCAATTTCGAGGGGGAATGATTCCCATTCAACATGGAATCCTCCTCTTGCCATTTCAAATCCATGGGAAGAATAAATGTTCTTAGATAATTTAGAAGCCTAATACACTTGGC
Source organism: Pseudotsuga menziesii (assembly GCA_001517045.1). Taxonomy (NCBI): domain Eukaryota; kingdom Viridiplantae; phylum Streptophyta; class Pinopsida; order Pinales; family Pinaceae; genus Pseudotsuga; species Pseudotsuga menziesii. Next base: position 92,362 of record LPNX011091081.1, on the reverse strand, counting down.
CATATGCATCATAGGTCAAATTTGGAAGGAAATGTAACTTACATGGGAGAGGAAGAGTAATTTTGGAGCTAGTGAGACACTTGGACTAGAGTCCCTAGCTCTATGAAAACAATGATGAAGATGCTATGATACATATGAAAAAAATAAGATATGAAGGCTGAAATATGACATATCTGACATGTCAGGTCGAAATAGAGAATGCAAGAGGTCGCTCATGTGAGTTGCAGGAAGTTCAATGGGCTCCTACTCAAATTGGGGGAAGATGGAAGGCTAGGAAAGGGAGGAGACATGGAAAATAATGAGCACACACCCTAATTCAAATTGGCTTGATTTTGTGGATGGATTGGTAAAATTAGAAGGATAAGGATGTTTATAAAATACAAGGATCAACCAAGAGAGGATATTTTGATCATTTGAGAAATTTGCATTTGTGAATTGAGAGAGCTAGTGGATGACTAGTTTCTTTCCTTAGCCAATTTCGAGGGGGAAAGATTCCCATTCAAGTTGGTGTTTGGATAGGTCACTCAAGTATTTCATGGATATTTAATGGATTTTTTATTTTCAGATGTAAGCTATAGGGAAGCTCGTGATTTCTTCTAGTGCAACCCATTCTCTCAACCATTTCCAATTTTTCTTGCATATTCTTGCTCATGGAGGGATTGGGCTTTGGGTGAGCTATTATGCTCTTTGTGAGAGATTATAATGGTACATTTATTATTGTAATAAGCTTAATCTACTGTTTTATTCATCTTCATAAAACATCACGTTGAAATACCCAATGGTTGTATGTGAAAGTGATTTTTAATGAGAAAACACTGACTATTTCCCCACTATATTGATGTATGCCATTGAATGCTAATGATTTCGAGATTCTCATGGTACATTTATGATTTTAATAAGTTTAATGTTCTATTTTATTCATTATTAGAAAGTCTCAGGAATAAATACCAAAGGGATGTATGTAAAAGTGAATATTAATGAGCAAACAATGACCCTTTCCCCACTATATTGTTGTATGCCATGGTAATGTTTATTATTTCAAATGGGAGAATGTCTCTCTGATATATTTATGATGAATGGAATGTAATTTATTAGTATCAAAAGTTTCATTTTAATCACTTAATAATTTGAAGTCATCTTACTTATTTTAATTGCATTTGGAGAAGATTTGATGCCATTTCCCCAAGGGTCGAATTAGTGAATTTGTAGTTGTTTGGGAGAGGGTCATAACAACCTGTATAAAATGAATAATGATGCATATGATACCAATGTAACTTAAAAATCCTCTTCCCCTTTTCATAAATTCGAGTGGGTTTGGGAGCATTAGAGAAGCCATTTCCAGCATTTACCGAGGGGGAATTGGAACCCCAATTTACTAGTAAGGACTCCTACTTTGATCAGAATATTAAAACATTTTGCAGAAGCAATTGGAGGGTAATAAATCACCCCTTAACATCATATTCAAATATTAATATCAGTCATATTAAAAAAGTTTGCAAAAGAAATTGGAGGGTAATAAATCATCCCTTAACATCATATTCAACTCTTAATATCATTCATACACCTTCTGAGAAAATTTGGAAGCATTTGGGTCAATTTGGAGACCTAGACATCAAAACTAGTCAAAGGTTGAAATAGGTAAAACAATGAAAAATTGGTCATTTTAATAAAATTTTGAAAAAGGGACATTACAAAGTTACATCAAATGGATGTAAATAAAACCTTCCTAAATGGAGTGATAGAATAAGAAGTATACATTGAACAACCATGAGGGTAAGAGAGATGATTAGAAGACTCATGTATGCAGACTAAAAAAGGCGTTGTATGGGTTGAAGCAAGCACCCAGAGCATGGTATGGAAGAATTTATGGCTTCCTGATAAGTTTGGGATTTACCAAGAGAAAAGAAGATTCCAACCTCTACTATAAAGTTGAGGATGGTAGGATTACGATATTACCGCTATATGTGAATGATATATTTTTCATAGGTGAAGACAAGTCCATCAACTAATGTAAGAAGAATCTCGCTCCAGAATTTGAGATGAAAGACCTTGGAATGATGCACTATTTTCTAGGTAGTGAAGTATGGCAGTATCCAAACAATATTTTCCTAAATCAAAGAAAATATGTCGTTGAGATCCTAAAGAGGACGATGGATTGTAAGGTTATGAATACTCCGATGAAAACACACTCGCAACTTTTGAATGATGTTTCTTCGAAGATAGTGGATGTTACCTTATACAAACAAATTATTTATTTCAATAATGTATTTGATCAATACAAGGCTAGATATATGTTTTGATGTAAACAGCCTATGTCAGTATATGGTGGAACCCGTACATGTTCACCTAGTGACAACAAAATATGTGATGAGGTACCTGAAGGGTACGTTGGATTATGGTCTCATATATGCATCAGATGGTGAGATCGTATAACATTGATTTACAGATTTAAATTGGTTAGGAAGAGTCGAAGACAAAAAGAGCAATTCAAGATGTTGTTTTTGTTTGGGATCAGGCATGATCTCATGGTTTAGTAGAAAGAAGTCCCTTATTGCACTTAGCATGGCAGAGGTTGAATACATTGCAACATGTTCATCTTGTAGCGAAGCAGTATGGCTTCGTAATATGTTGGAAGGATTATTTGATGCAGAGATAGATGTGACTGATATCCATTACGATAACCAGAGTTGTATTAAGATAAAATAAATACCTTTGTTTAATGATAAATCGAAACATATTGAAATTAGATATCATTACATCTAGGATATGGTGCAAAAGGGAGTTGTGAATCTCAAGTATGTTCCTATAGAGGAACAAGTGGCTGATGTGTTTATTAAGACTATGTCTCGTGTAAAGTTTTAATACTTTCTAGACAAGATTGGTGTAGTCTAAAAGGACCTCCCTCGAAAGAGGGATCGAGGAAGATGTAGTAAGTTTCTTGTTGCACTGGTATGGTAGCTCATACTAGGTAGGGTATGTATAGATAGGCTTGTTTGGCCCGAAAGGGATAGTAAGCTATATAAGGCTTATTTGGTCCCCAGGGAGATCCATCTGTCTAAATAGGATTGTTTGGCGTAAAAGGGTTAGTAATTCTGAAAAATTGGATCTACCAAAGAACCCACCATGATAGGGATTCAGATGTCCTAAGGGAAAGATGATGAGATGCCAACACGATGTGTTGATACCAACATTTCCATGTTGATGGAGAGAATGAGATTCCATCACTCTATGCTAATACCAACATTTCCATGATGATGAAGATGATGAGATGCTAGATCTCTGTGCTAATACCAACATTTTTATGATGTTGATGATGATGTTGTTTCAACATTTCTATGTTGATGATGATGATGTTTCTTCAACATCTCTATGATGATGATGCAGATGATGATATAACATTTATTTGTTGACGATGTTGATTTAGCACTAACATGCTAACGATGTTTTTGTTGTTCCAATATTTACATACTAATGTGACAAATGATAATCCAATATTCATATGTTGATCTAATATTCACATATTGATGTTGCAGGTGATGATCCAGTGTTCACATACTGATGTTGAAAATGATGATCTAGTATTCACATACTGATATTGCAGATGATGATTCAATATTCACATATTGATGTTGCAGATGATGATTAAATATTCACAAACAGATGTTGCATATGATGATGCCCCAGTGTCCATATATTGATGATTCTCCATATGATGATGATGTCCCATTACTCACTTACTGATGACGATAATGATGTCCCAGTATCCACATACTAATGATGTTGATGATAATGCAGTTCCAGATTGATGATGAAGATGTATGATGTTGTTCCAAAACTTCCAATGACATATAGAGATTCACCAGTCAATTGTAAAGTTGTTATCGTTGTTGTTCCTGATGAAGAATACCTTCCTAGTTAAGAGGGAGTGTTAAAATAATGTAACTTCAAAATACATTCGATTTTTATTATTGTTATTTCTCCATTCATAGATGTCCTTGATGTAATTGGTCATGTAAAAGTCATGAGGTAAAACCTTCATTGTAAATCGGGACAATAGTACCCACAAAAGCATTTTATAAAAATTATTTGGAGTCTTCCTAGGTAGGTCGACCCTAATTAGAGAACCTGGTCATCCTAGTTAGTAATTAAGTTACTCAATTGATACATATTAATAGGTGATGCACCTCATTCATTTTGTAAACTTTTCACTCAATTAAGTTTGGTAGAGAGAGAAGAAGAAGTGTGCTAGAGAGAGAGGAGAAGTTATCTGGGGTTTTACACTGTCTTGGTTGAGTTATATACTGAGGAAATTTTGTGGTGTTTTCTCCCTTATGGTTTCCCCAACAAAAATCTTTGTGTTCTTTGTGTTGTTGTGCTTGATTTTCTTTCAGTAATCCTACTATTGTAAATTGTTTTACAATACCATCTAAGCAATTAAGAAAATTTAACAAGAAATACAATTCCAATTGACCGTAGGATTAAAATGGCTCTCTACTAAAGAACATACTTTGATCATATAAGGGAATGAGATAAAGAGGTGGCCTTTAGATTTCATGTTGGACTTATATAGTGCACATGGATTTAGGACAATCTAGTCGTGATTTAATCCATTGTCCCACATAAACATCTTATTGGAGAGATGTACCTTGAGAAATATATTTGATTTCATAATTCCCAATAACTTCCAAATAGATTTCCACCACCATGCTTTAACACTCGTGAAACTAGTTTTTTTAGGATTTATATCCTTGCTTATTTGTAAAGTTACTGGTCGATGGATTCAACACCCAACACAGGGATTCGTCCACCTCCTCATGTAGCTTGATGAAGTTGATACTCAGAAGGGTCAACATACAAGGACCATTCTCCTACGATTGTTCTTTCTAATGGAAGAGATTCCATAAAATTCCATCCTTGTCTTCCTATACCCACATGAATAGGATTTTGCACATCAAATAGAGAGACTATGCTCCAATCATGGAGTTTTTTGTCCAGGTCTTTGGGTAATCTACAATGGCCACCATATTCCATCCATGGGTCCTCACCAATTCATACTTCTATCTTGTTTCCAATCCTATAGACCACCCAAGGTCCAATTAGTGGAAATGTTGCAATGAATGCCTCCCAATTATAGAAGCATTTTTTTTCCTCCCCGAGAGGATTGCAAAACCATTCTTCCAACGTCAAGTTTCCCAAGTACTTACTGATCATAACTCGAGTATAAGAAATATGGTTAAGAGTAAGTGATATCTAGAAATGTTTTTCTTCCAATTCTTGGAATAACAAATTATATAAGTTTTAAGACCCCATCCACTCAAGATTTTTGGATTTGCAATTTGTGTCCAAAGCACCAGTGAGATCCTTTTTTTGCGTTGCTTCCTTTCCATAAGAAACCAAATAATTTCTACTTGATTGAGATTTAAATATTTTTTTTTATTTGTACTATATGTGAATGTATGTATATGCATGCATTTTTTGTATTTTATATATGGACTTTATGCTGAGTATATTTTAGACTTTAGATTTTGTATGCAATTTTGGATTTTTTTTTCACTTTATGATAATCATGTGAAAATAACATTAGGATTATTCAATATGCATTTTAATTGGAAAATACTGTATTTACAATCTCACACTCATTTAGATAGCATGAATTAACATCTTAAGTGTAATTAAAATCATACTTATGCATTAGAAAACCACTTAATAGAACTAAACTTGAATACCAATGTTAATAATTTAAGAGGCAAGTGCTCATGGAAAAGTTGTATTGATAATCCACTTGATGTCAAATAAGATAAATGCTACCAATATTAAATACAAATTGATAGTATGAATGGTGATTATTGCATTGGATGTCCATGTGGATAAAGATGCGGGTGTTTTCAAGGTACTTTGGGAATATATTCATCATTCATTTGTAAAGTCTATTATAGATCTATGATATTGTTTTATATTTATATATTGTCATGGTTTAATTTTGTTGTTGTTCTCTAGTATTAATATAATTTGTTAAATGTTTTATATATACACAGGTTGTACAAAATAAGGCACATCACTTTTTGTTTATATTTTCCACACTATTATACTTGTTTAACAAAGACACATCATGTTTATTTATATAATATTCTACGATGACTATTGAAAAATTTATAATTGTATTATATTTATATTCTATTTTTTTTAATTCCTTGGCCCAGTAAGCCATCAATCATAACTTAAGTATAACCATCAATCATAATTCATATGGATTTATGCTACAAACAACTATTAATTATCGAATCAAAACTCATGGATTTATGCTAAAATTACCTATCAATTATTCAACCAACTTGTATGGATTATGTTAAAAACTAATGAAAACACAAAAATGTGTTTTTTCCAATATATGCCAAAAACTAATACAAGTACAACTATTGCTTTAAAGTGGCAACACCTATCCCTTGTTCGGAAGAGGGGGAACCCAGTATAGGTAAGTCAATTCAGATTTTAAACTATGAGAGAAGATAAGGAAAAAGAGTACAAGAATGCAATATTTTTTCATTTCTAATATGTAACAACAACCAACATTCCACCAAGACAACCATAATTTGGAAAAATAAAGTATATTATTGGAAACTCCAAATAATCGCAAGTTTTTTATTAAATACTCTAGGGCTAGAAACAATGAGATTCATACTAAAACCAATTAAACATTATATTGAAAAAGGCACCACTCCCTTGTAATTACATCCATTGGAATGATAATCATGGTATATTGGATCTTATATGTTGTTGTAAACTACTTCTCTTAACTAATATTTGAAATCAATATAGAAAATGTGGAATCCAGGAAAAGAACTAGAAAATATATAAGATGAATAAATAGACATTGATTGTAAAGTTGCATGACTAAATATGATGACAAGTAATATTGTGTTTTCTCATGCTACTAGGGAGAAATCCATGGATTTTACAGAGTGTGAATGGATTTACATGCAATGCAATTAGAATACTTTGTTTTGAGTATATATGGAATGTAATCAAATTGTCAAACGAAGTGAAACTAGATTTTTCAGAGGCTTTATACCCTAGCTTAGCCGTAAAGGTATAGATGGCTGGATTCAACACCCAATGTAAGGATTCATCCACATCATCATATAGATTTATGAAGTTAATACTTTGATGGTCAACATATAATGACCATTCTTTTGTGATTGTGCCTTCTCATTGAAGAGATTCCGTAAAATTCCATCCTCATCTTCCCATGCCCACATGAATAAGATTTTGCACGTCACATGGAGAGACTACACCCCAACCATGGATTTTTTTTTCTAGAGCTTTATATAATATACAATGGTGATCATCTTCCATCCATGGGTCCTCACCAATTCATACTTTTATCTTGTTTCCAATCCTCCATACCACCAAAGGTCCAATAAGTGGAAAGGCTGCAATGAATGCCTCCCAAATTATAGAAGCATTTTTTGGCCTCCAAGAGAAGATTACAAAAACATTCTTCCAATGTCAGGTTTCCCAAGTACTTATTGATCATAACTCGAATATAGAAAATATGGTTAAGAGTAAGTCATGAGAAATTTTCTATTGCCAATGCCTGGAAGAACAAATATAATTTTTAATTCCCCATCCACTAAGTATTTTTGGATTAGCAATTTAGGTCCAAAGGACCAGTGAGATCCCTTTTTTTTTTGTTTCTTCCTTTCCATAAGAAACTCAAGCATTTCTTCTTGATTGAAAGTAAAATAATTTTTTTAATTTATACTATATATGAATGTATGGGTATCCGTGTATTTTTTTTGTATTTTATATATGGACTTTATGATGAGTATTTTTTAGACTTCATATTTTATTTTTTACTTTATGACAATTGTGGGAAAATAACATTAGTCTTATTCAATAAGCATTTTAAATTACAATTACTATATATACAATAATTTTTCAACATGTCTACATGTCAAAGCATTAATAACAATTACTCTATATACAATCTCATACTTATTTATTTAGCATGAATTAACATGTTAAGTGCAATTAAAATCATACTTATGCATTAGAAAGCCACTTAATAGAACAAAACTTGAATAGCAGTGTTAATAATTTAAGACGCAAGTGTTCATGGAAAAGTTGTATTGTTAATCCACAAGTTCCAAATATCCAAGTATGAAAAAACATCCAATAATGAAAAGCTCATGTATCCTTATGAAATTGACTAAAGCAATAAAAAGAGTGTGTTGATTTGAACTTCCAAGCACACCCATCCAACCAAATCAACTTTTATGTCAATCTTATTTTGTACTTATGAACGATTCATATCACATGATTATGTAGTACTATACCATCATCAATGCTCACTTGTGCATTTCTAGACAAAACATGTGCTAATATAGACATGTAGACATAATGACAATAGACTCCATATCTATTTTTAGGAAGAAAATGTGCTGAAAAAGTATATCACTAATAAGTTTCTCTTTAACACATATATGTCATGAGACTATCTAAATTGTGAAGCTTGCTTCGAGAGCTATGAAAGTGTTCAATATATTATAAAATATGGTTTTGAAAATTTCCCATGAATTCACTAAAAAACATTCTAATGATTTATTATACATAATATCATTGAAATAAAACTACACATTATGGGAGTAGGAAGGGCACATTTCAAGTTCCTTTTGTATAAATATACTAATGTGTCATGATAATGATAAATTCAAAGTGGTAACAATAACAACATGTATCATGGATTGTGTTGTGCCTAACATACCATGCTTTTAATTTATTAAATGTCTTAAAGGAAATATTTACACTTTGTTAGTACTCACCGAGCTTTGAACCAGTGACTAACACAAAGAGTACCTTAAGCACATACACCCATTCATCATCTATAGCTTAAGCAAAAGTTGATGGTATTTTATTATGTTTTTATTTTTTCTCATTTTCTCATATGGTAATATCTCTTTGAATTAAATATTTAACATTTATAATAGCTTAAAATTTTTTTTTTAAGAGTTTTTACTGTTGGTATGTTTCCAGGTATTACTGCTGGTAAGTTTTTTATTTTTATCCCTGACAGCATGTTGGGCGATGACCTGTTGGACTACTCTAGTGATCAGTTGCACGACGATGACATTTGGGCCGTGACAGGTGAAAGTGGGAATGCTTAGGTGGAGGCCCCCCCTCCTCCTTGGGTTGAAAGGTTCGAAGAGGTGGTTCATCCACCTGATAACCGTGCAGAGGTTTTTTTCACCTTTAGACTTATTGGTTACTTCTCCTATGCTTTATGTGGTTTTTGGGGCGCTTGGTAGTACTGGGATTGTGGACGGTGATATGTTTAGTCTACCGTGGAGCGAATATGAGGATTTCTCTTCATTAGCGTTGAGGGTTAGGGTTGAATAACAACACTCTGTTGAATGGGAGGAGGAAGGAAAGGGCATTGGTCACGGACCAGAGATACCCAATGGTGATCCAGATACCCTTTATCCTGGTGATGGGGCTCATTGGGTGGAACATGGATCCCTCGCGTGTTTCTTAGGCTCATGGGAATAGAGGGGAATCCTTGGACCTAGCGGAGAAGGATTTGTGGGCTCTGGTACGAGTACTGAGGCTGAGGACAGGTTAGGGGATGATGGTGGGTAGAAGAAACCTCACAAGAACTGGACCGAGAACAAGTCAGAATACATCTATACCCTAGGGGAGGATATTGGGTGGCACCAAGTATCACAAATGGCTAACCGAACCTTGGTTGGGAGGGAATTAGGCCAGACCTAATTCTAGTAGAGGACTATGGCCTTACGGGTGAAGGAAAATTGGGTGGAAACTTTTGGAATGGTCTTAATGGTGGTGGCCCTTACCAGGGGTTGGTTCGCTTTCAATTTCTCTGAGGCGGAACACCTTCAATGGGTCCTTTCACGCAATTGGACTTTGGACCATACACCTTTGCTCCTCAAACCATGGCACCCATTGTTTGACATTAGCAGGTACGTGTGGATGTTGTGCCACTATGGGTGTGGCTTCTTGGTATTCTGTTTCATTACTGAACAGAAGAACATTTCAGAAACATCGAGAACATTTTGGGGTCTTTTTTGGAAGCCGACCTTTCTTTCATGGAGATGAAGCAACAGAAGGTTGCAAGAATATGGTCAGTTTGAATGTGAGGGAAGGTCTTGCATCAGATTTGAACCTCCGTTGGGGGCATTTTGGCATCAAACAACCCCTGGATTACGAAAAATGTCTCGTTTTGATGTAGGCGGTGCCATGTTTATGGGCATTCAGCCTCAGAGTGCAAATTGTTTGTCTGTACTGTAAATGGGCGTCGACATCAATTGAGAGCTAGAAAAGGGGGAAGGATTAAAGTTTTCTTGAGACCTCCTACTTCCCGTCGATTGCAGACTTTGGACCCTACACCACATTTTGTGATGGTGGATAACAACATTGATGAGGAGACTACTGGACCCTTGCTGGTGGTGGAATTATGCAGACCGCCTGAGATCTTGCTCATGTAGGGACCCCCCTTCCATAGTACATCCTCCTTTTCTCTGTTCCCTTCCTTAAATTTTTTTCTAGTAATGTTACTTTGTCTAGTTTGGATTGGGTAAAGGGCCTAAAACATCTGAACATTTCTTCAATGCCTTGTCTGGATTCTAGGACTTTCTTTGCTGCTACGTTGGAGGAGATCCCCCTACCTACTGTAGCTGATAACTCCTCTGGCGAGGCCCTACCTTTACTTTCTCACACCTTACTGGCCCTATCTGATTCATATGAGTCGAGGTATTTCCTCAAGTCCTGCACCAAGGTGTCTTCTAGGGATTTAGGTCTTTATGCCACCCTTGTCTCTAAGGGGAGAGGTCGTAAATCCTTTATCGCTAAAGCATAGTCCAAATCCAAAAAGGATCTTCTGGAAGGAAAACAAAAATCTATTGAGAGGGCGCTTAGAGTGGTTCGTTCCCTGAAGAAGGGTCGTAGATGGTACTAATGTCCTTCAACTTTCGGGGTCTAGTTGATCCCCATAAAATATCAACCGTTCAAAAGGGTGGTTAGGTTGGAACACCCTGACATTCTGTTGTTACAAGAAAATTTAGGTGTATCAGATGTGGTGCAATAGAGACTGGAAAGATGGTTTCTAGGTTGGGATTTTACAACCTTGGATATTAGAGGGAGCTCTAGGGGCTTGGAAATTGGATGGAATGATCAAACTGTCAAAGCCCTAAATATGTGGGGTATGGAATCGGTGTTGGTTATGAACTTTCTGGCACTGAATATACTGATCTCCTTTACTGTATTTAACATTTATGGTCCTTATCTAAATAGGATTCCATTCTGGGAATGTGTTTTTAACAATCCACTCCTCATGGGAGAGTCGGTAATCCTGGGGGTGGGATTTAAATTTCTTATTAGGGCAGGCCAAGGTTTGGGTTTCTCATGTTCGTGTTGATTTTTTTACAGTCTTTTTCACTCAAAAAATTATTGAAAGGAATTGGTTAGACATTAAGCCTATCAAACTTAATCCCACTTGGAGAAACAATAGGTGTGGTGATGGACGGGTTGCTAAGAGGTTGGACAGATTCCTGGTGGTTGAACATGTGATGGAAATGATACATCTACTCAGGCAGTGGGTTGGAAGTGGGTGTCTTTCTGGTCATGTACCTATCTTTCTAGAACTCAATATTGGACCTACACAACCACCAAGTCCTTTGATGTTTAACAAGATTTGGTTAAATGATGAGTCTTTTTTATTGTTGATTTCTTGAAGTTGGATCCCTTTCAATCCTAGAAGTCCACTTTAAGCAGCTTTCCAATTTGCAACTAACTTTAAAAGATTAAAGGGGGCAATCAAAGAGTGGTATGTGGGGAAAAATATTCGAGAGGACATAACTGAAACTTTTAGAGGAGGATATTTATAGGATCTAGAGTGGGATGGGGGTGGGATGTTGAACCAAGATACCAAGGAGAACCTTAGAAGGCTTGAAGGGAGAAGGAGCACTTTGCTGCTGGAAAGGGAGGAGACTTAGAGACTAAAGAGAAGAGATATATTGTTGGAATGTGGAGATGATAATACAAAAAAATTTCATGATTATGCTAGAGGGAGGAAGGCTTCCAATTCCTTTTGGATCTTTATGGATGAACATCGTGCAACCCAATCCTTTTTTGATGAGAAGGATAAAATAGGGGTAGCTCAATTTGAGAATATTTTCAAAGCTCCTCCTCAGGCTTCTATTGTTGAATTCATCAGAGTAGCTCAACTGATCCCCAGGTTCGTGGAGGAGGAATACAATATGTCACTTATGGAGGAAGTTGAGGAGGAACTAAAGGTAGCATGACATAGTTTTCAGAAGGATAAAAGTCCTGGACCCGATGGGTGGACAATTAAATTCTTTCTGGGTCTGTATGATATTCTAGGTGGAGATATTTTGAAGGTTTTGGAAGACACCAAACTCTTAGGGAGATTCCTTGTCGATTTAAACTCAGCCTTTATTGCATTAATCCCTAAGGTTGACAACCCTACCTCATTAAATGATTTTAGACCCATCTCTCTATGTAACTGTGTCTACAAGGTGGTCTCTAAGGTGATTTCTTGAAGATTCAAGGAAATTCTTTCAAAACATATCACTGAAGAACAATTTGGGTTTTTTGGAGGGGAGACAGATTCATGAAGCCATTGGGGTGGCACAGGAAGGGCTGCACAGTATAAAGACAAAAAGATCAAAGGGGCTATCCTCAAAATTGATCTGTCTAAACCCTATGATAAGGTTATTTAGCTATACATTCATTCGATACTGACTCATCTTGGATTTGGTATTGGATTTATCAGATGGATCATGAGTTTCATTACTAAAGTCTCCTTTTCTCTTTTAATCAATGGGGCGGATTCACCTTTTTTCCATCCCGAGAGAGGATTGCGCCAAGGCTTTCCGTTATTCCCCTTACTCTTTCTATTGGTGGTTGAAGGATTAAGTAGGGCCTTCGGAGTAGCTAAAATTCATGGTTCTTTGAAGGGCATACAAATTTACCAAGTTCTTAATTTAACTCACCTCTTGTTTGTGGATGATTTCCTCATTTTCTGCATAGCGACGGTGAGGGATATTAATACTCTTCTAGACATACTGGTTCTGTTCTCCAAAGAAAGTAGGATGGATATTAATGAGAGGAAATAAACCCTAACTTATCACATGCCATCGGCTGAAGAGACCCTTGAACTCAATAGGGTATTTCCTTACAAGCCGACTAAAATTGATGAGGGTATGAAATATTTAGGTTTTTGTCTCAAACCTAATGATGATCACAAATAGGATTGGAATTGGCTTCTTGAAAAGATGGAAAAGAGACTAAAGATGTGGAGTCATAAGTGGTTGTTTAGAGCAGGCATATTGGTTTTGGTGAAATCGATATTGGAAGCTATACCTATATATTGGATGTCACTTGCTTGGATCCCTAATGGTATTCTGAAAGCAACAAGGAGATTTTTTTTCAGGTTTATGTGGAGTGGCAAGCAGGAAACTCAGGTGACTCCCTAGGTCCGATGGGAAAATATTGGGGTACCAAATGGTCTGGGAGGCTGGGGCCTCAAAAATATTTTCTTGTTTACGAAGTCTCTTGCAACCAAGGGGAAATGGAGGTTGCTAAAATATGATAGTATTTGGACACATGTTATTATACATAAGTACTTAGCTTCGAATTCGGTTGAATCTTGGATTAGGAATCCGAGGAAATCCATGCAGGAGGCTCTATGATTTGGAAAGTTGTGGTGCAATCCTTCAGTTTTCTTGAAAGCAACCTAGCTTGGAAAGTCAGGGATGACAGGAAATTAAGGGTTAGTGAGGATCTATGGGCCAACAGTGCACAACAACACATACTTCCTAGCCACACAGTGGAGGAAATTATAGAGAGAGACATTTTCTACCTCTACCAACTTGCAACCCCTATTCAGGAGAATTTATGGTTTCACTCATGGAGACCATCTTCTTCTTTTGGGTTAACATATATTGATGAAGGGGAATTGACATGTTATATTGGAGATTTGAATAGGGAACTCATTCAGTTAAGGGATAGGGAGGATGAACTCATTTGTGATGTTGATCCCCTCGGGTGCTACACTCCAAAGGTCGATTACTTAAAACTTAGTGTAGATGGTCTATGAAGGGATCCATTTTGGTGGTGGTAGAAACTATGGAAAATTAATAGCCCACAAAAAAATAGGCTCTTCATGTGGGGTGCACTGGAGAACAAGGTTCCAACCTGGGACAATTTTCAGAAAATATGTTTTCAAAGGCCCAACTGGTGTATGCTTTGCAATGTAGAGGGAAAGACGGTTCTATATCTTAAGCAATGTGCCTTTATCAAAGTTGTTTGGTCAGAATGCTCAAATACATTGGTGGTGCCATGTTTCTGGGAGGGCCACACTTTAGCAATAACAACAAGCCTCTCTTGCAGCTTTCTGAGTGCCTTTCCCCAATATATCAGATCTACCAAACAGCGGGATGCTTTGGATGCTGAAGTGGACAAATTGGTGCCATGGTTTTTTTTATTGGGCAACACAAGATAATATCTGTGGTAGTGGGGCTCTTCTATTTCTTACCGACACATATTTCTATGAACTAGTAACAGATTTAGGGGAAGCCAATAAAAAATTTGTTGAACTCGTGAGCCTTAAACTTCTCTTGGTCTTTGCAGCAAAGAAAGGAATGTAGAAATTTAAATTTCATGGGTGACTCTATGAATGTTGTAAATTGGATTAGTGGGACACAACAATGCAGGAATATTACACTTGCCAGTATCTTATTGTCTGCTAAATAGGTTCTAAACTCTTTTGTTTCCTTCTCTTGCCGACATGTTTACAGGGAAAACAAAGGGGAGGCTGACAAGGCCTCGAAGGAGGGGTTGTCGATGAACATGGACCAATGGAAGATCAAGGAACATAGAGAGGGTACTATTCAGGAGTTTTATCACATACCATTCATAGAATGATCTTTTTAACTTTTATTTCGAACTTTATGTCACAACTACACTACTATATCACTCTTTATGAACATATTACAGGATTATATGTTTTTCTTTGTGCTCTATTGGGTTGTATTTTGAACAACAAACATATTTCAGCTTACCAATTTTGAGAACCATTTTTATTGACAAAAACTTGATAACTTAAAGTTTGAAAACAATGTAAGGAAAATATATAAAATAATTTTTTATATTTTGTTTTATTTTTTCCAATTTGTTTTTTCCAAAATCAAATCCAAATCAATATTCAATATATATTTTACAAATCCACTTTTCAATATGATCACTTTTGATGTATTAATCTTATATTCCCACTATATTGTAATATTATTGTTCATAATCATATAATCGATAATATATATCATATACCTTAATTCCAATGTATAACTTGTGAATATAAAGTATTGTCATTTATACTATCCCCCTTCAACTAAAAGCAAAGATACTATTTCTTCAATTTTTCATGATTTGGAGATCTTTTAATTGATACTTTACTTAAAGAATTCTCTTTTTTTGAAATTAATTATTATTAAGTATTGAATATAAAGCTGAATGAATATTATATCATTTATATTCAAATTTTTAATCTTTTCACTAGAAAGAACTAGCTTTATCCTCAAATCAAGGATGAAACATAAACATAAACATAAACCTACTTAAGAATGAACCTCACGCCAAACCAATATAATTACATTTATGTTTTATATAATCATTTGTATTAAATAAATATATACCATTATCATCATTTTGAGATTGAACCTCAACCCAACCAATA